>BLSH010163928.1:10283-23643 GCA_018402905.1 Glandirana rugosa | reverse complement strand
AAAAATGTGCTGAAAAACTCGGCTTATACTCGAGTATATACGGTAGATTCAAATTTCTGAATTTGAATTCGGATTGATTTGAAACGTTTTCAAATCAATTTCAAATAGTTTTTGTATTCGAATAGTTTTCCAATTTCCAAAAGGGAATAAAATAGAATAGAGAATAAAGAAATAGAATAGAAAAAATATAATAGAATGTAAAAGAATAGAATAAAATTGAGTAAAACTAACAAAATAGGATAGAAAATAAAAGAATAGAATAGAATGGGATAGAATAGAATAGAATGTAATAGAATAGAATAAAACATGGAATTAAATAGAGTATAACCATCTTCTGAAATTTGAATAGAATAGAATTAAAAAAAGAATAGAATAGAATAAAATTGAAATAATATAACCATTTCCCAAAATTCAAATAGAATCAATTCAAATTTTAATAGAATAGAAAAGAATAGGAGTAGAATAGATTGGAAAATAACACAATAGTATAGAAAAAAAAGAATAGAATAGAATGAATATAACCATTTTCCTATTCTAATCTATTCTTTTCTATCCTATTCAATTTCAAATTGATTGTATTTGAATTTTGTGAAATGGGTATATTCTATTCTATTCTATTCTTTTTTAATTATATTCTTTTTATGTGTTTATTCTATTCTATTCTTTTCTATTCTATTCTATTTTTTTCTATTAAAATGTATTATATTCGAATTTTGGAAGATGGTTATATTCTTTCTATTCCATAGTTTTTTTCTATACTATTCTGTTATTTTCTATTATATTCTAATCTATTCTTTTCTATTCTATTCAAATTCAAATTGATTTTATTTGAATTTTGAGAAATTGTTATATTCTTTCTATTCTTTTTAATTCTATTCTTTACTATTCTATTCTTATGTATTCGATCCCAAATGTATTCTATTTGAAACTCGAATTTCAGAAGATGGTTATATTCTATGTTATTCTATTCTGTTTGTTTCTATTATATTCTAGTCTATTCTGTTCTTTTATTTTCTATTCTATTTTGTTCTGTCATACTCTATTATATTTGATTCTTTTATTTTCTCGTATATTCTTTTCTGTGCTATTATTTTTTTTCTATTCTATTCCTTTATTTTCTATTCTATTTTATTCTCTTTGCAAATTGGAAAACTATTCGAATAGTATTCAAAAATGATTCAAAAACGATTCGAATTCCGTCCAAATTTTTTTTTGTTCTTTCGGATTCGTTTAAATTCAGTACTATTGTAATTTGGAAATTAGGATACATCCAGATTTCCAAAGCACTAAATTTCGCCCGAATTTCATTTCGAAACAAACCACACATGTCTAATCCTGCATACAGCCAGTAAATGTCAAGTGAACAAAGTAGAAGATATTTTATTTTTTGTGCACAGGTTTGTACAAAGCTGCACAACAGTTTCAAGCCTCATAGCTTTTCATCAGGTGCAAAAGATGAAGCTTACAACTGCATACCTCCCAACTTTTGAATTTATGAATGAGGGACACGCAATGGAGGAAGCGCGCTGCACCAAAATGTTGGTGTGGCCAATCTCCTAACAGTGGGAGGAGTTAAAGAAGTGTGTTTAAACAAATCCTGGGCTTCCTTGTACCTATACAGGGGTCAGCAGGGCAGGGGTCAGAATGGCAGAGAAGAAGGGTCACAAGGGCAGAGGACAGGGGTCATTAGGATGGAGGACAGGGAGTCAGTAGGGAAGGGTACAGGGGTCAGTAGGACAGAGGACAGGAATCAGTAGTGCAGGGTACAGGGGTCAGCAAGACAAAGGACGGGAGTCAGTATGGCAGTGTACAGGGGTCAGCAGGACGGAGGACAGGAGTCAGTAGGGCAGGGTACAGGGGTCAGCAGGGTAGAGGAAAGGAGTCAATAGGTAAGGGTACAGGGATCAGCAGGGCAGAGGACAGGAGTCAGCAGGGCAGAGGACAGGAGTCCGTAGGGAAGGGTACAGGAGTCAGAAGGGCAGTGTACAGGGATCAGCAGCACAGAGGACATGAGTCAGTAGAGCAGTATACAGGGGTCAGCAGGACGGAGGACAGGAGTCAGTAGGGCAGTGTACAGGGATCAGCAGGGCAGAGGACAGGAATCAGTAGGGAAGGGTACAGGGGTCAGTAGAGCAGTGTACAGCGATCAGCACCACAGAGGACACAAGTCAGTAGGGCAGTGTACAGGGGTCAGCAGGACGGAGGATAGGAGTCAGTAGGGCAGTGTACAGGGATCAGCAGGGCAGAGGACAGGAGTCAGCAGGGCAGAGAACAGGAATCAGTAGGGAAGGGTACAGGGGTCAGTAGGGCAGTGTACAGTGATCAGCAGCACAGAGGAGAAGAGTAAGCAGGGCAGTGTACAGGGATCAGCAGGACAGAGGACAGGAGTCAGTAGGGCAGTATACAGATGTCAGCAGGACAGAGGACAGGAGTCAGTAGGGCAGTATACAGATGTCAGTAGGGCAGTATACAGATGTCAGCAGGGCAGAGGACAGGAGTCAGCAGGGCAGGGTACAGGGGTCAGTAGGGCAGTGTACAGGGATTAGCAGGGCGGAGGACAGGAGTTAATAGGGAAGGATACAGGTGTCAGCAGGACGGAGGGCAGGAGTCAGTAGGGCGGGGTACAGAGTTCAGCAGGACGGAGGACAGGAGTCAGTAGGGCAGGGTACAGGGCTCAGAATGACGGAGGACAGGAGTCAGTAGGGAAGGGTACAAGAGGTCAAAACCCCCCCTATTCTTCCTCTTAACCAAAATCTCCCCACCCCCTTCTAGCACAAATTCACCCTCCTCTCATTTCTCCTCTTAGCAAGAATACCCCCCCCCCCAAATTAACCTTCCCTGTGTAAATAGCCCCCACCTTCCTCAAACCTCTCCTCCTCATGTCATATCAGAGCTCCCCCATACAGCACATGACACCGGTTGAATCCATAGATCAAATTGTACACTGTATGATTACTGCCCCCCTCATCCACATTTCTTGCTGCTGGAAGATGAGCAGCTCTTGGAGGATACAGGGGGCACTAATCATACAGTGTACAGTCCAATCTATGGATACGGTGTCACCTGCCATATGGAGGATTGCTGGAATGACAGGAGAGGGAGAGCACATCTGCTGTCACTTCTCTCAGCGGCAAGGTAAACTATCCATGGGGGGAGTGGCCTGGGGGGGGCACTGGTGAAATCTGGGGGGAGGGCACAGGTGAAATCTGAGGGGAGGGCACTGGTAAAAATCTGGGGGGGAGAGCACAGGTGAAATCTGGGGGGGAGGGCACAGGTAAAATCTGGGGAGAGGGCACTGGTGAAATCTGGGGAGAGGGCACTGGTGAAATCTGGGGAGAGGGCACTGGTGAAATCTGGGGAGAGGGCACTGGTGAAATCTGGGGAGAGGGCACTGGTGAAATCTGGGGGGAGGGCACAGGTGAAATCTGGGGAGAGGGCACAGGTGAAATCTGGGGAGAGGGCACAGGTGAAATATGGGGGAGGGCACAGGTGAAATCTGGAAGGGGGGGGCAGCCTATCCCCATAGATCAGGGCATGACATGACTCTCCCCACCTCCCCCCTCATGTCTGCATCACAGCCGAGGATGAACCGCAAGCCATTCTGCCATGCATTGTAAAGTGCTCTGCTCCTCACCTGTACATGAACCGGTAGCGGCATTGATCTCCTCTCTCCTGATGCTCACACTTCGGCTCCAGGTCGACAGTCCAGGGTGGCGAATTTGGCACTCCTGTGGAGTTCACCGAGGGCTTTACAGTGAGTGCACACCGCATAGCATACTCGGGAGTCGGGACGGCAGGTGAGGGACTAATTCTGCACACCTCTGGATTAGTGATGTCCAGTGACATGAATGAATCTTTGTTTTGAATCGATTCTTTTCAGTGAACTGGGTGAATCGATTCATCTAACTGAACTGATTCGTATGACACAGTTCACTATGAACTCAATAGCAGAGCAGAGCAGGTCTGGTAATCTGCTCCTAGAGCAGTGGTTCTCAACTCCTGTCCTCAGGACCCACCAACAGGCCAGATTTTGAGTATTACCTTGGGGAGATGCAGACTAGAATACTGCAATCACTGAGCAGCAAATTATATCACCTGCTATGCATTTCAGTTATCCTGCAAACCTGGCCTGTTAGTGGGTCCCGAGGACAGGAGTTGAGAACCACTGTCCTAGAGTGAGAGAACTCCTCCCTGCAACCAATCAGAGAACTCACAGCACACCGACTCCAGAGAACTGGATACAGTTCACCAGTACATCGAGTCAAAGAATCATGTGAGTTACTGAGTCAAAAAATCATATGAGTTGTTAGAACACAGTACACTGAAAGATCCATGGTTCACCACTGATCAGGTAGCAGCAGAGATAAGGTACAGGCAGCTGTAAAGACAGTGGGGACAAAAAGTCTGGATGAGAAGAGATAACTAGTTGGCTTCTCCTAAAGGAGATATATATGTTAAAGGGACAGACATCCCTTCTGAGACATCTGTCTAATTTAGTAGCTGTATAACTGAATGTTATAGTTTGTGGAAGTGACAGGTTCTCTTTATTGCATCTGGGGTCTGTTATATGATCATATGACTATAGAATTGTGCTCAGTAACCTGGATAGTAGGTGTTCTGTCAGATCAAGCAATCTATAGGATCAGCCATATTGCCACTCACAGTGACGCACAAACAGCGGTGTAAACTAAAAGCAGTTTTTTCTGTGTGCAAACTGCATTCGGATAGGCCAGCTTCACAGGTAGCATTGCTAGCCATCAGATTTGTCCACAGTCTTTACAATGAATAATTAATAATTGGATTTTACTACCGTGGGTACTTCACCCGTGGTAATAAAATTTGATCGTTATTCCTGCGCATGCGCTGTCAAGACTGCGGACAAATCTGATGGCTAGCAATGCTATCTGTGAAGTTGGCCCGTCAGAATGCAGTTCACACGCACAAAAACCTGCTTTTCGTTTACACCGCTGTTTGTGCGTCTCCAAAATTGATGACGCTGGCTAATCTGAAAAAATTGTATTGTCTGACACAACAATAGGCTTGTGACAGCTCTGATCCAAGGAACTGAATCAAAGTAAACGTCCCCAGGACCTGCCATCCTTCAGTGAATCAGTCCTCTGATTCTACTCATTTAATAAGTTTAAGTCAGAGCTTTGGTTCACTTGCTTGTCAGTAGACTCAGCAAGTGAACCGAAGAATCGATTCATGAATCGGTTCATTTCAATGAGTGATTCGAAATGAACCGATTCACTTAAAAGAGTCGAACTTCCCATCACTACTTTGAATGTTGCACCTGGGGCCACTACCCCCCCATACACCACTGGGAGGAGCCGCTCTGCCATGCCCTGTATATGTGTGCGGCATCTCTCACCAACGGCTGCCTGTCACACCTATACAGTAGTGTGAAACCTGAAACACCTGAACAAGGTGCAGGGCGGGTGTTACTGGTGCCCGCGCTAGTGTGTGCTTGTGGGCAAGCCCTGGAGCCAAGTGCTGGAACCTGTTCCAGCACTTGGCTCCACTCCGGGACAAAGCATTGATTTCCTGGGATGCCAGGACTTAGATCAAATCGACAGCAAATGTGGGATAGTTGGGAGGTACACAACTGTCGTACACCTTTGTACAAATATATGTGCTAAATATAAAATATTTTTTACTTTAGGAAAGAAAAAAGGAGTGCGGTGATACTACTGGTTATTTGCATGTGACCAACTAAAGCCTGTTGGTCCCATGCACAAGGACATGCACCATTCATCTTTTGCAAATATACTGTATACAGCAAGGGTTGGCAACCTCGGCACTCCAGCTGTGGTGAAACTACAAATCCCATCATACCTCTGCCTTTAGGAGTCATGTCTGTAATTGTCAGGGTCTTGCAATGTCTCATGGGACTTGTAGTTTCACCACAGCTGGAGGACCGAGGTTGCCTACCCCTGGTATACAGTATATAGTTCAGTTACCTCTTTTCTCCAGATCTTCTCTCCCATGTTCAAGGAACTTTTTCAAATAATGTATACATTCAGTGTCCAGATATCTGCTCTGTAAATGCCCCCATCTTCCTCCTGTACGATTGTTCCATTCCTGCGTGATGAGCTCAGCCTCATACATGGTGGGCATCCAGATCTCCCTCTGTTTATCCAGGTAGATGAAATCTCTCCCATCATATCTAATAAACGTAGTCCCTGAAGTGCTGTTATCATCTCTCAGCTCACATATCGATATCCATTGGCAATAGTGGATCCCTGTACAGTGAACATGAAGATGTTCCATGAGAGCAGCACATGTCACATTGAATATACCGTTTATATATAGCATGACAGGACCAAGACCATGCTCAGCTCCATCTCAACCTACTGTATTCCCCCAAGGGTCCACAATCAAACTTAGGCCCCTCTATATCCTGTCCTTATTTATTACAGATGTTTATAAAGCACCGTCAATTTACTAAGCATTTTACATACTGTACATTCACATCAGCCCCTGCCCTCAAAGAGCTTACAATATAAGATCCCTACCTCATATACATGCAAACTCATACTGAGGCCAATTTGGACAGGAGCCATTTAACCTAACATCATGTCTTTGGGAGACTGCACCGGGAGTACCTGTAGAAACCCATACAAGCACAGAAAGAATATGCAAACTCCATGCAGGTAGTATCCTGACTGCTATACAAACTGGGCTTATTACTGCTGCAAGGCAGAAGTGCTAAACAATAGGCAACTTTGCTGTTCTTCATCAAATCCCTCTCTGTCTCCTATTCCTTCACCCCTGCTTCATGATCAGCTGCTGAAATCCAGATTTTGCTCAGGGCAGTAAAGCACTTATTGTAAGTTCTTACAAGCAGGGCCCTCGGATTCCTCCTGTATTAAATTGTATTGTAAGGGCCGGCAATCCGACATCAGGGGCGATTTTTCCAGGCGATTTGAACGCAACTTCAAATCGACTTCAAGGCAACTTCAGCGTGACTTTGGGCGACTTACAATGCAACCTGAAGTGACCTCCATGCCAGGCAACTTCAGAGAAGAGAGGGAGGGGGGATTGCCTTAAAAAATTATTTTCTTCATCCTGTAAAGTCGCTTCTTCATAGATGGTGAGCCGACTTGGAAGCGACTTCCATGGGCTCAAATAGCCTAGAAGTCACTTTGAAATAGTACAGGTACCTTTTCAGAAGTCGCTCTAAAGTCGGAGCGACTTGAGTAGCGCATATTAAGATGGCTCCATTAATTTCAATGGGATTTCTGATGTCAGGCGATTTGAGGCGACTTGGGGCAACACAAGTTGGATCGCAAATCGCCTGGGTGTGAACGGGCCCTAACTGTACCGTTTGCCCTCATGTTGTAAAGCGTTGCACAAACTGTTGGCGCTATATAAATGTTGTAGAACAGCGATATGCAATTAGCGGACCTCCAGCTGTTGCAAAACTACAAATCCCAACATGCCTCTGCCTCTGGGTGTCATGCTTGTGGCTGTCAGAGTCTTGCTATGCCTCATGGGATTTGTAGTTCTGCAACATCTGGAGGTTCGCTAATTGCATATCCCTGTTGTAGAATAATAATAATATTGTGCCCTCATATTAGTATGTTTTTAGTGATCATGTACAGCCAGAGGACTAACTTTGCCAGGCACTGTGATCTCAGGTCTGAATGGAAAGGAGGTTGCTATATAATGCTGGCTATGCATTGCTGACTGTAGGTCCCTCTCTGATTGATGTTGAAATAGTGTAGTAAAGTCCCCATGCTCCCCCCGGATCAGTTGTTCCCTCTGTACAGTGTAATATGTCTCTCACCTCTACTCTGATTGAAGCGACTCATAGTTTTCTTCACCATCTCTTTAAATACACGTTCCAATTGTTTAGAAATCATCGTCTGATCATCCCAGTACTTTTGCCCTTCCTTCTCCATCCATTTAGCCACTGGAACATCTTGGCCAACGTCACTTGTATACCGCATAATTTGTTGATCATCTAGGTATCCAACTATTGAAAATTCTGGCTGACCAAATTCTGAGGCTGAGGCCGATGTGAAATAATACTGCAATGTGTGACTGTCTGAGAGAGAGAGAGACATAGAGACTGTTATATACCACCACACAGTGTGACTGTCAGAGAGAGAGAGAGAGACATACAGACTGTGATATATCACCGCACAGTGTGATTGTCTGAGAGAGAGAGACATACAGACTGTTATATACCACCGCACAGTGTGAGTGTCTGAGAGAGAGAGACATACAGACTGTTATATATCACCACACAGTGTGACTGTCTGAGAGAGAGAGACATACAGACTGTTATATACCACCGCACAGTGTGAGTGTCTGAGAGAGAGAGAGACATACAGACTGTTATATATCACCACACAGTGTGACTGTCTGAGAGAGAGAGACATACAGACTGTTATATATCACTGCACAGTGTGACTGTGAGAGAGAGAGAGAGAGAGAGAAAGACATACAGACTGTTATATATTTATTTTATTTCAGGTACTTATATAGCGCTGTCAATTTACGCAGTGCTTTATATATACACTGTACATTCACATCAGTCCCTACCCTCAAGGAGCTTACAATCTAAGATCCCTAACTCACATTCATACACATACTAGGCACAGTTTAGACAGGATCTAATTTACCTACCAGTATGTCTTTATATCACCGATTTTGCTGAGGCCCCGCAGGGTGCCCCCAGTCTGGGGGGGTGACCTTGAGGCCTGGGAGCTTGAAGAGTGGAAGGGGTTCCTCGTACAAACCCCAGAGGAATCCTAACTAAGGGAGCAGGAGAGCAACAGACAGTGCTACTGGAGAAGCTCAGTGAGGAGTCCATCAGTGAGTGACAAACACCCTGGAAAGCTGTAGAGGCATGCCGGAGTGGATTGGGGAGAGAGAGAGACACAATCTGAAAGGATGCAGAAGTCAGTAAGGGACTGTGTTGTTACCGTGGTAGTGGTGAAGGCCATCACAGCTGGCAGGGCCTGGAGGAAGAGGATGAGCTAGGAGTAGTAGTCCATCAGGCCGGTTAGCACTGTAGTATCTTTTCTACACTGTCCCTACCTGGATTGTGTGGTTCTGAGGTCTTTCTCACAGTATAGCAGGAGTCACCATGTGCTAGCCAGGCTTAAGAAACAATGGATGCCTAGTAAATATCCTTTTGGACCTCACCTGGAGATAAGTACTGTGCATGAGAGAGGAACAGGAACAGGAGAAGCAAGTGATGTGCTGGAGGAAGAGATGTGGTGTATATACAGGAAGTGTATATAGAAGGTCCCGTGTATATTGAACTAATTCTTTTGGCACCCCATCATATCTTTCCAACTTATTCCACTACTTAAGAAGCTGACACAAGGTTGACGAATGCCTTCTTCGCTCCCTGTAGTCTGGTTTTCTATTCCTGTCCCAATATTTCATGAGCAAACCAATGTCGGGGTCTTTCCACTGAAGTCTAATCCACTCTTGAGGAGTATGAATTTCTGTCCCTCTTTGTGGGATTTGGTCACTTTGCAGAGCTGAGGATGCTTGTTGCTCTCGTAGGTTGACCCTGGAGGGGACAAACCCATTTTCTTCACACTGTTGATCGCTATCCTCCTGAGGCTGGTCACGAGGAAGCCTCGAGAGGGCATCAGCATTGCCATTGGAGCGCCATGGCTTGTAGTGAATAGTATAGTTGAACTGGGCAACCCGGGTCACTCGTTCTGTCCCATCTTGCTCCTGAGCAAGCACAGCCCCCCAGCCTTGGAGACTGCCATCGGTGTATATCCGGTGCTGCCCCCCCCCCAACTCTTATTAATACTTTGGGGAAGATTTTCCCTTTTTATGGGCAGGTTGACCAAACAGCAACTGGGTGAGTGGGGCCGCAACCGTAGCAAAGTTCGGAATGAATCTGCAGTAATAACACATAAGCCCCAAGAAGGAGCAAAGCTCGGTCACCGGTTTTGGAGTGGTCAAGCCTGCACAGTCTGAACTTTATCTGAATCTGGGGACACCCCCTTTGCCTCGACCACATGACCCAAATAGCGGATTTTGGTCTTCATAAGATGACATTTTTCCGGTTTGAGCTTAAGTCCATATTGAGCCAACCGAGAGAGGATTTGGTCCAAATGCTTCAAATGGTCCTCAAACGTCTTGGAAAAGAGGATGATGTCATCCAAATAAATCAGAACGGAGTCAAAGTTCAAGTCTCCCAAGCAACGTTCCATTAGCCTTTGGAAAGTGCTGGGGGCATTAGTAAGGACGAAAGGCATATGATTGCACTCGTACAATCTCAGAAGGGTAATAAAGGCTGTTTTTTCACGGTCGTCTTCCTTTACTGAGACCGGCCAGTACTGGCTGGCCAGGTCTAGAGTAGAAAAATACTGAGCCTGGCCTAAGGCCATTAGGGACTCTTCGACCCGTGGCAGTGGGTAAGCATCTCGATGTGTACATGAGTTCAGTCTGCGATAATCCACAAAAACGTAAATTTTCATCTTTCTTCCGGACAAGAACTCTCTCGTATCACACACCCCCCCCCCTGTAGCATTCCTCGTCGTAAGTCTTTAACTTATTGACAAAGGGCAGGGGGCATGTGGATTTCATAATAGGATCTCATTGTGGCTGTGAATAGCACAGCTCCTGAAAATGTGGCCTAACTGTCCGCACTACCAGCACCTGCGATCTGTAGATAGTGAGATAGTGAGAAAATCTGCGCTAGTGTTCCTAATTAATTAAGAAATAATGAATAGCAGCTGAACACTACCCCAAACACAAAGGCAAAATATCTAATACAAATAAGTGCAGCGCTTAATTAATGAAAGAAAAACAATATTCATACATTCAAATCAATAAAAATACAGTGGAATCAGTCAATGATTCAAAATTCAATGAAGAAACAAAGTGCTCCTGTGCAAAACATAGTCCATGTACAAACAGTTCATAAATAGCAAATAAGGTGCTGTCAGAACTACGATAAAAAAAAAATAAATTGTGTGTGTGTGTGTGTGTGTATATATATATATATATATATATATATTCATAACTCCATATTAGAAACCTTAGGTCATCACACATGTGAAACTCTCAGAACAGAATACAGTGCCATTTATCACCTCGTTGACATCTACAAACAAGCTTTATTATAGGATGGGGTTTTCAACAAAGCCTAGAAGATCAAGAAATGGCCTATGTTTGAATTAATTAAATACTTAAAAGTCTCACATTGTTCTCAAAGAAGTTGGTTGTTGCAAGTTACAGACTTAATTAAGCCGCCATTGTTTCAGCTGGTGAAAATACAAAGAAAACCCCTAATAATTAGTTATCTAGTTACATTCTATCTAAACAAGTTGAAGGATATCCAAACACTTATGAATATATGTTTAACCCAAGGGTGATTCAGAGAAAAAAAAAAAAACTATATATTATTTTGATGTAAAGTATATTAGAATAAGAATTGTTTCAAGTATATCCAACGATTGTTAACGAGATAAATATATACAGTATATCTTAACCACTTCAGCCCCGGAAGAATTTTGCACTTTAGGACCAGAGCACTTTTTGCGATTCGGCGCTGCGTCATTTTAACTGACAATTGCGCGGTCGTGCGACGTTGTACCCAAACAAAATTTGCGTCCTTTTTTTCCCACAAATAGAGCTTTCTTTTGGTGGTATTTGATCGCCTCTGCGTCATTTCTTATCGCCGCTATAAACAAAAGAAGAGCGACCATTTTGCAAAAAAACCCAAATTTCTTAATTTTTGCTAAAATTCAAATCCAAAAAAAATATAAAAAAACATTTTTTTTCACCGTTTTTGGCCGATTTATATAATTCCTCATATTTGCGATAAAAAAAAATCGCAATTGGTGTTTATTGATTGGTTTGCGCAAAAGTGGCTGCGTTTATGGATGATGAGAATTCATTTCTGGGGTTTTTTTTTTTACTAGTAATGGCGGCGATCTGCGATTTTTAGCGGTAATGCGATATTGGGGGGGGACATGTCGGAACATTTTGACACTTTTTTGGGACCAATGACATTTATACAGCGATCAGAAATTTTAATGTCCACTGATTACTGTATAAATGTCATTGGCAGTGAAGGGGTTAACCTGCAGGGGGAGAGCTAGGGGTTAAGTGTGTTCCCTGGGTGTGTTCTTACTGTGGGGGGGTTGGGCTAACATGGGCATGAGAGATCTAACTGATCCCAGTGACAGGGATCAGTAGATCTCTCATGCCCCACTGACAGGGCGGGGAACCGCCGTGTTTACATCGGCTGTTCCCCGTTCTTTTCCCTGTAGCCGCTCATCGCGGCTCGCCGGCGGACATCGGGTCCGCCCGAGCCGCGGGCACACTCCCCAGGAGTGCGGCGGGTGCGCGCGCGCGCCCCCTGTGGCCAAATGCGATTCGCCGCTTATTTACGGCGATTCGCGCAGGGCTCCCCGACTGCCGCCGTGAAAACACGGCGCGCGGTCGGGAACCGGTTAACCATGTATACAAATATATACGTCTAGATCTAGAATATGTTTAAATGATAGTATCCCCAAACGTGATATAGATATTCATCTTCAATCATTTTAGGCAGTATTAATTTTACCCTATCATACTGGGGACCATTACTCTTAAATATTAGAAGATACATTTACAATAATATAGTCAAAGGCATAGTACAAAAATATAACATTTGATAAGAAATACTTAAAAAATTACTTTCAATTAAATATTTCTGCTGTAAGATGATCCTGTGTGGTTCTAGGGGCAGTGACAAGTTACTCAAAAGGGACGTCCTAACCGGGTGGAGATTAACCCTTCACCCAATGAAATTAACGCCCCTCCTTCTGGGCCAGGTTAGGAAAATTTTTTATGAGAGTATTGGATGAAATAAAAGGTCAGAGACAGGTTCCCAAAGGATGGTCGGATACACACCCCAACAGACATCCGGTCCATCTCATCCACACCTCTATCCATTCATACACCCTCCATGCTCATAAGGACTCCTCTACAATTCATGCTTTGAAACTCTAAGGACTCAAAACGCCGCCCCTTGGGACCATATTGCACTTTGGTAATTATTACAATAGACCAGTAACTACTTTTAAAAGTGTAATTATATTGTCTAGTTTTACCTTAATTTGAATTATTTTTTCGAATATGTCTTATTGAACTATTGTTTTTTATCTAGTACAGTCAGATAAGTACTTCTCTCGAATTCGTAACACATGGTAGATTTTTCTCTAAAACGTACATTTATTTTTTAATATTCTAATTTTTGTAATTTTATCCTTTTGACATAGCAGACATCCAATTGTTATTTCACGATATTGATCACTTACTGATACAGTTTTCCTATTTTAATGTTTTTAATCTTATAATTTTTTATTTACATGCAAAATCTCTTTTTAGA
>BLSH010163910.1:28370-41883 GCA_018402905.1 Glandirana rugosa | reverse complement strand
GAGCGACTGCAGTGCAGGCAAGCACCACCTTGCGTGAGGCCTCGGTCTACGGCGTGAATGAGATGTCTTAAACAACGATCCGCCCTCTAGTAGTCAGAAAGGACATTCACATTTGAAATTTAACGCGTTAATTTAATAAGTTTGCCATGAAGTGGTACCTCCGACAGAAAGAAAAAACTCGTAACACACACCTCCTCAACCTCAAGTGTCGGACGTCGGGTTATCCTTGCCCAGAGCATAACGGACATAATAGTAGAAATAGACTGGTAGTGGACCTTGTTCAGATAACACTGGGGGTCTGAGGTTTCGACCCCCAGGTAAAACAGACCACTCACCCCGGTTCTTTCTCCCGACCGTGACAGCAACAAATTCTGTAGAGTAAGTGCGGCATCTGGCTCCGGAGTGCGTTCCACCACGAACGGACGTGACGTCAGCGAGTATGGAGAGCTGGAAATGACGTCAACGCATTTCACCCAAGGTCCGTGATGACGCTCGTTATTGGAGAGCAAAACGCGTTGACGTAATTTCCGGCTCTCCGTACTCGCTGACGTTACGTCCGTTCATGGTGAAACGCACGTCGGAGCCAGACGCCGCACTTACTCTACAGAATTTGAAAAAAAAAAACAACAAATATTAAAGCCCTTAATTGCCCTAGAGGTTTACCCTTTTCTCAGCCAATGTCATCATTACAGTGACAGTGCATAGTATTATCACTGATCACTGTATTAGCCCTGGTTCACATGGAATGTTAAATTTGTGTTACTTCACTTGCAGGTTAGTGCGATTACAGGTGTGACTTACCTGATATCTGTGCGATTTCATGCACCAATGTCTATGCAAGTCACACCTGAAATCACCAAAAATAGTGCAGGATTTTTTTTTATCGGTACGATACCGCAAACATATCGTCAGAGTTGCACCAATTTCATTAGTTCCATTGTCAACAATAGGGTGCGACTTGTCATGCGGTTTGGAACCGTCAAATCTTAATGTCACTTGTGATGTGTGTCAGTTAGACAGTGCCCACAAAGCATTAGTTCGTGTCAGCTGCACTAGCTCAGTCCCATTATAAGTCACTACTGATCACCGCCATTAGTAGTAAAAAAAAAAAAAATTACAGTTTATATACTACAGTTTGTAGACACTATAATTTTCACGCAAAACAGTTAATATACACTTATTTGTAAATTTTTGTATCAAAAACATGTAGCAGGGGGGCGTGGCTAGCGGGCTCAGAGATGGCCGCTTAGTGTCGGAGCTCCGCCGCACAGCCAGGAGAAAAACGAACAGGCAGCGACCCCCTTGCTCTGCTCACCGCTGTCTTCAGCGTGATACAAGCCGCATCACCCCCTGCATCTGCCATGGGGAGAAGGAGGAAGGAGCCGCCGTTCCAGCCGAGCAATCTGACCGGCTTCTTCCCCCCACAGACTAGGCAAGATGGCGGCTGGACAGAGGCCGCGGTATTGGGCACGAGGAACGGAGCAGGTATCATCTCAGATGCCCAACACAGACGACTGGCACAGGCCGCACAGCTCCCGACCAGCACCCGCTCGTCTGCTGCCTCCACCCCGACCACCCGCAGCCCGGCGAAGTCGAAACAGAGAACGGCCTTGCCGGAGGAGACCCTGAGGCTTATCACATGGAGATGAGTGCGGCTAGGCCGCAACAGGGAAGCACACGCAATATATCCCCGGACCCCTTCATTAACTACCCTACCACAGGACAGCCCTTGTCAGATGTCCTCCTGAAAGAAATGCTGACCTCCCTCAAATCCTCTATTCAGAGAGACATCCTAAGCTCCTTACACAAATGCCAGGCTGACATTAGCGACTTGGGCAGCAGAGTAGAATATGTGGAACAATACATGGGAGACCAAGCTGTGGCCCGTAACACACTAGTGGATGCCTATAACGCCCAGTCAGAAGACATTGATTGGATAAAGAATAAATGAGCAGATTTAGAGGACAGGGCCAGGAGGAACAACCTGAAGCTCAGGGGGGTCCCCAAGGCCGTCCAACCGTCCCAACTCCTCCAGCACGCACAAGACCTCTTCTCTGCTCTGGTTCCCTCTCTGACCCCTCTGGAGATTACCATTGATAGGATTCACAGAGTCCCAAAGCCTTCCTTTATTCCGGATGATGCACCCAGGGATGTGGTCCTCAGACTATATTTCTATAAAGCCAAGGAACTAATCCTAGCTGCTTCCTGTAATCCTGACAACCGACCACCCCAATTGGCCTTGACTCTCATTTTACTAGACCTCTCCAGACATACTCTTCAAAGAAGATGTAATCTCGCCATTATAACCAAAGCCTTGCGTAATCACCAAATCATGCATAAATGGAGGCACCCAGCACATCTAGTTATCTCACACAATGGTTCAACCAACACCGTAACTACACTTGACGAGGGCCTTGCACTCCTGCGCCAGTGGGGTATAATCCTGGAGAGCCCCTCAGCCAAACCACCGCAACCTACCACTATCCCCACGTCCAACGACTGGCAATTAGTAGCCCCCAAGAAGACATCCAAGAAAAACAAAGACCCTCCCAAAGGTCCTGCTGACACTCACAATGACAAGCCAAAATCTCCTGGCAACGGATAATCAAGGAAAAGATTGTCCTTCCCCTCCATGCATCTCGCACAATGCGATGCTACCCCCTCCCCCCACGAGGCTCCAGTTTGAGCCTAATTGCTTTGCTTATTAGTTATGTTGTTCTCTTCTACTTCTTCCTCTCTCTCTACCCCCTTGGTACACCACCACAACCTAAAGGACTTGACGGCTCACCCCAGAACAAGCTCTACTCGCCAAATCCACCAGCGACAGTCACAAGGCCAGCATTGAAAACCTGCTTGAAGATCCTCAGAGCCAATCGCTTAGACTTCTCAACAACTCTCCCGGAAGTAAGTGTCTTACCACCTCTGATATACATGCCCTAAACCAACCATGACCCTTAAGTGCGTCTCTCTAAATGTTAAAGGGTTAAACCACTCAGCAAAAAGACACTCTATGTGGAAACAAGCCCTTTCGCTCCAAGCGGACGTACTCTGCATCCAGGAGACGCACTTCCAGACAGCCCAAATACCCAAATTCGCCAACAAAAACTTCCCACATACCTTTCTCTCTTGTTTCCATCATAAAAAGTGAGGAGTAATGGTGGCCATTTGAAACTCACATTCCAGCTCAAAGACTCGCTCATTGACCCGGAAGGTCGTTTCATAATTCTCACATGTGATATTAACTCACATCCCTACACCTTGACCACGATCTACGCCCCAAACCGAAATCAACTCCACTTTATAACTGGAGTCCTGAAAAAAATCACCCCAATGAAGTACGGTAACCTTATAATCTGCGGGGACTTCAACGCCACTTCAGAACCCCACATGGACACAACCTCCACAGCTCTGGCTCGTAAGCCTCAACTATCTACCCAACTCCACAAAGAACAGTTGTATGATGTCTGGAGATGTCAGCACTCCAGTGAAAAGGACTATTCCTACTTTTCTCCTAGACACCACACATACTCAAGGATAGATATGTTGCTTACGGACTGATGGCTGCTTCAGAGAGTCTTGAAATCCACTATCCACCACATACTTTGGTCGGATCACGCAGCTATATCCCTATCAATAGCAGAGGGCGGCCCCCCTCTCACAACCCCCATCTGGCGATGCAACACATCCCTTCTCCAAAACCCCCAGACATCCCAAATCATTGCCCAGCAGCTGTCCTCATTCTTTGAATCCAATGAAGGATCGGTCACTGACCCCTTCACTCTGTGGCAGGCTCATAAAGCTATCATCAGAGGGGTTCTAATTCAACAAGGTGTGAGGGTAAAGAGGAACCACAACTCTCGGGTCAAAAAATTAACCGCAGACATTCACAATTTAGAAAGTACTAACAAAACGCAGCTCAACCCCAAGATAACAGAAACCGTCAGGGAGCTCAGGGAAGAATTGAGAACCCTTCTCCTAAACCAATATGAAGGCCACCTGAAGCGTCTAAAATTAACCTTTCTCTTTCGTTCATTGACTGATGCAGCATTTCTTCATTACGCCTGGGGTTATGCCACCTTTCACTAGGAGTGGACTAGGCAGAACTTCAGTTCAGCTAAAAAGCAGACACAGCCCTCCCAGGGAGCGGTCCTCCTTGGTATAACCCCCCTCCGGCTAGCTCAGCCTTCAGTCTTTTCTGCCTAGTGCAAGGAGTAGGAATGGGACCCATGCTGGGGCCTATGGTTCCCCAATTTTTCTTTTCCTCTGATGAAGACTGCAATCAAGTAGCCGGCTGGGTGACAGGCTGGATGTTTTAGATCCAGGGAGTCTCCCCAGTTCAGCCAACGGACCGAGCCGACCATAGCTACGCGTTGTCAGGCCCCGTTCCGTGCAGGGCGGCCTGCGGGTTGAACGTCCCGCCAGCGCACTTAGGACCGGGTGTCGGGCCCGCGTCACGGGTGTTGCTTCGGCCGACAGCTCCCCCTGTAAGTAATAGACAGGGAGGCAGGTCTGTCTCGGGTGGGATATCCGCTCCGCCCGTCTGGATGGGTAAGTAACCCCCCTGCCCCTGCGGGGGTGTGGGGGGGCAGGCAGGTTCCCCCACTCCTCCCTGGGGTGTCTGTTTGGTGTTTCCTCCTCCATCCCTCTCCCCCCACCTTCCTCCCCTACTGTTCCCAGGGCTGCCTGCGCTGCCATCCACTTACACGGCGGGGGCCCCCTCCTGAGAGCCGAAGTACTCTGACGGCCAGCGTAGCCATGGGAGACTTCCTGAAAAGCATGGGTTCAGATCCTTGTGCTGGCTCTTACCAGTGAAGGTGCCACAGCTTGCAGGTTAAGTACTTTGAATGCATGGGAGACTTCCTGAAGATGGGGGTTTAAACCTCACATAGGCACCTTGTGCCCTTGGGGGGTCCTCCTGTTGGCCGCTTCGGCGGTCGCTTTGTGCGGCGGGCGGTGCCATTTTCCATAGGACCGGCTGCCATTTTGCCGTAGCCGGCTGCGTGGTACATGCAGCCTCCATTTTGCGGGAGCCTACCGCGGTGTTTGGCCTCTTGTATGCATGCCGGCCATTTTTGGTAGGTCGGCTGTACATTAGGCTGGGACTATGGTGGTGGGCATTCCCTGTGTCTCTTCTGGACTCTCGGAGGCCGAATGGCAAGGCCACAAACTGGCAGTGATGATCGCCTACCGTGAAACGTAGAAAAGGTTGGTGCGAGGCACAGATGGGGACATGCAGATACGCATTTTTGATATCCAAGGATGCTAGCAAGTCCCCCTGGTGAAGAGCCGCTACCACCGAGCGGACTGACTCCATCCTGAATTTCCACGCCCGAACATAAATGTTGAGCGCCTTCAGATCCAGAATGGGCCTGACCCCTTCCTTCTTTGGGACCACAAACAGGTTGGAGTAAAAACCATGGAAACGTTCCATGGCCGGCACCGACACAACCACCCCTTGTAGAGCAGATCCTGCATGGCCCCAAGCAGGGCCAACCATTTCCCTGGGGGAAGCCTCAGATTGGAGGAAAAGAACCTGTCTGGAGTCATAGCACGGAATTCTATTTTGTACCCCGTGGAGACCACCTCGCACACCCAAATATCTGAAATGCGAGAGGTCCATCGTTTCGCGAACTCCAGCAGGATACCCCGCACCCGAGCGAAGGGCGGGGGCAACCCATCATGCGGAGAAGGGCTTCCCATCCGACTTCTCTTGCTTATGCTGCCATGGTCGCTTCTGACCTCCTGCAGCAGCCTTGGAGGGCTTAGCACCCTTGCCCGCCGAACGGGGGGCACGAAAAAACTTTTTCTGACCAGAAAACGAGGGGCCCGGCCTGCGACGAGGCTCCTTACCCCTCTTAGGCTCAGGGAGAAAGGTACTCTTTCCCCCCGTGAGATCCTTGATGATCTCATCCAGAGAAGCTCCTAAGAGGCACCCTCCCTGAAAGGGCAAATCAGTAAGCGCCTTCTTTGACACCTGGTCCCCAGACCAGCACTTCAACCAGAGTACACGCCTGATTACTACTGCAAAGGCGGACAGTTTTGACAGTATGGGAGTGGGCCGCATCACAGAGATAACTAAGCCCCTGGGTGAGCTGTTCAGCCAGCTCCATGGTTTCAGGTGGGACATGAGCCTCGCTCAAATCACGATGCAACACCACAGCCCATTCTGTCAGAGCTTGTGCCACCAGTGCCGACGCCAGTGCCGGCCGCATGGCCGACCCTGTCAAGACAAACATGGCCTTGGCAACTGCCTCGACCCTCCTGTCAGTCGGATCCCTAAAGGACGAAGTGCCCTCCACTGGAATAGTGGTCGCCTTACTCAGGCGGGACACAGGGGGGTCTACCTTGGGGGAGACCCACTTCTGCACCATACTGTCCTCAAAAGGATAACATACAGCAAACCATCTTGGTAGAGGCAGAGAGCTCTGCGGCCGCTGCCACTCTTTGTACACAAACTGATCAAAGAAAGGTACATAAGGGAACACCTTAGGGATGCGAACCGGCCTATGCGATCCAAAGACCACAGCCGTCTCTTGCGAGTCACCCGCTGTCCCCAACTTCAGTGTCTCATGAACAACTGAGATTAAGGAGCCCACCAAAGCCCTTTCATGTGCAACGGTGTAGCCTGAAAAACTTTACTCCCCATCAGAGGAATCCCGGAGCTCCCCATCCGACAACTCCCTGTTCTGGTGGACTCCCCCTCAAGGTCCGAATCCCCAGATGAAGGGGAAGGAGGAGGTGGCCGTCTCTTGTCCTCCCTGCAGTCACGGCCCAACTCTGCCTGGGAAATAATGGACTCCAGGACCGGAGTCAGAGTAGCCAGAGGAACCACAGGTCCTAGCACACCCTCAGCCCCAGCGGAGGTCCCCGTTGCAGAAGCACTAGCCTGAGCCGCCATTGCACCACCCACACTGGACACACACGCCCCCTTATAGAGGCCTAGGCACCGGAAAATGGGCGCCTCCCCACCCCACCAGACGAGGACCCCTGCAGTTATACCCAGGAGGACCGAATCGTGGCCCGCACCTTGCCCCAGGAGAAGCACTGCCCAGACCTGCTGAAATCTGCTCACTAACTCCTGTAGCGCTGCTGCCGCTGCTGCTCCCACGCGTCTCACATGTGCTGGCCTCAGCCCCCTGGGTTTTCACCAAGCTCCTGGCCACGGTGTTGGCTCTGTTGTGGCAGAGGGGCATTGCAGTTCTGGCATATCTGGACGACCTGCTTCTGTGGGCAGAGTCGGCCTCAGCTCTGAAGGGCAACATAGCCATCACACTGCACACCCTGCAGGAGTTCGGATGGGTGATCAATCGGCCAAAGTCGGTGTTGACTCCGTCACACCGCCTGGAGTACCTGGGTTTGACCCTGGACTCGGTCAGGGCAAGAGTTTTTGTTCCTTTAGGAAAACTGCGGATGCTGCAACAGGCGGTGGGGTCACTGCTGTCAGAGAAGTGGCCCTCTCTGAGGTTTTGCATGCGGGTCCTGGGGCTCATGGTATCCACCTTCTAGGCGGTTCCGTATGCCCAGAGTCACACCCGGTCCCTGCAGCACTTGATTCTGCTGTGGTGGGACAAATCTCCCTTATCCCTGGATCGCCCGGTCAAGCTGGACCGCGAGGCCAGGTCCTCTCTAGTTTGGTGATTGAGGGCCTTGGCCCTGAAGGAGGGGAATTCCTTCCTCCCCATGGTGTGGTCCGTAGTGACCACAGATGCCAGTCTAAGTGGCTGGGGGGGGGAGTCCTGGGGTTGTTGTCAACCCAGGGTCGCTGGTCTTGGGAGGAGAGTAGACTCCCGATCAATGTGCTGGAACTCCGGGCCATCAGGCTTTGCCTTTCCCATTGGTCAGGAAGGCTGCGAGGGTGCCCTGTCAGAGTCCAGTCAGACAATGCCGCGGCCGTGGCATATGTGAACCATCAGGGCGGAACGAGGAGCTTGGCGGCAGCATTAGAGGTTGCTCACATTCTGCGGTGGGCAGAGCTTCATGTGCCGGCTCCCTCCGCCGTGTACATTCCGGGCATAGAAAACTGGCAAGCGGATTACCTCAGTCGACAGAGGCTGGATCAGGGAGAGTGGTCCCTGCATCCGGATGTGTTCCGACAACTTTGCCAAAAATGGGGCACTCCAGACATAGATCTGCTGGCATCCCGGCTCAATCGAAAGGTTCAGAGCTTCGTGAGTAGAGCAAGGGATCCGTTGGCGGACGCGGCAGACGCCCTTGTGGCTCTGTGGACTATGTAACTATGTAACTATCTATGCTTTTCCCCCTCTCAAGCTGATTACGCGTCTGTTGCGCAGGATAGAGGTGGAGGGAATTCCAACCATTCTGGTGGCTCCAGATTGGCCCCAGCGTCCGTGGTACGCCGACGTGGTGCGGTTGGTGGTAGATGCTCCCTAGTGTCTCCCGCTTCGCGAGGATCTTCTGTCCCAGTGCCCCATCTTGCACCCTGCTTTACCCTCCCTGACTTCGACGGCCTGGTCATTAAATCCCAGGTCTTGAGAGATTGGGGGGTCTGCGCTTCGGTGATTCCCACCATGCACAAGGCACGTAAGTGCACTTCCAGGAAGATATACCATCGCACCTGGAGGGCGTATATCGCCTGGTGCGAGGGGGGGTGGAACCCCCGTTCCTTTTCGGTGTCCCAGGTGCTAGCTTTTCTTCAGCAAGGCCTGGACCGTAAGCTGGCGTTGAGCACTATCAAGGGTCAGGTTTCTCCCTTGGCCATCTTTTTTCAGCGTCCTTTGGCGACGCATTCGTTGATTCACACTTTTATTCAGGGGATCCAACATGTCGTTCCCCAGGTGTGTACGCCTTTGGTGCCTTGGGACCTCAATCTGGTCCTCCCGGGGCTTCAGAAGCCTCCCTTTGAAAATATCAGGGAAATTTCCTTACAACTGCTTTTGCAGAAAGTGGCCTTTCTGGTAGCCATCACTTCTGCCAGACGAGTGTCAGAGTTGGCGGCTCTGTCGTGTAGGTCTCCGTATCTGGTCCTACACAGGGATAAGGCGGTTTTGCTCCTGTCACCTTCCTTCTTGCCGAAGGTGGTCTCTTCTTTCCATATTAACGAGGACATTGTCCTTCCTTCGCTATGTCCGCGCCCATCCCATCCTAAGAAGATTGCCTTGCATTCCTTGGATGTGGTTAGGGCTCTGCGGGTGTACCTGGTGAACACGGCCTCCTTTCGGAGGTCGGATGCGCTCTTTGTCGTGGTGGATGGACCATGCAAGGGCTTGGCGGCCTCTTCGGCCACCATTTCTCGATGGATTCGACAGACAGTGACCCGTGCGTATGACTTGCGGGGTCTCGAGCCCCCCTTTTCGGTCACGGCTTACTCTACCAGGGCGATTAGCACTTCCTGGGCTTTCCGACATGAGGCGTCGGTTTCTCAAGTGTGCAGAGCGGCTACATGGTCCTCAGTGCACACCTTTACTAAGTTTTACAAAGTTGATGTTGCAGCATCCTCGGATGCTGCTTTTGGCCGCAAGGTTTTGCAGGCCGCTGTGTGAGGTTCCTCCACTCCTTTGTGGAGAGTTCCCCCGTTGGGTGAAGTTTTGTTTTTGCGTTACCCACCCCTCTTTTGACACTGCTTTGGGACGTCCCCAGGCGTAATGAAGAGATGCTGCATCCGTCAATGAACGAAAGAGAAAATAGGATTTTTTAACTCACCGTAAAATCCTTTTCTCTGAGTTCATTGATGATGCAGCACCCACCCCTCTATTTGTTTCGGGCTTGTACTGCTTGTTACGGACTGAAGGCTGAGCTAGCCGGGGGGGGGGTTATACTAAGGAGGACCGCCCCCTGGGAGGGGCTGTGTCTGTTTTTAGCTGAACTGAAGTTCTGCCTAGTCCACTCCTAGTGAATGGTGGCATAACCCCAGGCGTAATGAAGAGATGCTGCATCCGTCAATGAACTCAGAGAAAAGGATTTTACGGTGAGTTAAAAAATCCTTTTTTACTCACCGGCTAACAGAGCTTTGAAAATCCTAGCACGCAGAATAAAAACAGCCCGCTCCAAAACCAAATTCTCACATCTAATTCACCCCACCTCAAAACAAAAAATCATGAACCCACAGGCAATAGCGGACCAATTTGCGGATGTTTATAGTTCCCTTTACAACCTCAAGGAGGACAGAGATACCCCGCAACCTACCAATACATTGATTGAACTAAGGAGCCAGAAATGAAAAAATACAAGGTATAGTGAGTGCCATCATCCAGAATAGACAAATGGAAGTGGAGATATGGATTTGGGGTGTCCCACTAGCACCCCTAACACCATTGATTATATAGGCATGGACTATCTTGGCACTCAGGGATAACACAATTTTACATGAAAAGATTAAAACAATTTATTTGAAATATATTGCATGCAGAGACATGTAATAAAAACAATTCTACAACATAGAATACATCCCCACAATGAGGTTTACACACAGTGCCTAGAGTGGTCCCCTATAGGGACATCACCTCCTTTTTTCTTTTCTCTTTGTACATCTTTTAGCCTTTTTCACCTTCAACCCTCCTTTTCCCATTGTCCCTGCACCTTTCAAGCTCCATCACTGGGATCCTCTTCTGTAGCCAATTGGTTTCCCTGGACAATACATTATTTATGCTGTCCCCCTTTTCTACATATAGTTATCCCGCTCCATTTGTCCCCCATGTCCGCCGTGGGGGGATAGCCCTTAATGGGCATGTTTCTGACCCTCTAAGCTGGCTGCGACCCTCCTAGGGTAAGTTAATACTCAAATTTCCCAGCTTTCTATAGAAAAATATGTTTTACTTCTTGATGCATATTAATTGATTGACATTTCTATATTTATGTACAGTTCCTAATTACCTTAGCTGTATCCTGATGATCAAATCTCCTGAAGAAGCGGAATCCCCACGAAACCGGTCGAGAGCATCAGAAACCATTTACAGCCTACATGTTATGGGCCGGTGATGTCCCTATAGGGGACCACTCTAGGCACTGTGTGTAAACCCCATTGTGGGGATGTATTCTTTGTTGTAGAATTGTTTTTATTACATGTCTCTGCATGCAATATATTTCAAATAAATTGTTTTAATATTTTCATGTAAAATTGTGTTATCCCTGAGTGCCGAGATAGTCCATGCCTATATAATCAATGGTGTTAGGGGTGCTAGTGGGACACCCCAAATCCATATCTCCACTTCCATTAACCTACCAATACAGTCATTCTCTCCTTCCTTGATAAAATAAACCTACCCATTCTCACCCAACCCCACTTAGACCAACTGAACACCCCCTTTGACCTCCAAGAGCTAAACAGAGTTGTGGCTTCTCTCCCTATCGGCAAATCCCCTGGCCCGGATGGCCTAACCAACTATTACTACAAAACATTAAGCGCAACCTTATCCCCATATCTCCTCCAAATTTTCAACCAAGCTGCCTCGACATCTGAAATCCCAGAGGACATGCTTAAAGCCTTTGTTGTAACAATTCCTAAGCCAGGCAAAGATCCCACCACCCCGGCGAATTTTAGGCCCATTTCTCTACCCAACACAGATGTCAAAATCTTTGCCAAACTCCTTGCATACCGACTTGCCAAGTTTCTCCCTCTTATGCTAAGCAGAGACCAGATGGGGTTTGTGAGGGGCAGGCAACCCTCGGACGAAACCAGGCGCGTCCTCACTGTTATTCATCGAAATGGCTCTGTCCAATCGAAATGGCTCTGTCCAAACGCCTTCTCTCCTCTTGTCTATAGACGCAGAGAAGGCGTTCGACAGAGTCCACTGGCAATATATGACACATGTACTTGAAAAATTTGGTTTACAAGGTCCCACCCTACAAGCCATCCTTACTCTCTATTCCAGGCCATCCGCTCAAGTGCTTGCCTCAGGTTTGCTATCAAAAAAATTCTTGATATCAAATGGTACGCGCCAGGGATGCCCTCTCTCGCCCACTATTTTCAACCTCATTATTGAGCCATTGGCAGAAAAAATTTGTTCAGACCCCCTCGTTTTCGGACTCACAATTGGCCATACAAAACATTCCATAAACCTATTTGCAGATGATATCATCCTAATTCTCACCAACTCCCTCTCCTCACTCCCACGCGCCCACCAAATCCTGATAGACTTCTCTCTCACGTCCTACTAAACTTTGACAAGTCCCTCATCTTAGACCTACACTTGCCACCCCAACTAAGATCCAAGTTGCAAAACATGCTCCCATACAAATGGACCAGCCTATCTATACCATACTTGGGTATTGTCATTGCACCCACACTCCCCACCCTAATTGAAGCCAATCTAAGCGCCCTTATAGAAAGATTAAAACTACAACTTCAGCATTTACAAAACTGCGATCTTCCCTGGACTGGGAGATCCGCAGCTCTTAAAATGATAATCCTCCCTCAAATCCTATACATATTCAGGACACTCCCCATTTCTATCCCTCACCACCACCTAGACAAAATATCCTCCCTACTATCCTCCTTTTATGGAACAAGAAAAAACCCAGATGCCCACTAAGAACACTGCTCAAACACAAGAGAGTTGGGGGCATGGGCAATATCCACATTAAGGATTATTATTGGGCTACCAAACTAACCCAACTAAAACAATGGTTCCGAAACATAGATCCCCCGGTGTGGGTTGATATAGAAAAGGCTCTTTCCCCCACACAAGACCTGGTCTCTCTCCTAACTAGGGACTCCTGGTTACTTTGGAGCCTGTCCAAACTCTCCTATACCATAGCAGGCTCCATTAAAGCGTGGAGACACTTACTTAGATCTCAACAGGACTCCATTAAAATACACATCCCTCCACTCAGCACGCAGGTCCTCAAGGCCACTATCCCCTTCCTAAACCTCCATCACTTTTAGTCAAAAGGCCTAGACAGATTACACAAACTCTACGATGGCCCCTCTGTAAAAACGTGGGAAGCCCTACAAAGGGGATATAACATCCACCCAAGCGCAAGGTTTGACTACATGCGCATCCAACACTTCCATTCAAAACACCCTATGCCCTCCATCCAAATTTCCCAAAAAGCATGGGAATTTTTACAGCTTACTTCAGAATAAGCTCTCCTTCACCAAAGACACCCACATAACGAAATGGGAGGAGGACCTAAACAAGAAATACTCAACACAAGAATGGCAAATGGCCATTCTCTCCATACAGAAATTCTCACACTGCACCGCTGACTGGGAACTGATGCTAAAGATATCTCTACACTGGTACTACACACCGGCCAGAATATCCACTTTCACCCCAGACAAATCTCCCAGATGGTAAGATAGGTAACCTACACATCCTCTGGGAATGCCCCACTCTAAACTCCTTCTGGATGGAGGTCTTTAGCCTCATCTCAAAGGTTACCTCACTAAACATCCTCATCAATGCAGGCCTAGCCACTCTAAACCTAAGCATAGAGAGCCGAGAGATACGAATCCAAATCTCACCGATCCGGACGTAACTACTCCTACAAATCACTCCATTGGAAACTCTACTCCGATTTCTGGAGGTAGGTCTTCCTCAAATCTCACCCCGTA
>BLSH010163903.1:663147-676736 GCA_018402905.1 Glandirana rugosa | reverse complement strand
GGATATCTAGTGACGAGCGGGGAGCAGTGTCTGAGATAAGGCTCTGGGATCAGCTGGCGTCCTTCTCATAACAAAGCTGTATTGACTTGAGTCTCTGGTAAGGAGATTACCTAAGGGGACAGTGACCCCTAGTGGCAACTTTTTTAATTGTTTTTGGTTTTAAAATACATCTTAATACATTTATGTTACAATAAATTGAGAAACAGTATTACACTATTGTGGCTCTATATTTTTTCCTAAATCTATGCCTATATGAGGAGTACGGGTGATCAACAGAGTGAACTGGAAACCCAAAGTGGAGATGTGCATTGAGAAAGCACAAAAAGCGAATTAGCCTGTATACGAGAGTGACAGGCATTCATCTCTGGTAAGAGTCCATCCACGGGTGAAGGGAATCACTTGTTTGTCTTCATTTGCACAAGGTGGAATTCTGACTGGTGGATTACTTGAACCTTCCCATTTTATGCTGTCAGCAATGGCACCACATGGAAGAGAAATGTCACAAGGCAAAAGAGAAAGAAAATAATTTCTTTACACAAGAAAGGTAAAAAAGATCAGCAAAGCTTTACTTATCAGTCAGAATACTGTAGCAAAAGTGATACAACATTTTAACAAAGATGGGACTGCAACCATCTCATAGAGGTGTCCAGGCCATCCACAGAAGTTAACACCTCAGGAGTGTCTTCTGATGAGAAAGGCTTCAGAAAATCACCATGCAAGTTCACTGCAGTTAGCTAAAGAAGTAGAAAGCCAAACTGGTATGATTGTTTCCCGTGAAACAATATGGTGTACACTGCAGAGGAATGGCATGCATGGGTTTTGTCCATGAAGGAAGCTTCTCCTAAAGCTCATGCACAAAAAAGCCCAGGGCCCATGCTGAA
Organism: Glandirana rugosa; assembly: GCA_018402905.1. Lineage (NCBI taxonomy): Eukaryota > Metazoa > Chordata > Amphibia > Anura > Ranidae > Glandirana > Glandirana rugosa. The sequence continues at coordinate 675,855 of BLSH010163903.1, read as the reverse complement.
AAAGAAGAAGACTACTGGAAGTAATGAGACCAAGATAAATGTTTTTGGAACTGATAGCTTCAAAACTGTATGGCGTTGCAAAGGTGAAGAGTACAAAGAAAAATGCTTGGTGCCTATAGTGAAACATGGTGGTGCCAGTGACCTTCTATACGGCTGCATGAGTGATGGTGGTGTCAGGGAGCTGCATTTCAATAATGGTATCATGAATTCACAGATGTTCTGCTCTATATTGAAAGAGAAGATTCTACCATCACTTTATGCCCTTGGTCGTCGTGCACTTTTCCAACATGACAATGATCCAAACATACATCTAAGTCCATGGTTGCATTTCTGAAGAACAGGGTGAAAGTGATTCAGTAGCCAAGTATGTCTCCTGATCTGAACCCAATCAACACCTATTCTAAAGAGACAAGTTGAGCATCGCTCTCCATCCAGCATCAAGGCTCTAAAAGATAGATGTTGCAATATGTCAACCACTTGTTCATTCCATGCCTAGAAGACTTGGTACTGTCCTTACAAATCATGGAGGTCATACAAAATACTAGATTTAGTAGTTTTTGTTGTGGGGTGTATACATTTTTGCATCAAATAATTTGAGTAAAACTGACGATTTTGTAATCTAAGTTAAATGATTGAAATAAAATTGCAGCGCTTAACAGTCTCTAAATGAAATAAAATAAAATCAATAAAAGTTCATATGCAATCAATATATAGATCAGTTGAAGAGGAGGAAATCCCCACACCAGACTTGTGTGCAGAAAGGATGGAGGCTCACACCACACCACCCTGCTTTTGCAAGTCTGCTTACCAGAGACAGGTGGAATAACAGCATGTGAGGTGTAACACCAAAAATCCTCCGAGGACATCAAACAAGCAGGATCATCCACTTGACATAGACTCTCATATGGGAACACTCTCCATAATGTATATACAACCATAGACTTCTTAGGCTAGTATTGCCAACTTTCGCTTATAATGGTATTTAATCCATCAGGCTCTCACGAACATAAAAAGATGAAAAAAGGAAAACCAATAGTGAAGCTAAAAAATCTACTTACAAACATTAGCTGGATACCGGCTAGTAGTAAAAACCATGGTGTGTGTCATGTGCTGGGAAAGACAGCGTCACCTGACCGGTTTCAGCCAACAGGATTTCTTCAGAGGTGTGACCAGTCCTACAGCACTTGTTAGTTAAATAGTCCCAGACAGGAAATAGACTATGGATCGCACAGCGTCACCGCCAGTGCGTTCCACATACAGGAAGTGGAAATTAAACCACATCACAGCATGTTCCTCATTACAACTAAGCACATGAATCAGATCACAAACCAGAAGTCGATCGTGGAACGCATTGCGTCACCGCCGATGCGTTCCACTGACAGGAAGCGGAAGTGGAGACACGAATGGGCTGCACATAATGCACTCTATTGTATACAGAGATGCAGAGCCCAACTCTATCATCCGCAGTACATGTTAATAGCACCATTTACAAAACGCTACCTGTATAAAGCCGACCACCGGTTCATGAAGAATAAAAAACAATGTTTTCAAACAATATATGTTAACATAAAAAACAATATTTTAATATATTAAAAACACAATGAAAATACATATCTCACTAACCCTATCTACTGGACCAAAAATATTTTTTTTTTCAAAACTGTTGGCTTTTTTCATTTATAGTGCAAAAAAATTAAAAACTCAGCGGTGATCATATACCACCAAAAGAAAGCTCTATTAGTGGGGAAAAAATTACATAAATGTAATTTATGTACAGCGTTGCAAGAACGCACAATTGTCGGTTAAAGTAACGCAGTGCTGTATAGCAAAACATGGCTTAGTTATAAAGGGGGTAAATTTTCAGGTCAAATGGTTAAATCAAGAGATTTTTATTAAAAGCTTCTTATACAAGGAAAATACACAAACAGAATTCCTTCCATTTACAGTACACATATGCATATGAATGTGATAATCAATACAATATACCATTGATACATATGATTCAGACTCTATCATTGCCATTATATAAACCACAAGGTTTTAGTTTTTAGAAGGCAGGTGTTTTTGGATATACAGTAAAACCTTTGATTGAGAGCATAATTTGTTACAGAAACATGCTTGTAATCCAAACCACTCGTATATCAAAGCAACTTTCCCCATAAGAAATAATGGAAACTCAGATGATTTGTTCCACAACCATTTATTATTATTAGTATTATTATACAGGATTTATATAGCACCGTCAGTTTGCACAGCGCTTTACAATGTTAGGGGAGACACTACAATTACAATACAATTCAATACAGGAGGAATCAAAGGGCCCTGCTCATTAGAGCTTACAATCTAGGAAGGAGGGTTAAATGATATGAAAGGGCAATAACTGTGGGGGATGAGCTGATTGAGAAAATAAGAAGTATAGTTGTTAGGTGGTGGCAGGTTAGGCTTCCCTGAAGAGAAAAGTTTTCAGGGATCTCCTGAAGGTGGATAGATTTGGGGACAGTCTGACAGATTGGGGTAGGTAGTTCCAGAGTATGGGAGAGACCCGGGAGAAGTCTTGGAGGCGAGTAAGAGAGGAGGTGATGAGGTAGCTGGAGAGCAGGAGATCTTGGGAGTAACGAAGAGGATGATTAGGTTGGTATTTTGAGACTAGGGTGGTGATGTAGCTGGGAGCAGAGTTATAGATGGCTTTGTAGCTCATTGTTAGTATTTTGAGTTTAATTCATTGGGTGAGTGGCAGCCAATGGAGGGATTGGCAGAGAGGGGTGGCAGGCACTGAACGGTTTGTAAGGTGGATGAGTCTGGCAGCGGCATTCATGATGGACTGGAGGGGGAATAGTCTAGTTAAAGGTAGGCCAGTGAGGAGGGAGTTGCAGTAGTCGAGGTGAGAGATGATCAGGGAGTGAATCAGGAGCTTTGTGGTTAGGAAGGGACGTATTTTAGAGATGTTGCGGAGGTTGAGGCGGCAAACCTTACAAAGTCAATGGATGTGAGGCCAATAGGAGAGTTCAGAATCCAGGATAACACCAAGCACCCTAACATGTGGGGACTGGTGGATGGTTGTGCCATTGCTCTTGACAGAGAAGTCAGGGCAAACGGCACGTGGGGGAGGAAATATTATGAGTTCAGTTTTGGACAAGATGAGTTTGAGGAAGTGGTGTGACATCCAGGCAGATATGTCTGTTAATAAGTTAGTGATGCGTGAGGAGATTGATGGAGTGAGTTGGGGGGTGGAGAGGTAGATTTGGGTATTGTCAGCGTAGAAATGATATTGAAAGCCGTGGGAGGCTATCAGCCGGCCCAGGGAAGAGGTGTATATTGAAAAAAAAAGAGGTCCATGAACAGAACCTTGGGGGACCCCAACAGAGAAAGGAAGAGGAGAGGAGGAGGTAGAATTGTACTTGACACTGAAGGTGCGATGGGATAGGTAGGACGAGAGCCACTGAAGTGCACAGCCACGTAGACCGAGCGAGTAATGTTTTTTGAGGAGGAGGGGGTGGTAGACAGTATCAAAGGCAGCTGAAAGGTCCATGTTACGTACCTGGGAGGTGAGCCAGATGGTAGAGGAAGACCTCTCCTACAACTCCGGCTTGCGGGCTGCTGGGAGTGATACAGCAGCCGTGGGAGCACAGTGGGGTAAGAGTGCCTAGTCAGTCCAAGAACAGCAGAGCAGGATGCTGGAGCAAACCAGCTGGACAGCAGAGCAGGATGCTGGAACAGACTGGCTGGACAGCAGAGCAGGATGCTGGAACAGACTGACTGGACAGCAGAGCAGGATGCTGGAACAGACTGGCTGGACAGCAGAGCAGGATGCTGGAACAGACTGGCTGGACAGCAGAGCAGGATGCTGGAACAGACTGGCTGGACAGCGGAGCAGGATGCTGGAACAGTCTGGCTGGACAGCGGAGCAAGATGCTGGAATAGACTGGCTGGACAGCAAAGCAGGATGCTGGAATGGACTGGCTAGACACCAGAGCAGGATGCTGGAACAGACTGGCTGGACAGCAGAGCAGGGTCAGGTAGGCCAGGTCAGCAATGAGCGGGAAACAGCAGGCAGAAGAGGCAGGCAAAGACAGGTCACAAGGCAGGCCGAGGTCAAGGCAGGCAGCGATCAGACAAAGGTGAAGGACAAGCCGGGTCAAGGTCACAGAGAACAGGTAACAGGATCACAGGTTCCAGGAACGCAGAAGCTGCAGTTCAAACAGCAATATGCCAGTGCAGAAGCCTGGTTTAAATAGTCCTTCTGGCGCCAATGTTCGTATCAGCCGCGCACATTGATTCGCGCGTTCGCCGGGACAAATGGTCTGCTCCGTGGGCTTCCTAACAGTCCAGGAGTAGGAGTACAGAGTAGTGTCCATTGGTTTTAGCGGTTAGTAGGTTATTTGTGAGTTTAAGAAGGGCAGTTTCTGTGGAATGTTGAGGGTGAAATACAGATTGAAGGGGTCAAGAAGGTTATTCTTAACAAGGTGGTCACTCAGTTGGTTGTAAACTAGGCGTTCGAGGAGTTTGGAGGAAAAGGGGAGCAAAGAGATAGGGCGCAGATTGTTAAAATCGGTAGGGTCCAGGGATGGCATTTTGAGTATGGGGGTGACCAATGCATGTTTTAGTGCATTGGGGAAGATGCCAGAAGAGAGGCAGAGATTGAAGATGTGGGTTAAAGAGTGCAGGATAGAGTCAGAGGGTGAACGTAGTATTTGAGAGGGAATAGGGTCCAGGGGACAGGTGGTTAGGTGGGCGTTGGAAAGGAGTTTAGCAACCTCGTTCATAGTAGCAGGTTTGAATAAGGATAGTGTTGATTGTGCTTGTTGACATGGGGTGTTAACTGGGAGAGATGCCTGTAGAGTGGAGATTTCATCACGAATTGTGTCAATCTTGCATTTGAAGTGGTTAGCAATCTCCTGGGCAGTGAGAGAGTTAGTGGGCGGAAGTGGTGGAGGACGAAGTAGGGAGTTGAAGGTAGAGAAGAGTTGACGGGGACTGGATAAAAAGGTGTTAATAAGAGTGGTAAATTAGGTCTGCTTGGCAGTGAGGAGGCGAGAATTGTATTTATGGAGGGCAGATTTGTATTGGTTGAAGTCTTTGAGAGACTTTGTCTTGTGCCACAGATGCTCAAGGGCGAGGCTACGTTTTTTGAGATATCTGGTGTTGTCTGTTTGCCAGGGTTGTAGGGGTCGAGGCCTGATTTTATGTGTTTTGAGGGGAGCTAGCTTATCCAGGGTGGAGTACAGGGATTTATTGTATATGGCAGTGGCTTGGTTAGGGTCAGGGCAGGGGTGAGATTTTTTCATAGAGGTGGCCAGCAGCAGAATAGAGGAGAGAAGTGTTGAGTTGGCGAAGGTTTCTACGGGTGACGGTTAGGCGATTGGAAGGTGGTGCAAGACAGGGAGAGAGAGAGAGACCAATAAGGTGGTGGTCAGAGAGGGGAAAAGGATTGTTGGAGAAGATGCTTGGAGCGCATAGATAGGAGAAGACAAGGTCGAGGGTGTTTCCATCAGGGTGAGTAGAAGCCTGTACCCATTGCTTTAAGTCAAATGAGGAGGTTAGACTAAGAAGTTTAGAAGTAGCATTAGTGTTAGTGTTAACTGGGATGTTGAAGTCACCAAGAAGGATTGTGGAAATTTCAGAAGAGAGAAAGTAGGGTAGCAAGGCAGAAAATTCATCAAGGAAAGTTGACAGTGGTCCAGGGGGCCGGTAGATCACAGAAATTCTTAGGGAGGTTGGAGAGAATAGACGTATACAGTGGGCTTCAAATGATGAGAGGGAAAGAGTGTGGGGAGAGGAGGAATCCCACTCCACCTCCTTTGCATCCATTAGGCCTAGGGGCCTTAGTTTATAATCTATATAAAAAAGATTATAGCAATGTGATAGGTTATGTAGCCATAAAATGTCCATCCACAAATGAAAGCCCCCACAAGGGGATTCAAATTAAAATCCAGCAGGAGCTACGGAGTATAAAAGAGAAGAGTGGCGCCTCTAAGTGTAGCAATATGGTTACATTTAACCACTTTGTCGACCGCCGTCTGACGGCGACAAAGTGGCTCGATATTGCAAACCACCATCATATGACTGTGTTCTGGGGGGGCCAGGGAGCGGGTAGGGCGGACTCGATCGCCGCCGGCTACCCCCCAGTGAAATAACGAAGGTCTGTGTAAGTAAACACGAATCTCCGTTCTGTTAGAGGGGGAAGGGCTGTGATCACAGGCTTCCTGTATATGGAAGCCGTGATCACTCCCTTCCCCCATCCAGCCCAGCCCACATATAGTTAGAACATGCCCAGGGAACACAGTTAACCCTTAGAGCGCCCCCTCCAGGTTAACCCCTTCACTGCCAATGGCATTTACACAGTAGTCAGTGCATTTTTATAGCACTGATCTCTGTATAAATGCCAATGGTCCCAAAAAAGTGTCAAAATGGTCCGAGATGTCCGCCGCAATATTGCAGTACCGCCATTACTAGTAAAAAAATTAAATCCCCAGAAATGAATTCTCATCATCCGTAAATGCGGCAACTTTTGCGCAAACCAATCAATAAATGCCGATTGTGATTTTTTTTTTTACAAAAAATATGAGGAAGAATATAAATCGGCCAAAACCGATGGAAATTTTTTTTTTATATTTTTTTTGGATTTGTATTTTAGCAAAAAGTAAGAAAATTGTTTTTTTTTGTTTTTTTTTGCAAAATTGTCACTGTTCTTTTGTTTATAGCGGTGATCAGAGATGAGGCAGAGGGGATCAAATACCACCAAAAGAAAGCTCTATTTGTGGGAAAAAAAGGACGCAAATTTTGTTTGGGTACAATGTCGCACGACTTGTCAGTTAAAGCGACGCAGTGCCGAATCGCAAAAAGTGCTCTGGCCCTAAAGTGGGAAATCCTTCCGGGGCTGAAGTGGCTAATAAGGGTACAATATTTAGCAACTCACATGGTTGATGATTAAAAGAGGCATCCGGAGTAAAGCTGTCCACATAGACCATCCTCCACTCTCATTGCTGTCAGTTTGCAATCATGACCAGGAAGCCCACCCAGCAGTAGAGCGATCTGAAAGCAAGGCTTGAAGCACTCGTGGAGTGCAGCATGGAAGGGATGACATTGATGATGGTGAGGAGGATGGTCTTGTGGACAGATTTACCTGGGTGCCTGCATACTTAGATGTGCCTGTTTTAATCATCAACCATGTGAATTGCTAAATGTTGTACCTTCATTAAATGTAACCATATTGCTACACTTAGAGGCACCTCTCTTCTCTTTTATACCCAGTTGTGACGTGACGCTACTCTTATATCAAGACATTGCTTGCATATCAAGTCAAGGTTTATAAAAAAAACTTTGCTTGTCTTGTGCAACACTCTCAAACCAAGTTACTCTCAATCCAAGGTTTTATTGTATATATATACCTGTATGTACTTGACAATAAATGCCGTAACTGCATCTTATGTATAATACCTCACAATAAAGCATAAGTGAGACATGCAAGAAAGTATTAAAGGTTGTGCCTAGGTTACCCAAGGATAGCCATGTAGACCATAATTTCTGGAACTTTTTGGAGTATCCCCTATGCTGGTAGGTCAGTTTTTTCCTTTCTAGAATGTAATCAAAAGCATTTTCATTGTAGAAATGATAGAGGGGTGGGAGACAACCATTTCTAGGCTACACGTATATGTGCCAGAAAGAGTAAGCATACTATCAGTGATTTATTTGTCTAAGATATGAGACTTTCTTGGATAATACTAAAGAATGCAATTTTAGGATCCAGGGATAAATGATTGCTGCATAAACTACTGATTGTCTGAAAAATGCATGACCAATACCTAAATAATTTAGGGAAACCCAAGATTAACAAATCTTTAATGAGATTTCTACAAACTTGTGGTGCACTCATCATTTAAGCCCCTTTCACACTGATGGACCTATTGGGTCCACCTGTCAGTTTTTCAGGCATATCCCATCAGACTATCCATTGCTCTCTATGGAGTGGCGTTTAGCAGCGGACATGTGTCTGCTGACACCAGCCGGCATCTGATGCTGTCCGTTAAAAACATTAGACAACAGTCAAGTCAGATAGCAGTCAGATGGAAACAAACAGGCGGTCCGTTTCCATCTGACCGCCCCATAGAGAACAGTGGGCTGTGTCCGTATCTGCATAGCTGAGCGAACATGGACCTGTCATCCTCCTGCTCAGTGGGGATCAGCAAACAGATCCCCCTGAGTAGGCAGATCCACTAGACGGAGTCCGCCCCATCTGAAAGGGGCCTTCTATTTACTTTGACTGATCCAGAGACAGTACATCTTCCCATATGATTATTTGTGCATTTAATATACAGTGTTTTATTCATGTTCTTAACCTGTAAAAGACTTTTTGGTATAGACATCCAAGAGCCCTGAGACTGCAGTTGCAGGCCACCATCTTGGATGGGATATCAGCAGCCCCAACTAGAAGTTGTCACTTAAGTGACACTCTAGAGCAGGGGTGTCAAACTGGTGGCCCTCCAGCTGTTATGGAACTACCATCATGCCTCTGCCTGTGGGGGTAATACTTGTAACTGTTAGCCTTGCAATGCCTTGTGGGACTTCTAGTTCCGCAACAGCTGAAGGGCCGCCAGCTTGACACCTGTGCTATATAGTGTTCCCCTTTGCTTCTCCTCCCTCCCGGCAGCTGCCTTTTTTTTAGGGAGGTGAGGAAAGGGAAGGAGAAGCTGGCCAAGCACAAGGAGTAAATAGACACTTCCAGAAGAAGAAAGAACTATGATCTGCAAGAAGGGAGGGGCCATGCTAGGGAATTTACTTTCTGGAATGTTCACATTTTCTTGCTAATTTGAGGCACATTGCAAGTGAATAAGAAAAAGAATATGGAAAGGAACATCACTGCAAATAAGCATATACATAGCTTAAAATGTCTATGCTTCTAACTGCAGTTTTAAAGTTGGTGACATGGTCTCTTTAAAGGACAATTTCATTTTTTATGAACTTGTCTTTTAATAAATCCTCCCAAACCCCTGAGTGCAGCCTGCCATGGTACAAAATGAAGCTTCTCTCCCATTCCAAAGATTTTCAATTTGTGATCCTGTCCAGCACTACACAAAACATCCCAATACATAAAGTGAAAATGTTCAACTCCTTTAATAAATTAACCACAGCTATTGGCTGAATATGTTTAGGATCGCGGTATAGCACAGATCATGTGACTCTGAGGAGGTGTGGTAATTCCTATTGCAGGAGTGAGGTCCAGAATAGCCCCAGGAGGAGCCTGGAAGGTGAAGTTTTGCAGCAGTCTTATAAAGAAGAGGAACAGTTCCATTTTAGCCAAGTTCTCCCCAGCACAGCTTCTCTTACCTAATAAAAGTGGGTAGATAAAGGCATAATTATGAACAATACTTGCTCTATCCAATCAATATAAAAAAACAACTTAAATCAGGTTTAAAGTGGCCATATATGGCGCAATATTCAGCAGGAACTAGACAAATTTTGACCATCTATGGCCACTGCCACTCTGTTGAACAGACATGTTTGAAAAAAGCAGTTCAATCAGCAGCTGCAGCCAATATGTGTAGTTAGCTTGCATACCAGTAGATGTTTCTGATCCCATTATAAAAAGGTAAAGGGAAAATTGTAACTAGGTGTTTACTTCCCTTTTAAAAAATCCCTTCACAGTGATGTCATGAGTGTGTCTAGTGCCTATATAAATGACAGTGGGGAAGGAGCCCTAGGTAGATGGAGCATGGCAGCCAGACACCCCAGAGCTACTAAGATGTAGTCTCATGCAGAGCTGATCTAAAGGACCCTTGTAGGCCTGAAGTTCCAGGTGAGGTGGTACAGAATATGGGAGGAATTGCTGTAGTCACTCTGCCTTCCCTGACTTGTGGGGTTCATAAGGCAATGGAGGTCTGGACAGAGTCTTCTGATGTGAGTATTGGTGAAGCCTGGGATGGAGTGTACCATCTGGGAGCATGTCTGGCTGGGCAGAGCTATTGAAGGGGCATTGGAAAGAGAATGATCTACTAAGGAAGCACCTTGATTGCTCCTGACCCTCAGTTGTGGGTCTTGTGACTTGGTAATGGAAGCTAAATGTTATGGACTTAGTATACATGGGGAAGTGATCCCAATGCTGTGGTTCTCCCAAGGAGAGGGATAGAGATGTTAAGGGAAGATGGCTTAAAGACTAGAGTTCCATCCAGACACCTGGATGTTTGGGTTCGGCGGGTTTGGCCGAACTTCACAAAAAAGTTTGAGTTCGGCCCCGAACTTGACCCGAACTTGACCCCGAACCCCATTGAAGTCAATGGTGACCTGAACTTCTGGGCACAAAAATGGCTCTAAAAAAGTCCCGGAAGGGCTAGAGGGCTGCAAAAGGAAGCAAAATTGGGGTAAGAGTAGGACAAGTGCCCTGCAAACAAATGTGGAAAGAGAAATAACTTAAAATCACATAACAAAAAAAAAATGGAGGAGGAGGTGGATGTGGAGTAGAGGTTGAGTAGGCGGTGACCGTGGCGGTGTAGGTGGTGGAAGTGGCGGTGGAGGAGGAGGAGGAGGTAGCCAACACTGTTTTTTGTTTCTTTGTTTTTTTTCTAATTGGGGTAGCCCCCAAAATATTGAGACATATTTTTAAAAAAAGATACGTTCACGTAAGTATACCAATGGCTGTGTGAGGCCGGTATAAATGGCTATTCTGTACAAGGTACAGACAAGTCTTGTGGAATCCATGCCTGGTTCATTTTAATAAAGGTTAGCTTGTTCATGTTGGCTGCGGACAGGCGGCTTCGCTTGCCTGTGATAACGCCCCCTGCCGTGCTAAACACATGTTCAGACAATACACTGGCTGCAGGGCAGGCCAGCACCTCCAAGGCATAAAGGGCAAGCTCAGGCCATGTGGCCAATTTGGAGACCCAGAAGTTGAATGGGGCAGACCCATCAGTCAGTACATGTAAGCGTGTGCACACATACTGTTCCACCATGTTGCTGAAATGCTGCCTCCTGCTAAAACATTACCTATCAGCTGGTGGTGTTGTTTGTTGTGGCGGGCTGCTGACAAAGCTTTTCCACATTTCAGCCATGCTAACCCTGCCTTCTATGGTGCTGGTGGTGCCACAGCTGCGTTGGTGACCTCTTCCTCCTCCTCTGCCTTCACCTTGTGCTTCCACTGAGCCCGCAATAAGGGACTTGGTCATGGTCGTGGTGCTGCTGGTGCTGCTGGTGTCGGTGAAGCTCCTGTTGCAAGAAGAGGACGTGGTCGATCTGAGCCAGCTACACACACAACTGAAACACCTTCCTCAGGTGCGAGTAACCAACAGAACCTTCAACGTTATATGGTAGGCACGAATGCCGCTCAACGAATGGTGAGGCGAGAACAAGTACAGGCGATAGTAGATTGGATGGCAGACAATGCCTCCAGTTCATTCACATTGTCTCCCACCCGGTCCCTTGCTGAAAGCTCAGAGTTTGCACCTGAACCCCATGGCCATCTGTCTTTCACCTCAGCCCCTTGTAAATCAGCCAAGCAGTCTGAGCCCCAAGTCATGCAGCAGTCTCATGCTTTCTGATGACTCTGCTGGTGTGCATTCCGTGGGCCATGCACATAGCCCTGCCCCAGAAGTCGAAGACATTGAGTGCACCAATGCCCAACCACTTCTGTTTCAGGATGAGGACATGGAAACACCACCGCAGCACATTTCTAATGATGACGAAACTGCTGCGGCTTTCTACAGTCTGCAGACTGACAAGGTACAGACAAGTCTTGTGTTATCCATGCCTGGTGCAATTTAATAAAGGTTAGCTTGTCCTCGTTGGCTCCGGACAGGCGGCTGCGCTAGATTTTATAATGCTAATCTGTCCCTCACACCAGCAGCAGGATCCTCTCCCTACACTAGTATGAGATGATTTTATAACGGTAATCTGTCCCTCACACCAGCAGTAGGAACCTCTCCCTATACTAATATGAGATGATTTTATAATGGTAATCTGTCCCTCACACCAGCAGTAGGAACATCTACCTATACTAGTATGAGATGATTTTATAACAGTAATCTGTCCCTCACACCAGCAGCAGGAATCTCTCCCTACACCAGTTTGAGATGATTTTATAACGCTAATCTGTCCCTCACACCAGCAGCAGGAACCTCTCCTTATTCTAGTATAAGATGATTTTATAATGGTAATTAGAGATGCGCGAACTTCTAGAAGTCCGGGTTCTGCTGGTTCGGCCGAACTTCGGGACAAAGTCCGGGTTCGGGTCCGGACAGAACCCGAACTTTGTCCCGGACCCCGAACCCCATTGAAATCAATGGGGACACGGACTTTTAGGCACAAAAAATGCTGTAAAATAGTCCTGGAAGGTCCTAGAGGTCTGCAAAAGGAAGGAAAGGGGGGTAAGGGTGGGACAAGTGACCTACAAAGAAATGGAGACAGGGAAATAACTTTAAATATTTTTTAAAAAATAAAAACATAAAAAATGCAAAAATGGAGATCATCTTCAAAATGGATCTGAAAAGTATTAATTAAGGGTAGAGGCCATAGAACTGTTCTAAAATCATATTCAAACTGTGTCAAAAAAGTATAAATAAGCCGGGAGAACCCATATCACTGTTCTGCAAAAATTTCACTGTGTGTGTAAAACGTCTTGTCACTATACCCAAGAGGGCCGAATAAATATGAAAAAACTGTGTCAAACTTATACTAAAATCTTGTCAAGATACCGGAGATGGGAATTAATTATGAAAAGTC
>BLSH010163903.1:650257-661692 GCA_018402905.1 Glandirana rugosa | reverse complement strand
TAATTAATACTTTTCAGACCCAGTTTGAAGATGATCCCCATTCACCTCCATTTTTGCTTTTTTATGTTATTATTTTTTTAAAAATATTTAAAGTTATTTCCCTGTCCCCATTTTGTGTGTAGGGCACTTGTCCCACCCTTACCTCCATTTTCCTTCCTTTTGCAGACCTCTAGGACCTTCCTGGACTTTTTTACAGCATTTTTAAGAATTTTCATTAAAATTACCAGAACCCCGGACCCGAACCCGGACTTTTTTTGAAAAGTCCGGGTCCGGGTCCCGGACACCCCAAAGTTCGGTACGGACCCGAACTTTACAGTCCGGGTTCGCTCAACTCTAATGGTAATCTGTCCCTCACACCAGCAGCAGGAACCTCTCCCTATACTAGTATGAGATGATTTTATAACGGTAATATGTCCCTCATACCAGCAGCAGGAACCTCTCCCTATACCAGTATGAGATGATTTTATAACGGTAATCTGTCCCTCACACCAGCGGCAGGAACCTCTCCCTATACTAGTATGAGATGATTTTATAACACTAATCTATCCCTCACACCAGCAGCAGGAATCTCTCCCTATACTAGTATTAGATGATTTTATAACGCTAATCTATCCCTCACACCAGGAACAGGAACCTCTCCCTATACTAGTATGAGATGGTTTTATAACGCTAATCTGTCCCTCACAGCGGCAGCAGCATCCTCTCCCTACACTAGTCTGAGAGCATGTGTGACATGCAGTGCTATGTGACTCCAGCTCATATCGAGGCTGGGTCACATGATGCACTGGCCAATCACAGGCATGCCATTAGTAGGCATGACTGTGATGGCTTCTAAGGGCAAACAAGTGAAACGCTTGTTGATTGGCTGCCCTGCAGCTATTCAAAAGGCGGGTTCAGGACACAGACACCCTAAAGTCCGGTATGAACCCGAACTTTACAGTTCGGGTTCGTTCAACTCTATTAAAGACCTGTGCCTGTTAAAGACCTGTACATGTGCTCTGAGGTAAAATGACCGCTATAAAATAACTAACCTTGCATGTTGCATTTCAGGCAAAGATTCTGCTAGTATGTCAATGTGCTATATCACAGGAAATTTACATTAAAATGCAGAAAATTGATTTATGTGTAGACATTATTTTATTCTCAAATACTAGAACCCCAGGCCAGGGATGTCGTACGCAAGCCTGGGGACAGGAGATTGACACAAAATAGCAGAGAGTCTAACTCAACAGCAGGTGGGTGGTTGTTTTATCCAAGAAGAAGTGGGGACCGGGAATTGCATAGTGTGACGCCAACATTTGCCCAATCATAGTCCGCCTTACACACTGTTAGAATACAATAGTGCAACGGGGAGGATTCCCCTATCCACCTTATGGGTCTATTTATAAAAAAAAAAATTGTATAGCTATTTGCAAGGGAGACTGCAAGTATATTTATCTTTTGGGAATTAACCAACATTTGGTCATTAGTTTTAGGGAGTTTTTACACAATGTATATAGCTGTGACTGTTGTGCGAAGGAGGACAAAATTGAATGTTCTCAAGGTATTTTCTCTTCAGGTTGAATGTGTTTTTATGCTTTTTCTCCACAAATCAAATGTTTTAGGCCATTTTTGGTCAAATGTTGTTGGCTTTTTTTTAGTTTTTTTTCTCTTTTCTGGTTCAGGCTGGGTTTACACTGCATGCCAATGCTGATCTTAGCTGTGTGTTTCAGATCTGCTTTCAGCCCGAATTTTTGGCTGAATTCGAATCTAAAATGGACCAAAAGACACACCTTGCTCCTGTGCAAATTTGCACCAGAACCGCAGCGGAGATATGTGAACCGGCTCCATAGAGAGCCAGTCAAAATCTCCTGCTATTGTGAATTGGATGCGGCAAAGCCTCCTCCAATTCGCAATAGTATGAACCCAGCCTTAAAGTTCTTAGGCTATTGCTTTATGGTATGTTTGGTTGGATGTTGTTGGGTTAATGTTTTAGACTTTTTTCTCTTCTGTACAAACATTTTCTCTTTGGATTGATTGTTGTTAGGGTAATAGAGAATGCCACATTCTCCCTGAATAATACAACTTATCTAAAAACTAACATTTTAACTATATTAAAAGCATTTGGATGGTATATTCATGCATTTTACATGAATGTTGAAACATTCACACATTATTTAAGTGTATACTTCAGAGGTTTTGAGTAATTGCCTCTGTACCCAGCGCTCTAATTGTGTGTGTTTTTGTATTTTTTACATACATTTTAATATTTTACATGCATTTTAATGTTTTGCATGCATTCTATTTAATTTATTGGCTGCTGCTATATTGTATATTCAAATATTTTGTATTGGTATTAACCGGAGAGCACTTTGTATACTTAGTGCACTACCTGCTAATGCTAGCTGCGCTCAGAGATTTGTGGTATGTGCTCCTATGTGAACACTCCTAGATGTTTTTTTTTTTATACTATACCCAATCACAAAATTCAAATACACATATAATCATTACTATAATCATTCAAACATCAACAATAAAAGAGTCCATATACTATTCCTTGTTCAATAAAATGATGCCCATTGACAAAGACAGAATGACGAAACGTGTCTGGGTGTGACCACACGGCTACGATCACTAACCCAACAGCTCATCACTGACATCCCTTGTATCTTAAGCCCGGGAAACTTTAAAACAACAGACAGGCGAACACAAGAGGGAGGATACGGTGATGTAATATTGCATTTTATGCACAAGGCGATATTGTTTTTTAACCAATGTAAGCATGTTTTTAGGGGAAGGGGGCGTGTAAATAAAGCTTTACAATTTTACACTATGGAGCTTTCCTTTATCCTTTTACATGCTTAATGAGAAAACACTAGTGAGGAGATCCAACATAGAGGCTGAACAGGAGGATAAGGGAGAAATTGGAAGGGTAACTGGCTCACCCATAAAGAGCAGGAAAGCGCATAAAGACCACACTTCCGGTAAGTGGGGTAGCAGTAAGAAAAAATCAGCTGGGAGAAACAGCATTTGATTTGGACTGGTTCTGAGTTTAACCCATTGTATATGGTATTAACCATGAGAAGAACAATGTGACTTTGTCAGTGAAACATTGAAGAGAAACCTTTGAATCCTTACAGCTACTATCTTATCTTATTTTATTAATCGGATGAAAACTCATTTTTTTTATAACAATATTTTTTATTGAAGTTTGTGGTACAAAAATAGAAAGTTACAAAACATAACATTAAGCGGTTATTATCAGAATAGACAGCATGTAGGTAATTGAACAATCAGTCAAGGCACATTTTTTAAGGATAATACAATGAGTTGCACAGTGCACACATGGTTCAGGTTGGTTCATTTACTGTATAAAGAGTATTGTTCTTTATGGGTTACCAAATTTCCCATTGTTTGATATATTTACTGTAGGAGAGTGAGTTGATTGCAATCGCTTTTTCGTATATGCTACTCAGGTTTACTTTTCCTATGGTTTCTGATATATTTGGGGCCAGCTGAGATTTCCATTTGGATAGGATCGTGGATCTCGCTGCTAGAAGTATATGGGTGACTACTGTACAGTGCATGGGAGGAAAGTCCTCTATACCTATGTTTAGTAGTGCTAGTGCTGGGTATGGGCGTTTGATTACTCCTGTGTGGGTTGAGATGAGTTGGAATGTTTTACTCCAGAAGCTTGTTAGGGAAGGACAGTGCCACAGTACATGCATCAGGCTTCCCACTTGTCCACATTGTCTACAACATAGATCCGAGTTATTTGGGTCTATTTTTGCCATTCTGTATGGGGTGTAGTACCATCTGTTGGTGATTTTAAGAGACATTTCCCAATGGGATGTGCAGTGGGAGGCGCGGATTATAGTTTTGAGGGCTATTTTCCATACTCTTTGGGAATACACTGTTCCCAACTCCTTTTCCCATTTTTCCATGGATGTGGATTTTGAGAAGCCTGATGCATTTTGTAGAATATCATAAAACAGAGATATTCCTTTAGCTTTGGGGTTAGGGTCGGTGTAGTGTTCCCAGGCTTTGGGGTGTGTGAGGAGGTTTTTGTGTGGGTGCTTCTTGAGGAAGTGCTGTATTCTCATAATAGTATAGGTTGTATTTTGCTGAAGATTGTATTCTTCACTGATAGAGTCTAAGTGTTTGATTCCAGTCTGATTGTATAGATGATCGATTTCATTTATACCTGCTTTGCTGAGTGGAGATGTGTCTAACATGGGGATCATATGTTCTAATATTTGGATTGGTGTTTTAGTTATTTTTGATAGGTCTAGGATTTGTTTTTTATTGGAGATGTGTCTCCATGCTTTGATTGATGCTTGGATTGTTGATGGGAGTGGTTTGAGGTCCCATTGCTTCCACAGATCGCTGATCATTAGCCATGGGAGATTGCCTGTTGGAGAAAGAACTTTTTCAATTTCAACCCATAATGGTGTCTCCCCTGTCTCGGTCCACTTCTTTATTTGGGCTAATTGTGATGCCCAGCAGTAATTTTGCAATTTTGCAGGACTGGTAGTCCTGCTTCCCCTGCTTTCTTGTTTTTGGTGAGAGGGAGACTTGTACATCTCGCTCTCTTTCCTGACCATATGAATTTATGGAGCAGGCTCTGCAAGGGCCTGATCTGTTTACTAGGTATGTGGATGCTCAAATTCCTGAATAGGTATAATATTTGTGGCAATATAGACATTTTAAAGGCTGCGAGTTTACCTCCCCAAGATAGTTGGATGGATGTAAGCCTGTCCAGTTCTTGGGCAATTTTATTTGTTAGAGGAGTTATTTTGAGATGGATCATTTTAGAAATTGAGGACGTTAAATTAATTCCTAAGTATTTGATTTCCTTGGATGCCCAGGGAAAGGGCGATTGTGCCATAAGTTTGAGTCTGTCTGGGGGTTCAATTCCCAGGTTCAGTATTTCAGATTTAGTTGTGTTGACTTTGTAGTATGATATTTCTCCGAATTTGTTGAGTAAGTTATGCACTGTTGGGAGGGATTGTAGGGGATTCGATAGGATTAATATTATGTCATCCTCAGCTAATGGCCTCAGCTAGAGGTTCAATGATTAAGTTAAAAATAATGGGGGATAGTGGGCAACCTTGGCGTGTTCTGTTAGTTATTTGAAATGTTTTAGATAAGATGCCTGATGTGTATACTTGTGCAGAGGGCTTATCATATAGCGCTAGTATTGCGGATCTAATGTGCCCCTTAAATCCGAACTTAATTAGTACTTGTTGCATGTATATCCAGTGTACTCTATCAAACGCCTTCTCTGCATCCAGCGCGAGGAGCAGAGAAGGCTTTTGAGTCCGGTTCGCAAAGTCTATTATGTTTATTATGCGCCTGACCGCGTCTGATGTCTGTCTCCCTGCTACAAACCCTGTTTGATCTCTTTTAATTAAATTGGGTATTATCGTCATCAATCTTTGGGCTATACGTTTTTCTAGGATTTTAGTGTCTGAATTAAGTAGGGAGATTGGTCGAAAGTTGGCTGGGGTTGTTGGATCTTTCCCTGGTTTGGGAATAGTGACCACATATGCCTTTAGCATCTCAGGTGGGAGGGCTTCTGTTTCTATAGCTTTGTCAAACACTCGTATTAGGTGGGGGGTTAGTTCTTGTTGAAAGAATCTATAGTACTCATTTGGGAACCCGTCCGGGCCTGGAGATTTACTCAAGGGGTGTTGGGAGATTATGGTTTTGACTTCTTTTATTGTTAGTGGTTTGTTAAGTTCCTCAAGTTGTTGTTCCTTGAGTGTTGGGAGATTTAGTTTGGATAGGAATTGTTGTATACCTTCCATGGAGGATTGGGGTGTGTCTGGGTCATCTTTTAAGTTGTACAGTGCATTATAGTAGTTTGCAAATTCATCTGCAATAGCGTGCGGGTGTGATATTTTCTGTGCGGGTGTTCTAGAGTTTAGGTAATGTATCTGGGTTCTAGTTTGTTTGATTTTGATTTGTTTGGCTAAGTGTTTCCCTGTTTTGTTCGCATGTGCGCAAGTGGTCACTTTCAGTTTCCTCATATAGGAATCGTGTTGTTCTGCTAAAATTTGTCTGAGTTGATTTCTCAGGTTCATTAGTGAATTTGACATGGCTGTGGATGTTTGTTGTTTATTTAGTACCGCTAGATTGTGTATGTCAGCTAGTACCTTTTCGAGTTTGGCATTATAAACTTTTTTTGCTCTAGAGCTTTGCTGAATGCACACCCCCTTTATGTAGGCCTTGTGTGCATTCCATAAAGTCCATGGGTGGCTTAAATTCTGAGCTATAATCTTCACATGGCTCGGATCCTGCAGGATCTTGATGTTACATCTCCAGATCCGGGACCTTTCCTTCGGGGCCCCCTCCTCCACTGTCAGCGTAATGGGAGCGTGGTCTGACCACGTAATATCACCTAATATCACCTAATATCACGTAATATCACCTACGGTGGAGGAGGTCACCCTCTGGAGCAGTCCTAGATCTGACACAAACATGTTGATTCTAGTATATACCTGATGTCTGGAGGAGTAAAAGGTAAAGTATGCTGTGCATACACCTCCATACATCATATAGGTTTTCCCTGTGGAGGGCATGGCTAAGGGATATGTGTTTCCCTTTGTTACCTGTTGAACAGTCCATACTCGGGTCACTCATCAGGTTAAAGTCACCACATAACAGTAGGTTACCATATCTGCGTTCTGGTAGTTTCTTGATAAGTCTGTTCAGGAAGCGGAGCTGGTGAACATTGGGTGTGTAAACGTTCACCAGTGTCATGGGGGAGTTGTTAATGTCACACTCCAATATTATGAATCTCCCATTTGGGTCCAGAGAAGAAGTCTGTAGCTTGAAGGTTACTGTATTTTTAATGGCCAGCATCACTCCTCTTTTCTTCTGTTGGCTATTGGCAAGGAAGAAGTGTGGGAAGTCTTTATGGTTACACTTGGGGTGATCTTTGGCTCGGAAGTGCGTCTCTTGTACGCAGACTATGTCTGCATTCGCCAGTCTCGTTTCTTTCCACGGAGAAAATCTCTTTGCTGGGTTGTTGAGCCCATTGGCATTCAGTGAGAGGATTTTAATGGTCATAGTGGATTATTGGTTTACTCACTGGTGGTGGTTCCGTGCTTGTGTGTCGATGAGCTGCTGTCCTGTGCAGGGGTGGGTGACCCAGATAATACCGCAACAAAGAACTGTTCATAAACTTGTAAAAAGGGGACCTTGAACTTGGTCCGGTAACAGAATAAACCGTTATATGGTTAACTGTGGGGGCCATTGGATAGTCCGAGTATCCTCGGCCTGGGACTTGGTGTAGGGTTCCATGTTGTGTGGGTATCAGGTACATGCATTTATCAGCTTCTTCTTTGCTGATCTTTTCCTGGAAACTGTTTGCCATTCTCTCTCAAGGGGAGCAGGAGGATCCGCTCCTTGAGCTGCTGGAGCTTGACCTGGCAGTATACCCCATCTCTGGACAGTGCTGATACCTTCTTCGAGTGTTGAGACTGAGGTGTTGTTTCCATTGTAGTTTATCTGTAGGGTAGCAGGGTATTTCCACTTGTGGGGAATTGAGTGGTTCCTAAGCACTTTTGTGATAGTCGCCAGATTTTTGCACCTTTGCATTGTATGCCTTGATAGGTCCGGGAGCATTTGGAGGTTAGCATGTTCCTCAGGTAGAGTGTTAGCTCTTCTGAAGGCCATAGTAACTGCTTCTTTTGATTGATAGAAGTGCATTTTTAGAATCACATCTCTTGGCATATCCGCTGCAATAAATGATGGCTTAGGTAGCCTGTGGATTCTGTCTATTGTTAAGTCTAATGCCGACATTGTGGGAACTAATTTAGTGAAGAGGTCTGTTACAAAAGGTTGTAGTTGCTGCTGTTGAATGCTTTCTGGGATCCCCCTTATTTTAATGTTTGACCTTCTGGACCTGTCCTTCAAATCTGCGATTTTGGATTTAAGCCATTCAATATCATCAGCATGATTTTCATGGGCATCAACCAGTGTATTGAAGGATGTCACCTATCCCTCCATGTTGTGCTCAATGTCTGAGACTCTATCTCCTATGTCCTGAATGTCTCTGGTGACCTGCTTAATACACTCTTTAAGGTCTGTTTGTAATGATCTTAGAGATAACAGCATATTTTTAAGGGTACTATCGGAGATAGGCTGTCAGGTGGTGGGGAATGCGGCTATGTGATCCGCCGCCGCTTCAGCTGTACTTGAGGCTGGGGCTTCAGCGGGGCCTAGCTCCATGCCAGCGTCAGGGTCTCCAGTGGTCTCCCTGCGTGGTTTATTTTTAACCAGGCTTCCGGTGGACAGTGAGGAGGATCCTGAGGACTCTCCACTGTAAGGGTTTCCTACCTGTGCGATGGAGAGTGGAGCTTGTTTGCTTCCAGCGGTGCTGGGGATGGAGTGGTGTGGGCGGACTCCTCCGCCATGTTGTTGCAGCCTTCTGCCAGCTGGGAGAAAGAAACTGGCAAGTTTCTGGACCTGCGTTTGGTGTTTCTTCCATCGGGTCATCTCTGTACGTTCCCTGGCTGTTCGGCAGGTGATGGGTGTTGCTGTGGTGCTTGGATGTGCCGGATCGTTGATCAGTCCCAGGTGGCCTCTCGGAGCTCCTGCCTTATGCGGCCATCTGCAGCGCCGTTCGCCGCGCCCCCCCGGATGAAAACTCATTTTATTGAACGAGGAATAATATATGAACTGTTTTATTAATGATGTTTGAATGATTATAGTAATGATTATATGTGTATTTGAATTTTGTGATTGGGTATAGTATAAAAAAAACATCTAGGAGTGTTCACATAGGAGCACATACCACAAATCACTGAGCGCAGCTAGCATTAGCAGGTAGCGCACTAAGTATACAAAGTGCTCTCCGGGTTAATGCCAATACAAAATATTCACACATTATTATTATTATTATTATTTTTTGTTTACAAACAGACCAATTAACCACTTGCCGAACCGCCTCACATAGATAAATGGCGACATAGTGACTCTGCTGCGCAAATCGCCATCTATAAATGGTGATTTGCACAGCCGCAGTTGCAGGTGCCCACTGCATGCTGTGTGAGTGTGGCCACGGGTCGGGTGGACTCGATGTCCGCCGGCGACCAGCGATCACCTAATACAGAGCCAGAACTGGGAACCACCAATGCAAACATGGCGGTTCCCAGTTCTGACAGGGGACATGACAGAGATCTACTGATCCCTGTAATCAGGATCAGTTAGATCTCTCATGCCCCTGCCAGCCCAGCCCCCACACAGTTATAACACAGTTAACCCCTTGATCGCTCCTTACAGCTTAGCCCTTCACTGCCAGTGACATTTATACAGTACTCAGTGGCTATTTTTAGCTCTGATCACTGTATAAATGTCCTATGGTTTCAAAAATGTGTCAAAAGTATCCCATCTGTCTGCCGCAATATCGCAGTCCTGCTAAAAATTGCAGATAGCCGCCTTTACCAGTAGAAAAAAAAAATAATAAAAATGCCATAAATCAATTCTCATAGTTTGTACACGCGATATGCCTAAACCAATCAATAAATGCTTTTTGTGATTTTATTTACCAAAAATATGTAGAATACATTTTTGGCCTAAACTGATGAATACATCTTTTTTTATTTTTATTTTTTTGAATTTGTATTATAGCAAACTAAAAAATATTGTTTTTTTTTCAAAATTGTTGCTTTTTTTTTGTTAATAGCGCAAAAAGTAAAAACCGCAGAGGTGATCAAATACCACCAAAAGAAAGCTCTATTTGTGGGAAAAAAAGGACGTAAATTTTGTTTGGGTACAATGTTGCACCACTGCGCAATTGTCAGTTAAAGCAATGCAGTGCCGAATCATAAAAAGTGCTCTGGTCAGGAAGGGGGTAAATGCTTCTGGAGATGAAGTAGTTAAAGTTAATTTTTATTATAAAAAATAATGAGTCATAGTCTCATAGTATATTACCTGCTGAGAAAGGCATAAAAGCTTTGTTTGGTAAGAACTGTCCATCTGCGGTTAAAAAATGCTGAGGGTAAAACTCTTCTGG
The DNA here is from genome assembly GCA_018402905.1 of Glandirana rugosa. Classification (NCBI taxonomy): domain Eukaryota; kingdom Metazoa; phylum Chordata; class Amphibia; order Anura; family Ranidae; genus Glandirana; species Glandirana rugosa. The sequence goes on along the minus strand of BLSH010163903.1, from coordinate 651,689 downwards.
TCTCTCAAAGTAAGTCTCATCTCGCAGAACAGTTGTCAGTGAGGGGATAATATAAGTACCCTGAAACATAGATTGATTTTTGTTGGTGGTATTGTTTTGGAGCATATTCTATTTTAGAAAGTATATTACTATAAAAAGAAAGAGAAAGTATGCAGATGCAAAATGAGTAAACAAAAGGGTAGAGGAAATCAGGGAAAGAGAACAAGAGAGGGGTTGGTTAGTTTTCCAGAAGTTTAGAGACAGTCCATCAAGCCTAGTTAATGTTGTGCACAGGGCCAGAATTTGGGCTAGGCCAACATGACCACTGGGGTGGTGCTTTGCTGCCCAAGTTACTTGACCCTGCACCTTGTCCCATTACATTCATTTAAATATAGGCTCAGAGCTTATCAAGTCAGTGATGATTTGCCACTGTGTTTCACTTATTAGAGCTCAGGCTCAACCCCTTCAAACCATGTCACAACAGTCAATTATGAATTGTCAACATCAAACCTATTTGCATTATATGGTACTGTCCACCCATAAGGTACAGTGCTGCCAACAGTCAAGGCTCCTTTTCACCAGAGCTCAAGGGGTCTTCATTTTGGGTAGACACTAACATCATAATGCAACTTGAGTGCCTGCAGGAGCTTGACTTATAGAAGAGCTTTTCTGCCCTGCAACAACTCCCTGCTGAGTTGGGGTTATTATAAGTACATATGTTTCTGGTTACAGCCATGACAGCAATTTGTGCATGTCTAAGGCAGATATCAATAGGTTTCTATTTTTCATTTTTCGTTCATTATTTATCATTTTTTTATACTCACATATCATACACATATGTATCATTTGATACAACGGTTGGTTGTCTTTCTTTGCCTACATTTGTATGGTTGGTGCGGGTGACACCTATACAGAAATCTCCAGATTTCTCTTTTTGTTGTCACCACTAGTGTTTGGCTCTGTAGGACAAACTTTTTTTTTTAAATCTCATTTTGTTTTTTTATTTACTATATGTAGCATTTTTTCCCTTTTTTGTTTTATCTTTCTCTATCTATCTCTTGTGTCTTTCTTTACACGCTAGATGTGTCTGTTTTGTCCTAAGCAGCAGTCTTTAAGCATGAATTAATTCAGCTATTATTCAGGTATATAAGAGTTAACTACACATGTGCTTCTAAGTAGGGTTGAGCGAACACCTGGATGTTCGGGTTTGGTGGGTTCGGCCGAACTGCGTGGAAAAATTTGGGTTCGGTAGCGAACTTGACCCAAACTTTACCCCGAACCCCATTGAAGTCAATGGGTACCCAAACTTTTCGGCACAAAAATGACTGTAAAAAAGTCCTGGAAAGTGCTAGAGGGCTGCAAAAGGAAGTAAAATGATTTTAGAACAATTCCCTTTTTTACGATGTATATCATTTATTTTTTTGTTTTACTCTAAATTTTTTTTTTCAAACAG
>BLSH010163903.1:634058-646651 GCA_018402905.1 Glandirana rugosa | reverse complement strand
CCCCCTCCTGCTCTACACCCCCCATGCCCTCCAACACCCCCCTGCTCTACACTCCCCCATGCTCTCCACTCCCGTCAGTGCTCTCCGCCCCCCAGTGCCCTCCAGCCCCCCCATGCTCTTCACCCCCGCCAGTGCTCTCTTCCCACCAGTGCTTTCCAGCTCCCCCTCCTCTCTGCCCCTCATAGTGCTCTCTGCCCCACTCCCATGCTCTCCACCATCCCTGTGCTCTTTCCCGACCCCCCTCACCCCCACAGCTCTGCTAGGTTCCCCCTTATTTTCTCCTGCCAGCTGCTGCAGTGGATCTGTCAGGATGGAGAGCGAGGAAGGGACTGTTATTATGGGCTGCTCAGTCTAAAATGCCCAGCCTATTTTTTGTCCCAGTCCGGGCCTGTACATACCTTTGGTATAGTGTATCCCCAAAACGTGACATCTGTAGTTGTCTCATGGGGAAGGTTGTTTGGTACAATATTGGCAAATCTTTGTATCTCATGAATGACCGCATCTGTATAGGGCATTTCTTTCCTGTGAGAACTTTGTGGTCTTGAGGAACCAATAACATTTTCAATTTCCTTCTGGACTTTCTCTGTTCAAAGAATACATACATCAGGCAATATCAATCACATCTGTTATTTTTATGACCTTTCAATATTTTTAGACAGTGAGAGTGGATGGGATTAAAAAAAATTGTTGAATTTCCATGTAATCGTCTTCAGATTTATAAGTAGTTATATAGTATGAGGGTATACCTAAACAAGTCTAATATATCCTGCGGCAAAGAAAAAACACTAAAAATATCCTGAAAATATATGTTTGAACCACAGATAGCTGTTGTGCCTAAGTAAATACTGTGATGCCATCTAGCGTTAGAACTGAAAAAAATGCACGGCGCCATGGAGAAATCTGATTTGCACTGTAAAAAGCCTCAGGAATGACGACCGATTGGGTGAAACGCATTGAGGCGGGACAAGGACGCCAATGTCATATCCAGTCACATTACTTCTGGGCTTTGAAGTGCATTCTGGTTCTGGGAGTTGAAACAGTGGCACCTCTCCTATCTTATTGCTGTAAATAATGAGTGCCAGTCTTGGGCACATGCAAATGTGAGTGGGGAATTATAGGGGTTTATGTGGTAAAGGGTTTTGTATGCATAAGTAAAGTGGAGTGCAATGAGGTCTTCTCTGTGGTTCTTTTATATACTTATAACCAGGGAGCTGGTGTTGTTGGAGCAAGGTGATGAAGGCATAACATTCATACAAAAGCATTTTTGATCCAAATTCTTAGGGTCATATGGTTCCAGTGAATGCATGGTATAAAGTAGGCATGTGGCATGGGCATGTTTTAAAGCACTCTATCTGTCGTCATATAGGCACGTGCACAATGAAGATTTCATTTAAAAATTCACAGCATACAACTCTCATTATATTTTATAAGGACTTCAAATTTGTGTTTGATCGTATTTTGAGAAGTACTTGCTCTAAAGAGTCACGTGGATATTCCTAGGAGTCATTTTCAATTGTTATATGTTATGTTGCATTTTTTTATTTTTGTGTGTGATTTAAAGGAGAAGTTGAGCATTTTTTTTCTTCAAGGATGTCCCCTGCTGGCTCTAAGACTGAGCACAGAGTGACCAAATATCACTGATTGCTCAGTTCTCAGAGCTCCATGAGCAGAGATACAATGAAAAAGATGGCTGCACACCACAACGAGATGCAATTCTGATCCAAATTCTTTATTGACGGTATGCCAGGTGAAGACAAGGGGAGATGCAGACGTGTTTCACATGTGTATGTGCTTGTTCACTACACAGATGTGACTACAACACAGGTAATTTAAATGCACCCCTGATAAAGGAAACACACCCAAACACACCTGGGTTGATTATTCTACCAATCAATACAATGATTACAAATGTTGAATAAAACCATTGAATGCAAAAAGGAAACAACAAAGAAACATCTTACATCCAGAGACAACACAAGCAGGGATATATACAAACACCAAATTATAAATACAATGTGTGCAAATATATAAAAATTATAACAATAACATACACAAAAATATATACGAAAAGAAATTATAAAAAAAAATTGTATATAAACATAAACAAAAAAATATAAGCAAAGAAGTGCATGTAATGTATCAAATCACAATATATATGAAAAATCAATATACAGGGTGGGCCATTTATATGGATACACCTTAATAAAATGGGAATGGTTGGTGATATTAACTTCCTGTTTGTGGCACATTAGTATATGTGAGGGGGGAAACTTTTCAAAATGGGTGATGACCATGGCGGCCATTTTGAAGTCAGACATTTTGAATCCAACTTTTGTTTTTTCAATAAGAAGAGGGTCATGTGACACATCAGACTTATTGGGAATTTCACAAGAAAAACAATGGTGTGCTTGGTTTTAACATAACTTTATTCTTTCATGAGTTATTTACAAGTTTCTGACCACTTATAAAATGTGTTCAATGTGCTGCCCATTGTGTTGGATTGTCAATGCAACCCTCTTCTCCCACTCTTCACACACTGATAGCAACAGCGCAGGAGAAATGCTAGAACAGGATTTTTCATATATATTGTGATTTGATACATTACATGCACTTCTTTGTTTATATTTTTTTGTTTATGTTTATATACAGCACAATTTTTCTATTTATAATTTCTTTTCGTATATATTTTTTGTGTATGTTATTGTTATAATTTTTATATATTTAACACATCTTATTTATAATTTGGTGTGTGTGTGTATATATATATATATACATATCCCTACTTGTATTGTGCCTGGATGTAAGATGTTTCTTCCTTGCATTCAATGGTTTCATTCAACATTTGTAATCATTGTATTGATTGGCAGACTAATCAACCCAGATGTGTTTGGGTGTGTCTGCTTTACCAGGAGTGCAATTAAATTACATGTGTTGTAGTCACATCTGTGTAGTAAACAAGCACATACCTGTGTGAAACGCGTGTACATCTTTCCTTGTACCTTCACCTGGTATACCATCAATAAAGAATTTGGATCAGCATTGCATCTCATTGTGGTGTGCAGCCATCTTTTTCATTGTATTCCTGTATATGGCAGAGGTGAGCCAGGGCTAGCACCCACACTGATCTGCTAATTAGCCACTGCCTGGAGTGGTGTTATCACTATTCTTTGGTCCATGACCAGTCTCTCTGCTCTGCCCCTGCATGCTCATCGGAGCGCTGGGCTTCACAGGGGCGGGAGCGGCTGGCTCAGGCTCGTAGCAGCTCTCTGAAAGGCTGAGCCGGGTGCCGGTCTAGGGTTGTGGGTGGATCCCGACCATATTGTCACAATTTTGCCCCAGCCTGAACTGGCTGTGTGATGTTAGCCAACAGCGGGCTTCAGCCCACTGTCTGCTGAAAAGATGTCACAGGAATGCAGAACAAACTGCACTCCTGTGAGCTACAGGAGAAATACATTCAAACAAGCTTTGGCTGTACTTATCGTTTAAGTTAGCTTTCTCAAAGTGCACATCAGATTTATCCATAGTTCTGTTCATTGCATTTTTTTCAGTTATTCCTAAGCAATATTTTCAATTTACATCCAATAAAGTAGGTCCTTACGAGGCAGTAAAGTTGGTAAATTGTGTAGAAGTTTGCACACTAAACTTTTAACATGTTTGTCAGCTTTAGAGGTTGCCATTTTAAATAAATTTTACATCTACATGGAGTTCTTACTCTGAACTTCAGGATATTTCATCATTAGCAGAAGTCCCCATCTCAGAGTGGTGGATGTTGTCTCCGTCCCAGCAGCGAACAAGTTACTCAGAAGTATGATTAGGTTGTTGTCGTGAAAGTAATAGCCAGGAACATGCTTCTCCTGGAATGGAAAGTTTAACAATGTAATTATATAAAGTTAGTATGGTTGAAAAAAGATTTAAAAAGTCCATCTAGTTTAACCAATAAAAAAAAAATTATAATTATCATAAACACATATTATGCATATATACATATATATATATATATATATATATATATATATATATATATATATATATATACAGTGGGTATGGAAAGTATTCAGACCCCCTTAAATTTTTCACTCTTTGCTATATTGCAGCCATTTGCTAAAATCATTTAAGTTCATTTATTTCCCTCATTAATGTACACACAGCACCCCATATTGACAGAAAAACACAGAATTGTAGACTTTTTTGCAGATTTATTAAAAAGAAAAACTGAAATATCACATGGTTCTAAGTATTCAGACCATTTGCTGTGACACTCATATATTTAACTCAGGTACGGTCCATTTCTTCTGATCATCCTTGAGATGGTTCTACACCTTCAGTCCAGCTGTGTTTGATTATACTGATTGGACTTGATTAGGAAAGCCACACACCTGTCTATATAAGACCTTACAGCTCACAGTGCATGTCAGAGTAAATGAGAATCATGAGGTCAAAGGAACTGCCTGAAGAGCTCAGAGACAGAATTGTGGCAAGGCACAGATCTGGCCAAGGTTACAAAAACATTTCTGCTGCACTTAAGGTTCCTAAGAGCACAGTGGCCTCCATAATCCTTAAATGAAGATGTTTGGGATGACCAGAACCCTTCCTAGAGCTGGCCGTCCGGCCAAACTGAGCTATCGGGGGAGAAGAGCCTTGGTGAGAGAGGTAAAGAAGAACCCAAAGATCACTGTGGCTGAGCTCCAGAGATGCAGTCGGGAGATGGGAGAAAGTTGTAGAAAGTTAATGATCACTGCAGCCCTCCACCAGTCGGGGCTTTATGGCAGAGTGGCCTGACGGAAGCCTCTCCTCAGTGCAAGAGACATGAAAGCCCGCATGGAGTTTGCTAAAAAACACCTGAAGGACTCCAAGATGGTGAGAAATAAGATTCTCTGGTCTGATGAGACCAAGATAGAACTTTTTGGTCCTAATTCTAAGCGGTATGTGTGGAGAAAACGAGGCACTGCTCATCACCTGTCCAATACAGTCCCAACAATGGAGCATGGTGGTGGCAGCATCATGCTGTGGGGGTGTTTTTCAGCTGCAGGGACAGGATGACTGGTTGCAATTGAGGGAAAGATGAATGCGGCCAAGTACAGGGATATCCTGGATGAAAATCTTCTCCAGAGTGCTCAGGAACTCAGGCTGGGCCGAAGGTTTACCTTCCAACAAGACAATGACCCTAAGCACACAGCTAAAATAACGAAGGAGTGGCTTCACAACAACTCTGTGACTGTTCTTGAATGGCCCAGCCAGAGCCCTGACTTAGACCCAATTGAGCATCTCTGGAGAGACCTAAAAATGGCTGTCCACCAACGTTCACCATCCAACCTGACAGGACTGGAGAAGATCTGCAAGGAGGAATGGCAGAGGATCCCCAAATCCAGGTGTGAAAAACTTTTTGCATCTTTCCCAAAAAGACTCATGGCTGTATTAGATCAAAAGGGTGCTTCTACTAAATACTGAGCAAATGGTCTGAATACTTAGGACCATGTGATATTTCAGTTTTTCTTTTTTAATAAATCTGCAAAAATGTCAACAAATCTGTGTTTTTCTGTTAATATGGGGTGCTGTGTGTACATTAATGAGGGAAAACAAATGAGCTTAAATGATTTTAGTAAATGGCTGCAATATAACAAAGAGTGAACATTTTAAGTGGGTCTGAATACTTTCCGTACCCACTGTGTATGTATATGTATATATATATATATATATATATATATATATATATATATATATACACTGTGTATATGGGCTTTGTCCCAGGCAGGGAGGCTAGTGACCACACCCTAAAAGCAGTAAATATTTACCATTGGCTCACCAAATCCAAAAGCCATGTTTTTTTCCTTTCACTCGACCTGGAGAAGGCATTTTACAGACTCGCATGGGATTATCTAGAAGCAGTATTACAAGCAATGGGCCTAGTAACTGCCTATTGAGCTTTGTATCATCCTTATATACATCACCCACCGCAAAAATATGCATAAATGGATTACTGTCAGATGCCTTCTCCATCCGAAACGGAACACGCCAGGGCTGCCCATTATCTCCCCTCTAGTCATGATGCTCATAAATGCAGCCAAAATGTATATTCCTAAATTGTGGGGATCCCCTAGTATACCATCAACCTACGATTGGTTCAAACTAATAAACAAAATAGCAGAAATGGAGGAACTTATCGCAATTGTACGAGACTCCACTCACAAATTTGCATTGGTGTGGGCATGTTGGACCCACTTCTAAATGTCCATGGAATACTCACACATTTTGAATAGATGACCATCAAACTTGCCCTAAACTCCATACATACTCTCTTGCCTAAGCCCCTAACACAACGTTTATTTCCTAGCAAGCTCTATACCACCCTTTCTACATAACATAGCCCTGTATCTACAACCCCAGGCCACCTTTCTTCTCTTCACCATCCCAAAGAGATTATCAAGCTACAGATAAAGATTTCTCCAGTCCACCAAGACCACCTTCCCCTTTCACCTTCCTCTCATAACCTTCCTCCCCTTCCCCCAACCCCCCATATCTACAATTCTCTTAACAGAGACCAGAACCCATTATACTGCTTGTGCTGACCACAAGCGCTTTCAACCAACTAGAGCATCCCCACTCAGGCTCACTTCCACATAGGAAAACAAGCACATTAGTTTATCTCGTCTTACTACACCAGACCTAATAATGGAATGGCACTGACCCATACTCCCTACACACCAGCCGAACTGGATTTATGTAACATATGGTTTTAGATAAGTCAAAGACCACAAAGAGATAAAATTAGCTCCAATAGGAGCCTGAAAACCTACAAACCTTCATTATACTTTCTATGATCAACCCCTGTCTATCTTATACTACTGTATGGTGTTTCTTTGAATTGTAACCCCAATATAATCCTGTAATCACATTGTTTTTACAAACTGTTCTTGTACTCCATTCAATAAAAATTATTTTTGAAAAAAAAAAAATATATATATACAGTATATATAAAGCTGACGTATATGCTGCATATTTTTGCCTTCAATATCTAGTGACATCATCATAGGGTCTACTTGCTTCTCAATATAATGAGAGCAAATCATGGCTGGTGGGAGAGACCGACAGGTAGCTTCCTGAAAACATTACATCACAGTGCCTGAATATTCCTCTCAAGATCCCTCAGTCCTGTGTAAGCAGTGGGCTAACTGGGAGTATGAAAATATCAAAATGCCTTGATGAGTAGATGCCAGTCTGGAGGAGTGGGTCTTCATAGGCAGGCTAAATTTGCATGCAGACCATCCTAGATAATGCCCACTTAATGCCAAACATACTGTATATAATTGAAAGAACTGAAATACAATAAATGAAAAGGGTGGGCCATAGATAGTCAGGCTAGGGAGGAAAGGACTAGATCAGGGATAAGCAATTAGTGGACCTCCAGCTGTTGCAAAACTACAAGTCCCATCATGTCTCTGCCTCTGGGTGTCATGCTTGTGGCTGTCAGAGTCTTGCTATGCCTCATGGGACTTGTAGTTCTGCAACAGCTGGAGGTCCGCTAATTGCATATCCCTGGACTAGATTATGCTGGGCATCCTCCAACCAAGAAATGAGGTGAGCTCTATCTGGCTTGCTACCACTTCTTATACACACTGCGTGAAGCTTATTGCATGCAGTTAAATTAGAGTAAGCTATTTCAGAACAGGAGAGGAGCCTGTACAATTGTGCAATAATGGAGTTTAAGTTCAACATTAAATAAATGTTTGTAGTGTTCAGGCACAGAGCAGTACTGGGAGCACCCAACTCTATGCAGCCCCATATTTTGGCATCAGAACAGAAATCGAATACATTAAAATGTATATAGAGGTTAATTCACTAACGTTTACCGAATGCAAAAGCACGGTCACAGGGCTCATTTGCATAAATGTTCTCATTCGATAAAAGTAAATTCATAAAAAAAAACAACAAAAAAACGATTATGCAGTATTTACCGTAGAATGAAAAATGCACTGGTAAATATTGCCAAAATACCATGCTTGTGGTTGTGGGGGTCTGCGGGTAGGGGGCCCCTAGATCCCAACCCCCCACTACGCCAAAAAAAGTGTCAAAAAGAAATAAAAACACACACACAGTTTTTAACAATTTCTCTATTTAAAAAAAAAAAGTCCCCGAAGTAGATCAAACATCAATCACAATGCCCACCGCACCGCTGGTCCCGAAAAAAGAAGCCAAAAAAAAAAAATCCTTCAGCCCCAAACAGGGCTCCCACCTACTGCCTGCTCCTCTGTCTGATAGTTCTTAAATAGCTAAGGGGGGAGTCACCGGCAAGGAGCATGCTGAGATGGGACCATGATCTCTAGAAAAGGTGCAGCAGTTGAATTTACAAAACAGGTACACAGGTAGAAATGAACACCTTGCTAAGTCACTCACCCTCTTCCACTCTCTCGAAAGCTAAAAAAGCTGGTTTTGGCTAGATTACTCAACAAATGGAGCATGCATGTGAAACTTAAAACCAATTGCTATGTTGCTTCACAATGGGATACAGATCTCAATTTGACCTAATCACTTAAACTAGTTAAACTGGTGCAAAGGTGCTAAGAATTTTGTATGCTGGTGTCCCATCTAAGCTTTCTCTAATGCCCCGTACACACGGGACGACGATCGCATTCAACAGGTCGTACTCATGACCGTTGTATGTGATATCGATCGTTCGTATGCGCGATTTGAACAGTCAAACATACGACGGTCGTACAAGGGAGTTGTATGAGCAGACTAGAAAACTTGGTCGTACCAACAAGCTCTCATACGACTGTTGTATCGTGTGTACAGAGCAGTTGGTACAACAAGTTGTATTGTGCAAAACACGCATGCTCCGAAGTCAGGAATGGCTGGATGCTAATTACATGCACCTAAATGTTCTTTCCCCGGACGTACGATCATGTAGTGCAGTCAGTATGCTGCATACAACAGCCAACATACGATTCAACGCGGTCGTACGTGAGATCGTCGTCCCGTGTGTACGAGGCTTAAGGCTATCAAATTAAATTCTCCACATAATGGCATTGATTATTTGTTACATGTAAAACTGAAGCCGGCCATAGACTGTTTAAAACCTGCCGAACCAGCCTAGATTTTAACCACGTATGAGAAGGCTGCACATACCTAAGTTTTTATTTTGTCTGCCTAAAGCCTCGTACACATGGTGTGACAGTCGTACAACCAAATGGCCAAAATCGTATGTTGGCTGGTGTATCTCCCGTACTGACATGCACTAAGCGATCGTATGACCAAGCCGAACATAGTGACATGTTATGCACATATAAAGAGGAAGTTCAGGTGAATGTGATTTGTGAATTAGGAACGTAGGTTTACACGAACAGACACTTCCGAGCATTCCTGACTTCTGAGCATGCGTGTCTTTGCACATACAACTTGTTGGAGAAACTTCTCTGTACACACGGTACAACAGTCGTACGACCGCTTGTTATACAACCAAAGTTTTCTAGTCTGCTTATCCAACTTCTGTTGTATGACTGTTGCACGTCGGCTGTTCAAATAGTCCGTACTAACGGTCGGATGATCGTACAACAAGCGGTCATATGGCCGTTTTCATATGACCGTCGCACCGTGTGTATGAGGCTTTAGGCTGGCCATAGACGGAGCAAATTTATTTCCTGCAAGCATGGGTTGAAGACAATGGCTCCATGGGAGGGATTCCTCTATCAACACTGTCTTGATGGGGGAATCAAGTGAATTTCTTTCTTGCAACCCATGGTTGCAGGATAAAAATTTACTGCATCTATGTCCGGTAGGGATTAGCTCTTGGTTCGAGTCAAAAGCAAGTTTGACTCGAACATCGGGTGTTCAGCAAATTCCGAATATTATGGGGGGTTCATGCCAAATTCGAGAGCCCCGTAATGCAGTGCGAGATCGCGTGAAATGCTGCATTCACATGACCTGCATGCTTTGGCCAATTATAGTGCGCTCTACTGTAAGAGCCATGATTGGCTAAAAGGCAGGGTGCCTTTGGCCAATCATGGCTCAGGGGTCTCCGTCCACGCCCCACACTATATAAGGCCGCTTGAACAGCGGCCGTGTGTAGTGTGTGAACGTGGAGACTGGAGACTGATGTCCATCTAGTTTAGCTAGTTAAGTTAGTGGCATCAGTGTAGGCAGTGCAGTATATAGATACTATACATGTGCAGAGCGAAAATATTTGTTTAGTTTAATTTCGTTTCGATTCATTATTTACATAATTTAGTTTAGTTAAGTTTGTTTCATTCGTTTAATTCCTTTTCGGATTTTTTTTTGTTTATTTTTTAATCAATTTCAAATAGTTATTGAATTCCCAAATACAACCTCTGGATATGACGATGAGTATGTGCACTCAACTTCTTTGGTCAACTCTAGTGAGACCTGTTCTGAGTGGAACCTGTCCTGTTAAACCGCTGTATGGTCTTGGTCACCGTGCTGCAGCCCAGTTTCATGTTTATGTAGAGCAACAATGCTTTTTTTATAGATCCTCAGAGAGTTCTTTGTCATGAGGTGCCATGTTGAACTTCGAGTGACCAGTATGAGAGAGTGAGAGTGATAACACCAAATTTAACTCACCTGCTCCCCATTCACACCTGAGACCTTGTAACACAAAGGAGTCACATGTAACTGGGGAGGGAAACAGGCTAATTGGGCCCAATTTGGTCATTTTCACGTAGGGGGGTACTCACTTTTGTTGCCAGCATTTCAGACATTAATGGCTGTGTGTTGAGTTATTTTGAGGGGACAGAAAATTCACACTGTTATACAAACTGTACACTCACTAATTAACATTGTAGCAAAGTGTCATTTCTTCAGTGTTGTCACATGAAAAGGTATAATAAAATATTTACAAAAATGTGATGGCGTACACACTTTTGTGAGATACTGTATAATATGCTGCATTCAGTGTAGACTATATATACAGCTCAGTGCACAGCATATAGAGTCCGTTCAGCCAGTGTAAGAAAAAAAAAAATATATATATATATACAGTATATAGTATTTACAGTATCTCACAAAAGTGAGTACACCCCTCACATTTTTGTAAATATTTTATTATATCTTTTCGTGTGACAACACTGAAGAAATTTACACTTTTTTTTTTCAAGAAATTTTATTGATCGTATAAAGGCATGACAAGGCATCAAACAAGGATCCATCTGATACAAACGGTGCATTTTGCGATAGTAGGTTACAACATGAATGACAAAAGAGTCAACAGAGCAGAGGTGCCATAAAATCGTGTATCGTGCACATAGAAAGTTGGATGGATCTCCCTGTAACAAAGTCGGGGTAAGAAAAACTTGGATACCAAGAGGGAGAAGGTAAATGTAAGGGGAGGGGGGCGGTCCACCTGGAGTTCTGAGAGGATTTGGGAGTGAGGGTTAGAAGTATTTCCCAAAGTCAGAGCGTTAGTCATAAAGGGTTGGCAGGTAGCGCTAATTTCTAAGTATATGGGAGTACTCCTAGGTTCTCTGGAATCTGAAGGAGTCTTGTAGGGTCCCGATTTCTTCTTGAAGGAGAGTAGTGGTGATGAAGGGCATCCATTTATGGAAGAATAAGTCGGAGTGTTTAGGATGTGTGAGATCTGTGTTGAGCTTTTCTTTGTAGAATAATGAGATCATCTCTTTTCTGATCTGAGGAATGGAGGGGCTCGTACTGTTAGTCCATGTTTTGAGAATGGCTCGTCGGGCCACTAGAAGGCAGGTGAGTGTCCAATCCTTGATCTGAGGGTCAAGGGGGTGAGGTTGGGGGGAGTGTAAAATGAGTTGTTTGTCCCAGTGGCCGAAAATTAGGAATAAAGGGTCCTTAGGAAGATTAAGTAGCGTTATGCTATTGATGAAGGTGATGGCCTGGTCCCAGAAGTTAGCGATGAAAGAGCATGACCAGAAACAATGGTGTAGAGACATCTTAGGTTGGTTGCAGAGGGGGCAGAGTGAAGCTGAGGGGTTGTCCTTGACCAGAATGAAGGGGATGAAAGCCCGCTGTGTAAGTCTCTCTCCAAATTTCATTGGGAGTGATTTTGAGCGTTTTTTTGTATCCGAGCATTATCTTGTCTGAGAGGTCCGGATCTGGGAAGTGTTTACTCCAGTGGTCAACCGAGGTCTTAATGGTTTGATGAAGGGAGTGTAGCAGAAGAGGTTTGTAAATGTTCGAGATGGCATATGAGCCGCCTTGTATGAGACTATCAATGATGGTTCTGCAGAACCGTTTACTTGGTTCTGAACAAGTTGTCCGTAGAAAGCTCAGACATTGCCAGTAGTGGAAAATGTGGGATTTGGGTATAGAGTACTCATTGACTAGGTGGGTAAAGCTGTGCGGCAGACCTGTTGTTACGTCACATAGGGAGGAGAAGGCCGAGATACCGTTTTGTTCCCAATGTTGGAAAATGTTGTGGTCCATTCCTGGAGGGAAATTGGGATTGCCTCTAATAGGGAGGTAGGGAGAGATAAATGGAGAGACCTTGGTGAGTTTCCTGTATTCTCTCCATGCCAGCGCCGTATCTCTGATGAGGAGATTGTGTTGAAGAGCAAAGACGATGTGAGGGAAGTAGTTTGGTAATTCTGGAGCCAACTGGTGACCTCATTTGTGAAGGG
>BLSH010163903.1:603992-634048 GCA_018402905.1 Glandirana rugosa | reverse complement strand
GGGAAGTGTTTACTCCAGTGGTCAACCGAGGTCTTAATGGTTTGATGAAGGGAGTGTAGCAGAAGAGGTTTGTAAATGTTCGAGATGGCATATGAGCCGCCTTGTATGAGACTATCAATGATGGTTCTGCAGAACCGTTTACTTGGTTCTGAACAAGTTGTCCGTAGAAAGCTCAGACATTGCCAGTAGTGGAAAATGTGGGATTTGGGTATAGAGTACTCATTGACTAGGTGGGTAAAGCTGTGCGGCAGACCTGTTGTTACGTCACATAGGGAGGAGAAGGCCGAGATACCGTTTTGTTCCCAATGTTGGAAAATGTTGTGGTCCATTCCTGGAGGGAAATTGGGATTGCCTCTAATAGGGAGGTAGGGAGAGATAAATGGAGAGACCTTGGTGAGTTTCCTGTATTCTCTCCATGCCAGCGCCGTATCTCTGATGAGGAGATTGTGTTGAAGAGCAAAGGGAAGGGATTTCCACTTGATATGTAGGATAGCCACTAACGATAGGGGGGAAACCATTGAAGAATTGGAATAGCGAGAGGATTGCTTAATCCAGTCCATGCTGTAGCGGAGAAGACATGCAATATTGTATAGTCTTATGTTGGGGAGGCCTATACCTCCCTCGCTCCTGGGGAGGTGCAGTTTGGAGAGTGCTATGCGTGGTCTCTTCTTTTTCCAAAGAATATTAGATATGGCTTTATTTAAGGACTGGACATCTTTATGATTCAGTAGCAAAGGTATGGTCTGAAGAGGATATAATAGGTGAGCCAAGCTGACCATCTTGACCAAGTGGCACCTCCCCATGAGCGAAAGTGGGAGATCCATCCAGGAGTTCAGCTCTTGTGTGAGCCTGGCAAGCAGAGGTGGGAAGTTGAGGTGATACAATGAGGATGGGAGTTTCCCTATCTTGACCCCCAAATATGTGATGTGAGAGTGGGTGAGCTGAAAGGGAGCATTTTGGGCCCAAGGGGGATTTTTGATGGAACCTAGCGGGAGGATTTCGCTTTTATGGTAGTTGATGCATAGACCGGAGCAAAGTTTAAATTTGTCAAAGATGTTTATGGTTGGCATATCCGCCGCGGGTTTGGCCGTGAAGATGAGAATATCATCGGCAAAGAGGCAGGATCGTAGTTCCCTGTCTCCGACTTTTATCCCGTGTTGGCTAATTGGAGATGGGCCGTGATTAGTCTCCCAAAGTTATCGGTTTCCACCGAGACCACTGTGCAAGGTAGGTGTCTGTTAATCAGGATAAGGACCCCGCTTTGTGTCCTATGGCCTGAGACCCCAGGACTGTCCCCACCCAAAGCTTCCGCATGCGATGGAAGTCTGACAAGGGGAGGTGGGATTCTTGGAGGAGGGCGATATCGGTTTTGAGCCTTTTCAAGTGGCGGAGAATTTTAATTATTTTTTGGGGTGACCTAAGGGCTTTCACATTCCATAGTTTTATGAATGGTAACTATGGTGAGGGACTTGAGGAGTTAGGATTGGCATTTCTTTGGTGGGCTGAGGAGAGAGTGGGTGAAAATGAGGATGTCCGGGTGGCTTAGGTTGGGAATACCAATAATGAGCTTGAGGGTATAATTGGCCGGTGGGATAGAAGTACCAGGTGGGAATATAGAGAGGGGGGTAAACAATAGAAAACATTGGAACATAACCAAAAAGCGAACAATCATTGAGCTTCACTTTTTTCTGCATGTTTAAGCTGTGTGAAGGCTGCTCCCTGTAAGGCGGCTCGAGGAGGGAAGGAAAGATAAAGGCTCCTGAGGCCCACTTGAGACTTTTGTGTCTGGACGCCTGCAGCATAAAAAAAACAAAAAAAAACTGAGGTGTACAGGGGGGGGGCCAGCCCCGGGGAGGGGGGCAATTACGGGGGGGAGGAGATCGCCACAGCATCAAGATATGCGGAGAAAGGAGTCGCCTTGCAGTATCAGTATCATTTGTGCCCCTTGGCACTTTAACAAAAATTGAAATCATAGGGATCTATGCAAAGCAATACAAATTACATTACCCCAGAAGAAAAAGGAGAGTCCACCTTCTGTTGGGGTGGAAGAGTCCCCTGCGGTGTACATGTTCCTGAGGTCTGATGAGACCTGTTCAGCGGCGTGGGTTCCGTTGGCCGATGGAGTTGTGGCTAGAGACCCTTAAACGCTTAGGAGAGTCTTTGAGCAGGCTTCTTTGTTCCAAGGACCGTGGAATGACCGAGAATGCTGAACCTGGGACCTGATGAGGTGGGGTGCGAAGAGAACGTAGGAAGAGTTCCGCAGCTGGGGGGTCTTGGAAGGCAGTTGTTCCCCGTTTGGCACCTGAACACAAAGGACTGCTGGAAAGGCCAGGGTGAACTTCACTTGTTGTTGATATAATTGCGAGCAGACATTTTGAAAAGCTTTCCTTTTCTTTGACACCTCGATGGAATAATCTGCAAAGATTAAAATTTTGACGCCATCTACGCCTATCTACAGCTCATCTATGTTTGATATGCGGGATTCAGCGTCATTAAGTCCGGTGGCGTGATCTTGAAGCTCTTTCCTCATCAAAGCCATTCCAGCACTTACAGCTCTCTCCACGGCTGCTTCTATGGTGGAGGATAGTAGGGCTGCCACCGCTTGGGCAATATCTGAAGTAGTTCCAGATCTGCTGGTAGGTGGGATGCCAGCTTGTGGAGTACCTGTGTCCATGTCAGAGTTGTCATGAAGCTCCACAGAGTGAGAAGGTGTTGTGGAGATTTCCCTCTGGTTTGGGGGTGGTAATGTAGTGACTGCTGATGTGCAGGCCTCATGTTCTGTAGTGGCGGACGTTGTCCACGGTGGCTGTTTTTCTAGAAAGCGTTCCATCGTCCCGTAGGGGGGACCGGATACTTGACTGGCGTGAGGAGAGATGCTGGCTGTGGTTAATCTCTAAATGAAAAAGGTGCCAGAGGTGAATCACGGATCCAGATGAATATGGCCCGCAGCCGTGAATGATCAGCGGCGCTAGAGTATCGGCCTCAGGTGTGCTAGGCCGTCACCTCCCTGAAAGGTAAGGCAGAATCTGGGTAAATATAGTCCATGCTCTCACATCTGTGAGCGGTTGACCGGCTGTTTAATTGAGTGCGGACCGCCGCAGGGGTTAATAGAGCTGCCGGAGCCGGCTATGGGTGTTGTGCTGCCGAGGTAGGCCGAAGCCGCGGCCTCGATTTTCGGCGAGCGGATCGCGATCAGCCCCTTATAGCTGAGAAGATGAGGGGCACTGCTGGGTGCCTCGTTCCAGGATGTTGGGAGTTTTGGCCCGATTTTAGGCAGATTTCATAGCCGCCCGGTGGGAGCTGCTGAGGAGAGCAGCTAAAGCATACGGCGCCGGAACCGGAAGTGAAATTTATACTTTTAAGTGTCAATTTGGTGTCCCCTCAAAATAACTCAACACAGCCATTGATGCCTAAACCGCTGGCAAAAAAAGTGAGTACACCCCTAAGTGAAAATGTCCAAATTGGGACCAAAGTGTAAATATTTTGTGTGGCCACCATTAATTTCCAGCACTACCTTAACCCTCTTGGGCATGGAGTTCACCAGAGCTTTATAGGTTGCCACTGAAGTCCACTTCCACTCCTCCATGATGACATCACGGAGCTGGTGGATGTTAAAGACCTTATGCTCCTGCACCTTCCTTTGGAGGATGCTCCACGGATGCTCAATAGGGTTTAGGTCTGGAGGCATGCTTGGCCAGTCCATCACCTTTACCCTCAGCTTCTTTAGCAAGGCAATGGTCGCCTTGGAGGTGTGTTTGGGGTTGTTATCATGTTGCAATACTGCCATGTGGCCCAGTCTCCAAATGGAGGGGATCATGCTCTGCTTCAGTATGTCACAGTACATGTTGGCATTCATAGTTCCCTCAATGAACTGTAGCTCCCCAGGGCACTCATGCAGCCCCAGACAATGACACTCCCACCACTATGCTTGAATGTAGGCAAGACACACTTGACTTTGCACTCCTTAACTGGTTGTCCCCACACACGCTTGACACCATCTGTACCAAATAAGTTTATCTTGGTCTCATGAGACCTCAGGACATGGTTCCAGTAACTATGTCCTTAGTCTTCTTGTCTTCAGCAAACTGTTTGTGGGCTTTCTTGTGCATCATCTTTAGAAGAGTAACTGTGAATATTTTCCTGCGCTAGGATATACGAAACCGGGAATGAATAAGACTGCTGCCCTCCAGAACTTTCCTTGCGAACAAGGGAAGTAATGAATATAACAAGAGATGGTGGAAGGTGGCGCTGTCTTAAATATTGTGCAATAAAAATATAAATAAAAAATTGTGTGTGTTTTCTGTGTTGAATTCAAAGTGTAAGGTGCTTATATATTCCAAAGTGCAATAACAGTAAATATTATAAAAATGTCCGTAAATGTCCGTAAATATAATTAATATCACAAGGGGTCCCCCCTCTCAGGGTATGTCCGTGATATGAGAGTTCGTATATTGTGAGTGTTCAGGTGAGTAAAATATATCCTAGAAGTGAAAATAAACTGTGGTCCGTAAAAGTCTGTAAAATCCGTAAAAGTCCGTAAAACCGGAAAAATGTTGGTCAGGCTCAATATCTGATTCGGAAATGAGTATGCATTGACCCGACGATTAGGAATTAGCAATATGATGACTTGTTATAGAAACAGTACATATTATGCGGATACCAATGTTTAAATTTCAAGGTGACTTTTGTGCATATCTTGTATTCACTGGACGAGGGTGACTTCACTCGTGCTCCCCGCTTGTGCCCACACTTACCAGATTATCCTTAACCCTACAGGGGTAATGCGCCTTTGGTAAATGGGGTCTTTTCCAATTGGACTAGGATCCGGGTGTCCTTCTGTTCTTTCTCCTGTTAGGCTCCTTCACACAGAAATCCTAGGGCGCCATCTCGCTTCCCAACAGCTCGGATGTGGATGTGGAAAAAACAAATAGAAGCATCCCCGATAGTGTAGTATTTAAATAAAAGTCCAATTTATTAAAAAGTTTTGTTTAAAACCATGTCAAAGTAACTTCATCCAAACGGCAAACATTTGCAAAGAACTGCAGGCACTGCCTACTTGAGAAAGGTATGATCCCCCTTCCTGTAGTCGACTATGCGTTCCTCCTCGAGGAACCAGCTTGCCTGGATGTAACGTAATCACGTTTGCAGGGTTTAGGTCTGGAGGCATGCTTGGCCAGTCCATCACCTTTACCCTCAGCTTCTTTAGCAAGGCAATGGTCGCCTTGGAGGTGTGTTTGGGGTTGTTATCATGTTGCAATACTGCCATGTGGCCCAGTCTCCAAATGGAGGGGGTCGTGCTCTGCTTCAGTATGTCACAGTACATGTTGGCATTCATAGTTCCCTCAATGAACTGTAGCTCCCCAGGGCACTCATGCAGCCCCAGACCATGACACTCCCACCACTATGCTTGAATGTAGGCAAGACACACTTGACTTTGCACTCCTTAACTGGTTGTCCCCACACACGCTTGACACCATCTGTACCAAATAAGTTTATCTTGGTCTCATGAGACCTCAGGACATGGTTCCAGTAACTATGTCCTTAGTCTTCTTGTCTTCAGCAAACTGTTTGTGGGCTTTCTTGTGCATCATCTTTAGAAGAGGCTTCCTTCTGGGATGACAGCCATGCAGACCAATCTGATGCAGTGTGCGGCGTATGGTCTGAGCTCTGACAGGCTGACCCCCCCACTCCTTCACCCTCTACAGCAATGCTGGCAGCACTCATACGTCTGTTTCCCAAAGACAACCTCTGGATATGACGCTGAGCACGTGCACTCAACTTCTTTGGTCGACCAAGGTCTGTTCTGAGTGGAACCTGTCCTGTTAAACCACTATATGGTCTTGGACACCATGCCGCAGCTCAATTTTATGGTCTTGGCAATCTTCTTATAGCCTAAGCCATCTTTATGCAAAGCAACAATTCTTTTTCAGATCCTCAGAGTTCTTTGCCATGAGGTGCTATGTTGAACTTCCAGTGACCAGTATGAGAGAGTGAGAGCGATAACACCAAATTTAACACACCTGCTCTTCATTCACACCTGAGACACTGTAGCACTAATGAGGCACATGACACGGGGAGGGAAAATGGCTAATTGTGCCCAATTTGGACATTTTCACTTAGGGGTGTACTCACTTTTGTTATCAGCAGTTTAGACATTAATTCCTCTGTGTTGAGTTATTTTGAGGGGACAGCAAACTTACACTGTTACACAAGTTGTACACTTACTACTTTACATTGTAGCAAAGTGTCACCTCTTCAGTGTTGTCACATGAAAAGATATAATAAAATATTTACAAAAATGTGAGAGGTGTACTCACTTTTGTGAGGCACTGTATATATAATACGCTGCATTGTCTATATATACAGCTCATTCAGTGTATAGCATATAAAGTTTGTTTAGGCAGTGTAAGAATATATATATATATATATATATATACACAGTATATAGTGTGTGTATATATATATATATATATATATAAAATACGCTGCACTCAGTGTAGTATATATACTGCTCATTCAGTGAATAGCATATAGAGTCCATTCAGGCAGTGTAAGAATATATTTAAACCGTATATATATATATATATATATATATATATATATAAACGTTCATGTCTTATCTGTTGCCTATGTTTGC
Source organism: Glandirana rugosa (assembly GCA_018402905.1). Classification (NCBI taxonomy): domain Eukaryota; kingdom Metazoa; phylum Chordata; class Amphibia; order Anura; family Ranidae; genus Glandirana; species Glandirana rugosa. Next base: position 627,411 of record BLSH010163903.1, on the reverse strand, counting down.
TGCATGTGTCCAGTTAAAGGCTGGGCCTCCCTCACCTGTGAGCTTTTGTAGGCCCTCTACAGCTTGCCTCCACCCCAGGCCTTAATTGGTAACAGGATATAAGCCTGGCAGTACAAGACTGCATTGCTGATCAACGTTTGTTCGTGTTTGGCTTGTGTGTGTCAGTCTCCTTCGGTTTCTCTTAGTATTATCCATGTATTGATCCTTGGCTTGTCTGACTATTCCTTCCTGCCTGATACCTCGACCTTCGGCTTGTCTTCGGTTTCTCCTGTCTTCTGGTTGTCCTGACCTTTTGCTATTCTTCTGACTATTCTCTCTGTTCCTGTGCTGCTGCTTCCCCTCTCTCACCTGGGGCCAGCTGAGCGTTAGCTAGGGGACCCTGGGGGCCGTGACCTGGATCCAGTTGCAGCCAAAGCCATTCTCAAGACTAGAGACTCTGGTGAACACCCACTGGCTCTTAGGCTTTGTGCTCTGGGGAGTTTCAGTGTGCATGCTCTAGGGAGCCCTCTTCCTGTATCAGCCGGTACTACTTCGCAGCAGTCGGCCATAGGTCCACAACCTTGCATGCACTTTGCAACCTTAGCGTGCGCTTTGCTCTTCTGCGGTGCGCATCCATCACCTGAGCTCAGGTGCCATGACAGTTTGATCAGCCATGGACCCGGCTGATGTGGGGCTACCCGCAGATAATCTGCTGCAGGGCATACTCTGCAGGCTCGAGACCCAGGAATCTAATCAGACCCAGGTGATGCGATACCTCCAGGATTTGGCCTCCTGCTTTAAACAACTTCAGGCCTTCTTAGGAACCCCTTTGCAACAACCCCAACCACCACCTGCGGCCGCACCTATTCTGGTCACAGCCGCAGCCACAAACTCCTTGCATTTACCAGCTCCGTCCCGGTACTCTGGGGACTCCAATGCCTGCAGGGGGTTCCTTAGCCAGTGCACCATTCATTTTGAGCTCCAGCCCCAAAACGTCCTCTCCGATCGGGCCAATGTAGCCTATATTATATCTCTCCTGTCTGGTAAGGCGTTAGCCTGGGCTGCCCCCTTCTGGGATAATAATGATCCAGTGGTTTCGAGCTTGTCTAGCTTCTTGAAACTCTTTCGGAATATCTTAGAGGAACCAGGTCGTGTCTCTTCAGCGGTCAGCGCCCTTTTACATCTCCGTCAAGAGTCCGCTTCTGTAGGACAATATGTGCTTCATTTTCATACATTGTATGCTGAGCTGAGCTGTAATAATGAAGCTTTAGTAGCAACCTTTTTACATGGCCTTTCTGACAAAGTAAAGGATGAATTAGCAGGGAGAACCATTCCCGCTGATCTGGACGGGGTCATCTCCTTGTGTAACCAGATCGACATCTGTTTTCAGGAGAGGTCCCTAGAAAGAAAACGCCAGCACTTCCCAGCCCCTAGGCAGTCTGAGCTCCCCTCTTTTCATATCGAGGAGCATCCTCTGCTAGCTGAGGAACCCATGCAGCTGGGCCAGATCAGGCTATCTTCCGAGGAACGTGCTAGGCACAGAACTTTGGGCCCGTGCCTCTATTGTGGGGACAAAGGTCATTTTCGTGTTACTTGTTCACTTCGCCCGGGAAAACACTCAGGTCCAATACATCTGGAAGGTGGAGTATTGGATCCAGAAGTATCACCTTTACTTCCTTGTCTTCTTGTTCAGGTGTCCCTCCATGTTGGCACCTCCTCTCATCCGGTCATGGCATATCTGGATTCCGGGGCTGATGGCAATTTCATGGCCTGGAGAACTGCATCTTCATTGGGACTTACCTTTTCGTCCCTCGCCACACCAGTGACAGTATCGGCGATTGATGGCACTGTTCTCCCAGGGGGCCCTATCCACTTCCAGACCCTCCCTGTTAAGATGTCGGTAGGGACACTCCACTAGGAGTGGATGTCCTACTTTGTTTTGTAAGGCCTCAGCCCCCATCGTACTGGGCCTACCTTGGTTGCAGTTCCATTCTCCACATGTGGACTGGACTTCTGGGCAAATTGTGGCTTGGGTCCCTCCTGTTCCTCGTATTGCCTACTCAAGGTTGCCCCAAAAGTGGAACTTCCTGTTGTCACCACCTCTGTATCTCCTGTTCTTCCCAATGCGTGTAGCAAATTCTGGGATGTGCCCAGCAACAGTCAGGTTGATATGCTCTATAGGTCATTTGGCACTCTGGATGAGCAGTCCACCTGTGAACCTGAGCCAATCTGTCCGATCTCATGCTTTCCTGCCCATTCTACCACCTTGGAGTTGAAAACTCCTCCGGGCAACACCTTCGTCCCCTCTGAGCTAAGAGCTAAGATTTTTTGTTGGGGACATGATTCCAAGAGGGCTTGTCATGTTTGTACCCGGTCTGACTCCTCCATGCAAGCTTCTGCTGGTTCTTCGCATTCCCTTGCCAACTTCTAAGAAACCGTTAGTCCTCAAGAGCGCCTCTTGTCCTCCCCCTACCTTTGTTCTGGTCCCTGAGGATTATCAGAAGTACGAGGCTAGCCACATTCTGGATTCTCGCCTCTGTAAAGGCATCCTTCAGTACCTCGTGCATTGGAGAGGGTTTGGTCCTGAGGAGAGGTTGTGGATTCCTGCATCCGAGGGATTTGTGCCTCATCTAGTGGAAAGGTTTCAGTTGAAGTTTCCCTCCAGGCTTGGACCCAAGCAGGGGAGGGGGAGGCCATATAAGAGGGGGGTACTGTCATGAAACCATAGTAAACATTCTGTCATGTAACCTAAGCAAACGTTCATGTCTTATCTGTTGCCTACCTTTGCTGCATGTGTCCAGTTAAAGGCCTCCCTCACCTGTGAGCTTTTGTAAGCCCTCTTCAGCTGGCCTCCACCCCAGGCCTTAGTTCCTAACAGGATATAAGCCTGGCAGTACAAGGCTGCATTGCTGATCAACGTTTGGTCGTATTTGGCTTGTGTCAGTCTCCTTCGGTTTCTCTTAGTATTATCCATGTATTGATCCTTGGCTTGTCTGACTATTCCTTCCTGCCTGATACCTCGACCTTCGGCTTGTCTTTGATTTCTCCTGTCTTCTGGTTGTCCTGACCCTTTTCCTATTCTTCTGACTATTCTCTCTGTTCCTGTGCTGCTGCCTCCCCTCTCTCACCTGGGACCAGCTGAGCATGAGCTAGGGGACCCTGGGGGCCGTGACCTAGATCCAGTTGCAGCCAAATCCATCCTCACTACTAGAGGCTCTGGTGGACACCCACTGGCTCTTAGACTCTGTGCCCTGGTGAAACTGATGCACTAGCTCCCTACGTTTCAGTGTCCGTGCTCTAGGGAGCCCTCTTCCCGTATCAGCCGGTACTACTTAGCAGCAGTCAGCCATAGGTCCACAACCTTAGCGTGCGCTTCGCACTTCTGCGGTGCACATCCGTCACCTGACCTCAGGTGCCGTGACTGTATAGTATATAGAGTCCGTTCAGGCAGTGTAAGAATATATTTATATATATATATATATATACACAGTATATAGTATATATATATATATATATATATATATATATATATATATATTCTTACACTACAGACTTTATATACTATACACTGAATCAGCTGTATATATAGTCTACACTGAATAAAGGGTAATATATATACATATATATACACACACACACACACACACAGTATCTCACAAAAGTGAGTACACCCCTCACATTTTTGTAAATATTTTATTATATTTTTTCATGTGACAACACTGAAGAAAGGACATTTTGCTACAATGTAAAGTAATGAGTGTACAGCTTGTATAACAGTGTACATTTGGTGCCCCCTCAAAATAACTCAACACACAGCCATTAATGTCTGAACTGCTGGCAACAAATGTGAGTACACCCCTAAGTGAAAATGTTCATATTGGGCCCAATTAGCCATTTTCCCTCCCGATGTCATGTGACTCGTTAGTGTTAAGTTCTCAGGTGTGAATGGGGAGCAGGTTTGTTAAATTTGGTGTTATCACTCTCACTCTCTCATACTGGTCACTGGAAGTTCAACATTGCACTTCATGGCAAAGAACTCTGAGGATATGAAAAAGGATTGTTGCTCTGCATAAAGATGGCTTAGGCTATAAGAAGATTGCCAAGACCCTGAAACTGAGCTGCAGCACAGTGGCGATGACCATACAGTGGTTTAACAGGACAGGTTCCACTCAGAACAGGCCTTACCATGGTTGACCAAAGAAGTCGAGTGCATGTGCTCAGCGTCATATCCAGAGGTTGTCTTTGGGAAATAGATGTATGAGTGCTGCCAGCATTGCTGTAGAGGTTGAAGGGGTGGGGGGGTCAGCCTGTCAGTGCTCAGACCATATGCCGCACACTGCATCATATTGGTCTGCGTGGCTGTCATCCCAGAAGGAAGCCTCTTCTACAGATGATGCACATGAAAGCATGCAAACAATTTTCTGAAGACAAGCAGACTAAGCACATGGATTATTGGAACCATGTCCTGTGGTCTGATGAGACCAAGATAAACATATTTGATTTAGATGGTGTCAACCGTCTGTGGCAGCAACCAGGTAAGGGGTACAAAGACAAGTGTGTCTTGCCTACAGTCAAGCATTGTGGTGGGAGTTTAATGGTCTGGGGCTGCATGAGTGCTGCCGCCACTGGGAAGCTACAGTTCATTGAGGGAACAATGAATGCCAAGATGTACTGTGACATACTGAAGCAGAGCATGGTCCCCTTCATTGGGAGACTGGGTTGCAGAACAGTATTCCAACATGATAACGACCCCCAACACACTTCCAAGACGACCACTGCCTTGCTAAAGAAGCAGAGGGGTAAAGGTGATGGACTGGCCAAGCATGTCTCCAGACCTAAACCCTATTGAGCATCGGTGGGGCATCCTCAAATGGAAAGTGGAGGAGCGCAAGGTCTCTAACATCCACCAGCTCCATGATGTCATCATAGAGGAGTGGAAGGGAACTCCAGTGGCAACCTGTGAAGCTCTGGTGAACTCCATGCCCAAGAGGGTTAAGGCAGTGCTGGAAAATAATGGTGGCCACACAAAATATTGACACTTTGGGCCCAACTTGGACATTTTCAGTTAGGGATGTACTCACTTTTGTTGCCAGCGGTTTACACATTAATGGTTGTGTACTAAGTTATTTTGAAGTAACAGCAAATTTACACTGTTATACAATATGTACACTCACTACTTTAGATTGTGGCAAAGAGTATTTTCTTCAGTGTTGTCACATGAAAAGACATAATAAAATATTTGATAAAAATAGTGCAGCGTTCAAAAGAACAAAAGTCCCAATAAAAAACTATTCACAGAAGAAAGATGAAAGATGATCAGAAGAGAAAGTCCCCCATCCGTGCTTGAAATGAACAAAGAATAGGTGTCACTCCACACCATAAGCACACCGCTCTTACCAGAGAACGTGTGACCCCCTGATAAGAGCAGTCAAACACGTTTAAATTAAGGTATATCCGACGGGGAACCCAGGCAGCTTCCACTCCTCCTCCATAAAATAAAATATAATAAAATATTTATAAAAATAAATGAGAGTGGTGTACTCACTTTTGTGAGATACTGTGTATATACTGTATATACACACACTGAATGAGCTGTATAAATATATATATATATATATATATATATATATATATATATATATATATATATATACACACACACACACACACACACACAGTATCTCACAAAAGTGAGTACACCCCACACATTTTTGTAAATGTTTTATTATTTCTTTTCATGTGACAACACTGAAGAAATGATACTTTGCTACAATGTAAAGTAGTGAGTGTACAGCTTGTATAACAGTGTAAATTTTCTGTCCCCTCAAAATAACTCAACACACAGCCATTAATGTCTAAACCACTGGCAACATAAGTGAGTACACCCCTAAGTTAAAATGTCCAAATTGGGGCCAGTCAGCTATTTTGCCTCCCTGGTGTCATGTGACTCATTAGTGTTACAAGGTCTCAGGTGTGAATGGGTAGCAGGTGTGTTAAATTTGGTGTTATCACTCTCATTCTCTCATACTGGTCACTGGAAGTTCAACATAGCACCTCATGGCTAAGAACTCTCTAAGAATTTGGAAAAAAAAATTGTTGCTCTACATAAAGATGGCCTAGGCTATAAGAAGAATGCCAAGACCCAGAAACTAAGCTGCAGCATGGTGGCCAGGATCACACAGAGGTTTAACAGGACAGATCCACTCAGAACAGGCCTCACCAATGTCAACCAAACCAGTTGAGTGCACCTGCTCAGTGTCATACCCAGAGGTTGTCTTTGGGAAATAAACGTATGAGTGCTGCCAGCTTTGCTCCAGTGGTTGAAGGAATGGGGGGTCAGCCTGTCAGTGCTCAGGCCATACACTGCACACTTCATCAAATTGGTCTGCATGGCTGTCATCCCAGAAGGAAGTCTCTTCTAAAGATGATGCACAAGAAAGCCCGCAAACAGTTTTCTGAAGACAAGCAGACTAAGGACATGGATTCCTGGAACCATGTCCTGTGGTCTGATGAGATCAAGATAAACGTATTTGGTTCAGATGGTGTCAAATGTGTGTGGCGGCAACCAGGTGAGAATTACAAAGACAAGTCATGCCTACATGAATGCTGCCGGCACAGGGGAGCTATAGTTCATTGAGGGAACCATGATTGCCAACATGTACTGTGACATACTGAAGCTGAGCACGATCCCCTCTCTTCAGAGATTTGGCCTTGGGGCAGTATTCCAACATGATAACGGACCCAAAACACACCTCCAAAACGACCACTGCCTTACTATAGAAGCTGAGGGTAAAGGTGGTGGACTGGCCAAGTACGTCTCCAGACCTAAACCCTCTTGAGCATCTGTGGGGCATCCTCAAAGGGAAGGAGGGGGAGCACAAGGTCTCTAACATACACCAGCTCCGTGATGTCTTCATGGAGGAGTGGAAGAGGACTCCAGTGCAATCTGTGAAGCTCTGGTGAACTCCATGCCCAAGAGGGTTAAGGCCCAATTTGGACATTTTCAATTAGGGGTGTACTCCCTTTTGTTGCAAGCAGTTTAGACATTAATGGCTGTGTGTTCAGTTATTTTGAGGGGGCAGCAAATTTACACTGTTATACAAGCTGTACACTCACTACTTTACATTGTAGCAAAGTGTAATTTCTTCAGTGATGTCACATGAAAAGATATAATAAAATATTTACAAAAATGTGAAGGGTGTACTCACTTTTGTGAGATACTGTATATATACACGCTGCACTCAGTGTAGACTATATACAGTGCATTCGGCAGAGTACAGTATATAATACAGTTTAGTGCGTTGTTGAAAAAAATCCCCATCGTGTCCAGAAGGCCACCAAGGAGAGGCAGAAGCTCCCAGGCCAGTAAAAGAGGACAAGAAGCCTCTGTGTCTACAGTGAAAAATGGTGGTGGTAGACATGGCACATCCTCTGCAGGTGGGTCATGCTTGTCCTTTTTTTTCTGCTGTTGACCGTGTTATTGAGCCACAACATGCAGAAGAGTTGGTGGAGTGGATAATTAAGCCATCCTCATCCTCCTAATACTCTGCCAGCCAGGCTCATACTAGTTTGTCTTCCAATTCAGCTGCCAAAGCAGCCCATTCCACCAGCTCCTTGTCCACAGTTACTCCTTCTGTGGCCCCACCATCATGCATGGAAGAGTCACCAGCTGCAGCATACTGCCAAGTTTGCTCCAGTGATGAGGTTGGAGGGGATGATGAGGACACTGACTGTACTGGGTACTGGGAGAGAAGAGAGGAAGAAAGTGAGGAGGAGTAGGGGGAGGAGGAGGCACAAATCCAACAAGGCAAGATGTCCTCCAGGGGCCAGCTAAGCAGAGTTCCACCCAAAAGTGGAACTTTCGCTTTAAGGGAAGGTGACCCCATGACATGCCGCAATTGGCATGTCATTTTTTTTGGGGGGGGGGGACCTGTTTTCACAGGGTCCCAGGTCCCACTTCCTCTCCTGGCTCCACGAAACCAAAAGGAAGTTCATCTTATGTGATCTTCTGGGACATGTCACAGTTCCCAGAAGATACGCCTGCCATTCACAGCGCGCTGTGCACATGCAGAATGCACGCCTGGCTTTGAAGCCAAAGCAGGGCACCCACACTTGTGATGCCGGCACCACACGGAGAAGTGGGAGAAGAGCGACGTTTCAGGCAGCTGCATTGCTGGAGCCTGGGACAGATGAGTGTCCGATTATTAAAAGTCAGTAGCTACACTTTTTGTGGAATTAAAACATTTTAATTCTATTGTATCACACCACAGAGCTCCACAGGTGCAGAGTGCTGCTGACTCCCCGCTGACTTCAAAAACTTCAATGGCGTGGGCTTTTTTCAACACTTGTGCAGTAGATTGCACCATTGCTGTTTGCAATCTATGTCTGAATCGGATCAAACACGGCCAGAACAGCAGCCGGTTGTTTAACAAGACATATGACGACCTGCCATGCAGTCCGTTGGCAACAGCACCCCAAAAACCCACATCATAAAACAAGGTAGACTTCTCCTTGCTCCTCATCTGTGACCTCAACCCCTACTATACCTCCAGTCCTCTCAAAAAGCCTGCACTGAGAGGAATGAAGGTCTAACAATGAGTACCACAAGTACTTGCAACCAATCTGCTAGCAGTACACCACCAGTTGATGTCAGCAGGCAAATTTCCCTACCCCAGTTGCTGAACTGTAAAAGAAAATACTGTCCCAGCCATCCACATGCACAGTGTTTAACTACTTTCCATCTGCGGCATAGCCGAATGATGGCTACAGCGCGGCTCTAAAATGCCGGGAGGCCGTCAATATACGTCCTGCAAGTTGCGCGCTCCCCGCGTGCCCATGAGGACGTGCATCGGGGAAAATCTGTGATCGCCATGTCCCTTGGACACAGCCCATCACAGATTGCGGTAAATGTCCAATCATAGCGGCTATTTACCACGTGATCAGGGTGTCCAATGAGAGATGATCTCAAATGTAAATATATATGAGACCATCTCTCATGGACGGCTCTTACTCCTCACACAGAGACAGCATGTGAGGAGGAGAGCTTCTGTGATTTACTGTCAGTGAAGTGAGTGAACTCTGCATTATTTACAGTGCCCAAAAAGTGCCCAGCAGTACCCATCATGGTCAGTACCCACCTGTGCCATTTATCAGTTCCCATCTGTGCCAATCAGTGCCCCCACATGTGCCATTCATCAGTGCCCACACCTGTGCCATTCATCAGTGCCCACCTGTGCCAATCATCAGTGTCGCCTCATCAGTGCACATCTGTGCCACCTCATCAGTGCACATATGTGCCCCATCTGTGCCAGTCATCAGTGCTTAACTGTGGCAGTCATCAGTGCTCATCTGTGCTGCATAATCAGTGCCCATCCATGCCCATCTGTGCCAGTCATCAGTGCTCATCTCTGCCGCATAATCAGTGCACATCTGTGCCAGTCATCAGTGCCCATCTGTACCGCATAATCAGTGCCCATCTGTGCCAGTCAGTGCTCATCTGTGCCGCATAATCAGTGCCCATCTGTGCCAGTCATCAATGCTCACCTGTGCGGCATAATCAGTGCACATCTGTGCCGCCTCATCCATGCACATCTGTGCCAGCTCATCAGTGCATATCTGTGTCAACAGTGCCCATCTGTGCCAGTCATCAGTGCCCATCTGTGTCAGTCATCAGTGCCCATCTGTGCCGCATAATCAGTGCCCATCTGTGCTAGTCATTAGTGCTCATCTGCATCGCATAATCAGTGCACATCTGTGCTGCCTCATCAGGGCACATCTGTGTCATCAGTGCTCATCTGTGCCAGTCATCAGTTCCCATCTGTGCCAGTCATCAGTGCCCATCTGTGCCGCATAATCAGTGCACATCTGTGCAAGTCATCAGTGCCCATCTGTGCCACATAATCAGTGCACATCTGTGCCAGTCATTAGTGCTCATCTGTGCCACATAATCAGTGCACATCCGTGTCATCAGTGCTCATCAGTGCCCATATGTGCCAATCATCAGTGCCCATTTATGCAGCATAATCAGTGCCCATCTGTGCAAGTCATTAGTGCTCATCTGTGCCACATAATCAGTGCACATCTGTGCCGCATAATCAGTGCACATCTGTGCCAGTCATTAGTGCTCATCTGTGCCACATAATCAGTGCACATCTGTGCTGCCTCATCAGTGCACATCTGTGTCATCAGTGCTCATCTGTGCCAGTCATCAGTTCCCATCTGTGCCAGTCATCAGTGCCCACCTGTGCTGCATAATCAGTGCACATCTGTGCCGCCTCATCAGTGCACATCTGTCATCAGTGCCCACCTGTGCCAGTCATCAGTGCCAGTGCCAGTCATCAACAAAAACATGGCCAAAAGATCCTTTCCCGCCGAGGAGGCATACCAAATTTTAACTGCGGCTGATGAGAGCAAAGGGGAGCTCTCTACTTTAGATTACTCTTTAGATTCTGAGTATGATGTCGAGTATGAGCCCGTCCTCAGCAGTGAAACACTGACTGACCCAGAGGAGGAAGATGGTTCGCCTGCTAGACAAAGTTTTGGTGAGGAGGAAGTAGCATCCACCAGCTCCGCAGTGCCATCCACCAGCTCCCATGCTGCCCTTCCCTATTCCCTTCAAAATCCATTGTGGCTGCCTTCTGATTCAGAAAAAGCTAGAATTCCCCCATTCACTGCCCAGCCAGGAGTCCAGGTGGACACGGACAATTTTTCACCAATGGATTTTTTCAAATTATTTTTTACAGAGGACATGCTTGCCTCAATTGTGGCCCAGTGCAACTTATATGCATAACAATTTATTAGAAATAATCCCAATTACGATAAGCTTTTTAAAATTCGGCCACTACTTAATTATTTTTCAGAGAAATTCCCCCAGGTGTTTACACCAGATCAACATATTTGTATAGACGAGTCACTAGTAAAATTTACCGGCAGGCTGGGAATAAAGCAGTTTATTCCAAGCAAGAGGAACCGCTATGGGGTCAAAGTATACAAATTATGTGACAGAGCCACTGGGTACACTTATGCCTTCATAGTGTATGAAGGAAAGGACCCAACTGCATCCCCCTCATTGCCCCGACTATTTAGGATCGAGTGGAAAAGTTGTTTGGAACCTTATTTATCCACTTCTAGAAAAAGGCTACCATTTGTATGTAGACAACTTCTACACCAGTCTACCTCTGTTCCGACACCTTCACCTGAAGAACACGCCAGCATGTGGCACTGTCAGAACGAACAGGAAGGGTTTTCCTCAATGGCTCGTCAATATGAGGTTAAGAAGAGGGGAGACGGCGAGCCTGCGAAATGAGGAGATTCTGGCAGTGAAGTGGAGGGACAGAAGGGATGTCTACCTACTGTCATCAATTCATAATAATACCTTTGTGGAGATCCCCAGAAGGAATGGCCCAATTCAGAAGCCAAGATGTGTACATGAGTACAATTTATTCATGGGTGGGAATCGACTACAACGACCAAATGCTGGAACCATACCTTGTCACAAGACAGACATATCACTGGTATAAAAAAGTAGCTATTTATTTTTCCCAATTGGCCATATATAACTCCTATGTATGTTACCGCAAGTCCACCGAAAGCCCCAACCCTTCCTTGGCTACCAGAAGATAATTATCACCGTCCTACTATTCCCGAATGGCCCGCCAGAAAATATTTGATCCGATTATCTTAGTCGACTCTCCGAACGCCATTTTATTGATAAGATCCCTCCCAGACCAACAGGCCAAAGATGCCAGGAATGCAAGGTGTGTGCCAGCAGAGGAATCAGAAGAGACACCACGTATTATTGCTCCCAGTGCCCTTCCGAACCAGGCCTATGCTCCCGCCGCTATCACACTTTAACACATTTTTAGTGATTATTAATCCCCAGTTCCTGCCATGTACATTCACACCCCTTATGCCACTGCTTGCTCTTGAACTGACCCTGGCTTGTTATTCGACCACGACTTTGCCTGCTGCTTTTGTACATATCTCTGCCTGCTCCGGAACTGACCATGGCTTGTTATTCAACCACGCTTCTGCCTACCTATTCTGTACATACCTCTGCCTGATCTGGAACTGACCCTGGGCTGTTAATCGACCACGCTTCCGCCTACCGATTCTGTATATACCTCTGCCTGATCTGGAACTGACCCTGGACTGTTTGACCATGTTTTTTGCCTGCCTCTTGGACTGATCTTGTAATCTGCTGCTGGAGTAGTGGGATTCACAACACAGGGGTCTCACATATGTGAGGGGCTTCAGAATGTTATTTCTGGAAGAAGAAAACTTTGTTTTTGTTCTCTCTCTCCCAGATTAGGGTCTGGAGACTCAGAGGCTTCAAAGAGATTGGGTGGGAGAAGCCTCTACCTCTGTCCCCACCAAGGCCCTACTTCTGCCTGCTATCTGTAGGACTTACTGCCATCATGCCTCATGAACTGACCACACCTTTGCTGCTACCTGTACATGTTCCTGCCTACTACCAGGACCAATAATTTGGCACTGTTGATAATATCTCTGCCTGCACTGACCCTGGACTGTATATGGACAGTATATCTGCATGCTGCCTGTACTGACTATGGACAGTATTCCTGCCTGTTGCCTGGACAATTGCATTCACTGTCGGTTGCCTGAACCATTGTGTTCCCTGTCACTGACCAAGTCCCTGCCTGCTGCCTGGACCAGTGCTATCTTCCTGTGGATAACTGTGCTACTAAACCCACAGGTAATCTTTTGTTTACCATTTGCTCAGCAGAATGTATTTTGGTATGTGCATGCTGTGTGTCCCTAGAACACCAGATGGTGTTCCTTGCATAATATGCCTCTGTATGTGTCCAGGCTGTGTATGAGTCTCACACATGTGGTATTGTCATACTCAGGATGAGTAGCAGAATGTATTTTGGGGTGTCATTTTTGCTATGTACATGCTATGTGTTTAAAATATCTTATAAATGGACAACTTTGTGTAAAAAAAATGCGTTTTTATTTTTTCCACGTTTTCCAAAAACTTCTGGAAAAAAATGAAACCTTCAAAAGACTCGTTATGCCTCATAGATTATATGTTAGTGTGTTAGCTTTCCAAAATGGGGTCATTTTGTGGGTAATTCCATTGTCCTGGTGCTCCAGGACCTTCAAAAGTGTAATAGGTGGTTGAGAAATGAGATGTGTAATTTATGCTTCTAATATGCCTGAAGATGCTACTTCAATGTTGGGCCTCTGTATGTGGCCAGGCTGTGTAAAAGCCTCACACATTTGGTATCACCATACTCAGGAGGAGTAGCAGAATGTATTTTGGAGTGTCATTTTTGCTATGTACATGCTATGTGTTGGAAATATCTTATGGACAACTTTGTGTAAAAAAAAATGCGTTTTCATTTTTTCCACGTTTTCCAAAAACTTCTGGAAAAAAATGAACTGTTCAAAAGACTCATTATGCCTCATAGAATAAACGTTGGGGTGTTAGCTTTCCAAAATGGAGTCATTGTGTGGGCATTTCCATTGTCCTGGTGCTCCAGGGCCTTCAAAAGTGTAATAGGTAGTCAACAAGTTAGGTGTGTAATTTATGCTCCTAGAACACCTGACGGTGCTCCCTGCATGTTGCGCCTCTGTATGTGGCCAGTCTGTGAAAATGTCCCACACATGTGGTATTGCCATACTCAGTAGGAGTAGTAGAATGTGTTTTGGGGTATAATTTGTGGTATGCATATGCCATGTGAGAGAAATAACCCGTTACAATGACACTTTTTGTGAAAAAAAATCTTCATTTTGCAAAGAATTATGGGAAAAAAAATAACAAGTTCAAAAAAACTCACCATGCCTATTACTAAATACATTGGAATGTCTACTTTCCAAAAAGGAGTCATTTGGGGGATATTTGTATTTTCTGGCTTGTTAGGGTCTCAAGAAATGAAGTGTGATCAATATTCAGTGATTGGCACCATAGCTTGTAGACTCTATAACCTTCACTAAGACCAAATAATATACACGGATTTGTTTTTTTTTTTACCAAAGATATGTAGCAGTATAAATGTTCAATTTCAGAGGACTCTCATGTCTGCTGCTCAAACGTACACTGCATGGCCTCCCTGATTCTGCAAAGCCTGTGAAAATACCCCACTGTTCGTGGTATCAAGGAGAGGGATCATTACTGGCTGGTAACCCTTCTTGATCTTGATCCATGTTACAAGGGTTAAGTTGCAGAGCTCATCCTGCCTTTGCAGAGGGAGCAGAGGATGAAACATCTTCAGGATAGCTTGAAGAAAAGTTTGCGCAATGCCTTTCCAGACCCTGGGAGGTTACTATTTCCTGCTGCTGGACAAAGTGTTTCTGAAGCAATCCTTCAATCAGAGGAAGAGCGGTGGAGAAGGTGGCCAGCTGACCGATGTCTTTAAACAATTTTTCAGTCCTCAGCGCCCAGGGCTGATATGTTCAAGAAACCATGGTCAGCGTTTTCATTATATGGTGCAGGAATATCTAGGGGCAAGAGCAGACTTGGAGACCTTTCCAACTGAGCATCCACTGAGTTACTGGGTCTTGAGGATCCACTTGTCGGAACTTGCTCAATATGCAATCGAGCTACTGTCCTGTCCTGCATCCAGTGTGCTTTCTGAATGGACATTCAGTGCTGCTGGAGTGTTCATAATGGATCAAAGAGTGCGCCTGTCCACAGACTCAGTTGATAGGCTCACATTTATAAAAATTAATCAGTCCTGGATCAGTAGCTATCAAGCTCCTAATGCTGATGCAACTGATTGAATTTGCTTGGGATCTGGGATCCTTTGAATACTGCCTATGCTGCCTATCCTATTTCTCCTGAATCCTGATGATGCTAGCTTCCAACAATATTTTGGGTCTATGGGCACCACCAATCACCCAAGGCCCAATTTTTCTGCACCTGTTTTAGAGGGGCATGTCATTACAATGTTTAAAATAATCGTTAACAGCAGGGCCCATTCCTGTGCTCAACAAGAGTAACTGCGAGGGTTTAAAGTGTTCTGTCACCACCAACACCCAAGGCCCAATTTTTCTGCACCTGTTTGACTGGGGTATGTCATTACAATTTTAAAATAAATTGCAACAGCAGGGCCCGTTCCTGTGCCCAAAAGAGTAACTGTGAGGGTTTACAGTGTTCTGCCACCACCAACACCCAAGGCCCAATTTTTCTGCACCTGTTTGACTGGGGCATGTCATTACAATTTTAAAATAAATTGCAACAGCAGGGCCTGTTTCTGTACCCAACGAGAGTAACTGTGAGGGTTTACAGTGTTCTGTCACCACCAACACCTAAGGCCCAATTTTTCTGCACCTGTTTGACTGGGGCATGTCATTACAATTTTAAAATAAATTATAGCAGGGCCCATTCCTGTGCCCAACTAGAGTAACTGTGAGGGTTTACAGTGTTCTGTCACCACCAACACCCAAGGCCCAATTTTTCAACACCTGTTTGACTGGGGCATGTCATTACAATTTTTAAAATAAATTACAACAGCAGGGCCCGTTCCTGTGCCCAATTAGAGTAACTGTGAGGGTTTACAGTGTTCTGCCACCACCAACACCTAAAGCCCAATTTTTCTGCACCTGTTTGACTTGGGCATGTCATTACAATTTTATACAGTGCAGTCCCCGTATTCTATATAATACAGTTTAGAGTATATGGTGCAGTCAGTGTAGTATATATAATATAGTGTATTGAAGTGGTTAAGGGGAACCCTGCTCCAATATTTAAAAAAAAGGGCTTGGTTTGGATTTTGGGGGACCCCCACGCAATTTTTTTCTGTGAATTTTGATCTATATTGCCGGGAGCCAGCAATACATTATAGCCATGACCAAGTTTAAATTTGTTTTTTTCTTTAAAAATGTCATTTTGCTGTTCTAAACATCACACAGATGCGCCACTTTACAGGCATACTAAGGGGACCCCCCAGGCACAATATTTAAAGGAATATTTATGTTTTTCATTTTAATCATTATTAAAATGAAAAAAAAGTACCTGAAATAAAATAATAATAAAAATAAATTAAAATCACTGCTCCTGAAAAAACAATTGTTTTAAATCCTTTTTGTTTTCATTGATAAATGTCCCCTAGGGCAGTAACCGGGTCCCCATACACTTTTTATGGCAATAACTTGCACATAAGCCTTTAAAATTAGACCTTTTGATTTTTCCTGTTTGAGTCCCATTGATTTTAATAGGGTTCGCATATTTGAACAAATGTATTGCCTGTTCGCGGTGTTCTGGTGCGAACCGAACCGGGGGGTGTTCGGCTAATCCCTAATGGCCAGCCTTAGGCAGCCAATACATTAGTCATTTTTTTTTTCCTTCAACAAGTGAGCTATTATATTTTGACAGTGGTGAAAAACCTGACAGCGTGGTTGTACAGAAGTCGATCAGTAGATCAGCTGCTGTAGAACCAACCTGCCCGTCCATGGATCAAAATTCTTTGTTCCATTAGTCCCTGCATTGCATCTGTTATTTTTTTAGCTCTCACTGCTTAAAATAACTGTCATTAGGCTCAGTTCACACAGATAACACACCAGGATAAGGTCTTGTGTCTATGGGCTTTGGGCTTATAGCCAGTGCCATCTGTTTGGCATAAGTTTGAGATGATTCTCAGATTATTTAAAATTCATTGACATTTTTCATTTAAGCTACAGTTGACCTTCTTCTGATCTGGATTTGAACTGGCTTAAATGGGTTTCGCATTCTAATAGACTTGTACCAGAATGCAAAACCAGCTTGAAGCAAACAAAAGCCCATCAACACAGGTTTCAGTTTCCAGTTGAGTTGAACATTACAGGCGCATGGCGAAAATAAGGGCCCATATCCTTG
This sequence comes from Glandirana rugosa, assembly GCA_018402905.1. Lineage (NCBI taxonomy): Eukaryota > Metazoa > Chordata > Amphibia > Anura > Ranidae > Glandirana > Glandirana rugosa. Next base: position 610,613 of record BLSH010163903.1, on the reverse strand, counting down.
TTTTAAAGCTTTGTAAATTAAGCCCATTGTGGCAAACAATTTGCATAGCTTTGTGAATCAAGTCCGCTCTGCAGCTATAATGAATAATTGAAAATGGTCAGAGATTGTCTTCAATAAATGTAATGCATCTCAGCAGACACATAAACAGTGTCTAGGCCCCTTAATGATCAATGGGCCAGGGTATGAACAGGTCAATGGGCCAGAGTGTTAACATACAGTATTCCCCATCATCAGGCTTTAATAAATCTGTAGGGAAGGTAAAATGTCAAAGGGCATTACCTTTTGGGGCACAGGCAGGAAAGATTATATTGTGAAACTCTTAGCCATTTGAATTATTTATAGGAATACAGTAATAGATCTATGAGAATTGATCCAGTCTCTGAATATCACACCATGAAGAAAATCATTGCAAATTTTGTAAGGCATCTCTTAAAAAAATCTGGATGGGAATATAATTACATCCTTAGGATGCCAAGCTATACTGTATATAGAACTACTATTATTAATGCTTGACAGACAACATTGAGTGGTACAATACCTCTTGTTGTCTTATGAGGAATACATCGATTAAGCTTCTTGGGTCATTTCTGTCTAGCTGATCTCCATGTTTCATGAAAGTACTTCTTAAGAAGCTCTGAAATTCAACAGCATTTTTAAAAATGGTTTTATGGTCCCCGGGCATCCATCTCATTACTTGTGGGAAACTGTTGTACAGCTTTAAAAGAAATAGAAAGAACACAGAATAATGATATGTGTAAATGCAGTGAAAAGTGGAAAACACTTGTTACTTATTTATCTCTGAAAACTTAAACTTCTGCTGCAGGCTGACCTGCTGATTGCCTGGCTTCCTTGGTTTTTGAGTCACTGAATAGATATAGCATGCAGGTTAGAAGTTTTACCTTTAACCGCCACTTGCTCCTTTCCTTCCTTCACGTGTTGCTACCTTTGGCCTTGGGATTTTGATATTATCTAGCAAATCCACTCAGTATGCTGTATATCTGTTCTTCCTCTTCTGTTTTTGTTGATGTTTTAGTTGTTAGAGTTGTTCCTGCTATTTAGCCTAGTGTGTTTGGGCCAGGCCCTTTACAGGCAATTGCTGGCCTCATGATGTGTCATATGAGGCATCACATGATGCAGCCAGAACATCCCAGGTAATACCCATAGGTCTTTATTGCATGAGTCAGACAAGAAGCTGGTACTGGAGCCCAAAAGGGAAGTGGCTGTTGTGCAGCTTTAGTGACCAATAGGAAGGTGAGGTAGAAGGGCGGGTTCGGTCAGAGTATCATTGTCCATGTTCTGGTCAGAATTAGCCTACATAGTACACAGATGGTTAAGATAGAAGCCAGAGGTCTGGCCTGGATCCCAGATGGTTGCTTGAAATTATAGCTCCTGCACACTGAGGACAAAACAAAGTTTTTTTGGGGAGCCCCAAGCTGTCACTAACCAGGGGAAAGCCGAACAGAACCACCCCAGCACCTCGCACAGCAAAAGACACTAGAACACAGCTCCGGAAAAACATCTCAGAGCAGTGCTCACAAGCGAACGTGCTTCGGAGAGGCTCTCCTCCGGCCCAAACAATCCAGAGGAATCCTACCTCAAGGATACTGGGTGAGAAGTCTAATTGCCCCAGCCCATCTCCCTGTCCCTTCAGCTACGATCCGCACTCTGTATTGTGTGGATCGCGGATAGATATCCATGCCGGGCAAAAATTTAGGCCGCGGCTTTGTGTGGACTACTGATTCCGGACCGGCCGGCGCCAATCCCGAAGACTGCAAAAACCATCCGCCCTCCATAGACACTGCTGGCAATCCCCTGGGCCCTTAATCTACCAAGGAGAACCACCCAGACTATCCCTGAACAAATATATTAACTTTAATCGGTTGTAGCTTAGATGAGACCCAAGCTAGTGGCTTGTGTGCTGAGCTCCGGCACTCTGAGGAATCGGTTACACGTATTTGGGGACACCTATCTCTATATCATGGGTAAGCCCAACAGAAGTGCCTCTACACCCCGCACAGTGAAAGAGACGGACCCGCAGCCGCAATACTGTATCCCGGACCTCTTTCAGTCCAAATGTGCAGGCAAACAAGTGGCCTCTCAGGCCTCCATGCCACTCTCTCTGAGCAGCGGCTCTGACTCACAGGCGGAACAAGATGAGACCAATAACCCACACCCGTCGCAACCCCTGAGCCTTCCTGACTTACAAACTGTGGTTTTGGACATTACAAATACGCTGACTGCAGTGATCACTGACCTGAAATCAGACTTACAAGCGGTGGCCCAATGCATTACTTGTGTGGAACAAACCACACAAGTCCACGCAGACGCCATTCAACAGGTGCAACGCACATACGATGCCCAGCTACCCCACCTCCTGGAATTACACCGCCATGTCGAGGACCTCGACAACTACGGGCAGAGACACAATATCAGGGTGAGGGGGATCCCTGAGGGAGTAGAACCAACTACTATCCCACAGACTTTATGCGCCATATTCAACGACCTGTTTTGATGCCCGGCAGACTCCCCCATTGAGATGGAAAGAGCCCACCGAGCACTGCGGCCCCCTCCTAGGGATTCTGAAGGTTATACTTAGATACTATACAACCGTACTGACCTCCCACGGCTCCAGGTAGCCCCAATACAATGGACTAACCTGCAAATATCACTAGAATCCCCACTACGCTTCATTATCCTCTCAGTCCTCTTATGTGCAACATTTCCTGATCCTGTTCAACTCACTACCCCCAAGCAGCAATCCCACTGGGCATTTGCTGACAATCCAGACCTGCTTCTCTAGGCAAAGGAGTTCCTCTACCTTTGCCTCTGGTATTTATTGATAGACCCATATTGTGTACCCCCAAGACCCCTTGACCCTCCCCCGGAAACTCCTTGATCTTGCATGCAACTTTCACTTCTACCCTACTCTTCCCAGTCCCCCCCATCCCCTTCCTTTCTTTCTTACCCCTTTCATACGTCTCTCTCACTCTTCTTTCATTGTTTTTCTTGCTTCTTTCTTCAAATGTCGGGGCTCGCTCCCCTGCCCTGCCCTCCCCTTCTGGTGACCCTGCAGCATCTGTCCCTGAAATGCGTCTCCCTCAATGCCAAGGGGATAAATGTCCCAAAGAAAAGGAAGCAGACTCTGACCGCACTCACCAAGCACAAAGTCAATTCATTTTCTTACAAGAAACTCATTTTAGATCTGACTCTATCCCCAAACTCAAAAATCATATTTACCAGACTGCACTCCACGCCACAAACCCACATGCTAAGACCAAAGGGGCCTCTATATTAATATCTAAACACGCAAACTTTCACATCACTGACTCCCTCATAGACCCAGAGGGTAGGTACATATTCATTAAAGGATGATACACCTCCAAACCGCTCACATTAGCGGATATCTACTGCCCCAACGAACATCAGGTCTCCTTCTTCATGAAAACCTGTGATTTCCTAGCCGCGTTTCAGGAGGGCATTGTTCTACTAGGCGGGGATTTCAACACACCACTAACCCTGGACATTGAAACCTCATCAGGGTCATCGTCACTACCTTATCAAGCGTTTCAGCAAATTTAAGTACAGATGCAGAATTTGTCTTTACATGACACATGACGTACATTATTCCCATCCACTAAAGACTACACTTTCTTTTCCTCCCCACACCAAAAATATTCAAGGATAGATTATTTCTTCCTGTCCCAAAAAGACCTTCCCTACCTCAAGCAGGCTACAATAGAGCCATTGTTCCTATCCGACCATCACCCGATCACAGTTACTCTTTCCTTCCCTGATTCAGAAGTAAAGAAAACCTGGTGACTAAATCCCTCTCTACTAAAAGATCCAATCATGGTTGATCTATTAAAATCCCAGTTACAGTCATACTTTAGAGAAAACGCCACCCCAGAAATCTTGCCCACAGTTCTGTGGGAGGCACATAAATGTGTAATTTGAGGCGAACTAATAGCGATAGCTACAAAAAAATAAATAGAACCAACAGGAGGTGATTATAACGCTAATGAACAAAATCAAGCGTCTAGAAGCTGCCCACAAACAATCAATTGCCCTAGCGACCCTTCAGGATCTGATTTATACGCGATCCCTGCTCCGAGATGAACTAGGTAAACGCACAAGGCGACAATACGTCCTCCGCCAAAAGGTGTTCTATGAACACGGCAATAAGAGTGGCAGACTTCTGGCGTGAACAGTATAGGCTTCCAAATCCTCAACCGTAATACATCACATTAGAGATAACCAAGGCAAACTCCTTTCTAAAAATGAGCAAATAGTGAGACAATTCGAATGTTACTATACGAACTTATATAACTTGGCACCCGAACATAGAAACCCAAACACCTTGAAATATCGGTCTGAGGAAATTAAACACTTTCTATCTCAATTCAACACCAAGCCAATTACAAACCAACAAGCCAAAGATATGGAGCATCCCTCACGGCAGATGAAGTGCATGTGGCCATAAAACGGACAAAAACAGGCAAGAGCACGGGCCCCGATGGCCTGTCCCTTCAATATTATAAATCTTCCTAGACATACTACTACACGAAATACTGAGAACATTCAAGGCCCTAGCTAGCCCCCTACCAGCCATTGGAAGAATGCTAGAAGCCCATGTAACAGTAATACTCAAGGAGGGCAGATACCCCACTCTAGTTTCCAACTATAGGCCCATATCGCTTCTTAATTTAGACATAAAGCTATATGCTAAAATGTTAGCCAACAGACTACTCCCTCTTATACTTAACCTTATCACCCAAGACCAGGTAGGCTTTGTCCCAGGCAGAAAAGCTAGGGACAATACCATACGCACATTGAACATACACCACTGGCTGGGCACATCCAAGACTCGAGGGTTCTTTCTTTCCCTGGATGCGGAGAAGGTGTTCAATAGAGTGGCCTGGAACTATATGCGGGCAGTGCTAGAGGGCATTGGACTCCTGCCCCGCATGCTCTCCCAGATTATGGTACTGTACTTTAACCCTTCAGCGAGGGTGCGTGCCAACGGCCACCTGTTGAATGCCTTCACCATCAATAATGGAACCCACCAGGGATGCCCTTATCTCCCCTGATTTTCATTCTAACACTGGTGCCCTTACTGAACAAGCTCCCTACCCAACCTATTGAAAGACATGGACGAATTTGGCCAAATATCCTACCGAAAAATCAATTATTCCAAATCCCATGCCTTGAATATCTCTCTGCCTCCCCAAGAAGCCGTCCACTGTCAAGAAGCCTTCCCATTTCGATGGCAAGAGACAGCCATAAAATATCTAGGCATACAAATTACAAGACAATTATCTGACCTATACAATCGGAACTTTCAAAAAGCCCTCGCACACAAGTGGACCTGAAAAAATGGACGGGTTTGAATGTGTCCTGGTTCAGTCGCTCAGCTCTCATTAAGATGATGGTCCTTCCCCGCCTTTTATACCTGATGCAAACGATCCCCATCCACCTCCCTCCGTCTTTCTTTATGACCTATAGGAAGGCCTGCTCTGCCTTCATAAGGAAAAATACCCCTCCACGAATCAAATACAATCGACTTACACGTCCTAAAAATAAAGGAGGAATTGGTACCCCAGACCTTTACAACTATTACCAAGCCTGTCTTCTCACGAGAATTGTGGACTGGAGTGTACACAAACGGCAGAAGCTGTGGGTATCCCTGGAGGACTCTTTTGCGCACGTACCACTTCACATACTCCCCTGGTCAGCTCTTGGGTCTTGGCCAACAGGACTTATGACACACCTGCTCATATACCCCTCTCTATCTGCCTTTAAAAAGGCAACCAAATCCACAAAATTTTCTGTGTCTCTGGGCCCTCTGACTTCACTAAGGGGTAACCCAGACTTCTCACCAGGGGAAGCAGAGTCATTTTTAAAACAGGAATGGCCACTTGATGAAGTGCTTGCTCATTATCTCTTTTCTAAGGGACGCTTAATCTCCTACGAGGCTTTAAAGTCCATGTCATGCAACAATTCCTTCCCTTTCTGGACATACCGACAAATACACCACTTCCTTTCAGCCCAAAAACGGCTCAATATTTGGAGTAGACAACTCACGGCCTTTGAGTTTCTCTGTACCCGTACATCGCCACAACGACACCTAATCTCCCATATCTATGCATTACTCATGGAGGAATCCTCCTCTCCCCCAGATCCCTCTCGAACTTCTTGGGAAAACGAATTCAACCTGAACTTGACTGATGAGGACTGGTCCAACATACACACTTATACTCACAAGGGTTCACTGAATGTGGCTATCCAGGAAAACGGATACAAGATAGAGACAAAATGGTACAGGACTCCAGCTCGATTACATAAATCCTCCCCGAGCATCCCTAACTAGAGTTGAGTGAACTTCTAGAAGTCCGGGTTCTGCTGGTTCGGCCGAACTTCAGGACAAAGTCCAGGTTCGGGTCCGGATAGAACCCAAACTTTGTCCCGGACCCCGAACCCCATTGAAATCAATGGAGACCCGGACTTTTAGGTACAAAAAATGTTGTAAAATAGTCCTGGAAGGTCCTAGAGGTCTGCAAGGTAACTAAAGTTACCCCAAGCCCCAGGCCCTGTTTCAAACCCAAGATAGGCCTGGGCTTGGAC
>BLSH010163903.1:592441-602584 GCA_018402905.1 Glandirana rugosa | reverse complement strand
TTCCTTCCTTTTGCAGACCTCTAGGACCTTCCTGGGCTTTTTTACATAATTTTTAAGATTTTTCATTAAAATTACCAGAACCCCGGACCCGAACCCGGACTTTTTTTGAAAAGTCTGGGTCCGGGTCCGGCTCCCGGACACCCCAAAGTTCGGTACGGACCCGAACTTTACAGTCCGGGTTCGCTCAACTCTATCCCTAACATCTGCTGGAGATGCAACCGAGCGGATGGCTTAATGCTCCACAACTGGTGGGACTGCGGACTAATTCAACCATTCTGGAGGTCAGTACATGCTCTTATTACACAGATCACCACATTCAAACTAGACTACAGCCCTGCACAATTCCTTCTACACCACACATCCCTAACCAAGAGACACTATTTCAAATCATTGGCTATGCACATGGCAAACACAGCCAGATTATGCATCCCAGTCCACTGGAGAACTACTATTCCACCGACAATTAGAGAGTGGTTCGCCAGGATATCAAGGACAGAGGAGATGGAAGAACTTATTCATATATCCCAAGAACGCATTCAGAAATTCACGACTATCTGGGCATGTTGGACCTACTTCAAGACTATGAATATGTACGAGTCTTATCTCCCGTAACAGGGTTTGCTGAACGCCCTTAGGTTCAATCGCTGTGGGGGGACTAGCGAGGGGAGGCGGGCTCGGACCAAGGGCACTATTCTTACACTTTCCTGACTGCTAATCCCGCTTTCTTCCTCTCCCCCTTCCTCTTTAATCTAGGTTCCCAAATAATACCCCCCTTCCATTCCCCCTATCTCCCTCTTTAACTACCTCCTCTTAGGTTTGGTCTATTAAAAACAATTAGAGGATGAACACATAGACAAACTACATGCTCAAGGTTCTGGAGGTAATAGAGTAGTCGCTTTACCAAACGGGAACTGCTGGAGTTCTTTGATTAAGAATACCCACCCTAGATGAGCTAAAACCCAATTTTAGAGTGAGCTCCCTTAGTATGTCTCATATACTGAAAAATGTATTTACAAATGTACATGCCATGTATAGATTACTACCAGTTTTGTGTGTTGTAACAAGACTCTTCATGGCTGCTTGATCGACAATATGAACAATGTGTTCCTGTATACCTGCTGTATTCTCTTCAATAAAATTTTTTGTGGAAAAAAAAAAGATAGAAGCCAGAAGTTAGGGCAGGTAGCAGACAAAGAAAACCAGGAATCAGCCAGAGGTCAGAGCAGGAAACAAACAAGGATAACCAGGAACAAGCCAAAGGTTAGGGAAGGCAGCAGACCCAGATAACCATGAACAAGCCAGAGGTTGGTACACAGGAATTAGTGGATATGATGCAGGCTGGATAGCAGAAGACATAAAAGGGAGTTTGGCAGCTAGTTTGCAAAAGTATTACTTGGTGTTCGACAATGTCAGTTTCAGGTGACTGGAGCTGGTCCTTGCCAAGCTAGGATTCTCAGGCCCATTCCTTCACCTCATATCGACTATGTACTCAAATCTGACGGCCAACCTCATAGTGGCAGGCCACATCTCTAACAATATATGCCTCCACAAAGGCACACGTCAAGGGTGCCTCCTTTCCCCCCTACTTTTCAACCTTGCCATAGAACCCTTTTCACACCATATTCTATCCCACCCAGCGCTCCATGGGGTAAAAATTGGGAACCAACACTATTTGCGGATGACATTCTGATTTTTACCACTAATCCACAAGCAGATGTAAATCACATTCAGGTCATTTTCACTCAATTCAGAGCATGCTCTGGATTGAAAATACATTTTTCGAAAAGCGAAATTCTACCCCTATTCCAAGCATGCCCCCCCACCTGGGCATCGTCCTCTCCCTTTTCCATAGCAAAAAAACATATCACCTATCTGGGTATCAAAAAGTCCCCTCCTCCATCTATCACCTTAACTACCCACCTATCTTCAACAAGATCATAGCTCAGTTAGATACTTGGTCAAACCTACCGCTTTCACTTTTCGGTAGATGGCAAGCTTCCCGAAACTGCATTACCCCCTTCAGACCATTCCTTTGCTACTAAAACATAAAGATATACAAAAACTCCAAAAAGCCATAAACAACTTTATCTGGAGAGGGCGAAAGCCTAGAATCTCCATCCACAAACTATACCTTCCCAAACACAAAGGAGGAGTAAACCTACCAAACACATGCCTATACAATCTCTCTTGCCTCTTGAGAGCAGGTTTAGATTGGATAACACAGTCCTCCAGGTACACCAACTTCGAGCTTGAAACCCAAATGGCATCCCCCATGCACTTTCAGCTTTACTCCATTGCAACATTGGCTCTCTCCCCCATTCACTGAGAACTAATCTCCTCATTAAAGACACAGTGATTGCCTAGAGAGAGGTCAGGAAGAAACTGGGAGTCCCCCCCAACTCTCACGCCACCTCCTAATTAACAAATACCCCCTATTTCCCCAAGCACAACAATATGTGGCCTTCACGACCTGGCCTTCACACGGCATACTCAAGTTCTCGCAAATTTTTGATGACACTTCAGGAGGACCCTTCCCCATCACGGAACTAGCTCTTAAGTTCAATCTGTCCCCTGACAATCTACTCTATGTACAACAAGCAACCAGCTTTGTAGATGCAATCTGCCCATTAAGAACTGCACGCTTCAAGCTTTCTTCTATTGATCCACTTGTCGACCTCCAGATACCTAAAATTGCCAACCTCTACAAGCCCCTGCTACCCGCATTTCAAACCATTACATCAAACCTCAGCATCATCTTGGAACAAGGATCTCCAATTGAAGGAAGCACTACAACTGAATGGCTGCAAAACTACCCGAACATATAGAACAAATGAATTTTGGAGAGAACAGCAATTTAAGCTGATGCATTATGCATACATTCTACATCTGACGCAAACCAAATCCCCCCAATCCCAACTCTGTCCTCTCTGAAAAGTCCTCAGACCATCTCTTCTACACAGAGTATGGTCATGCCCAAAAAATTCTTATTTTTGGGATCAAGTGGAACAACCGGTGGCCAAAGTCACAGGTATACAACCTAGCAAAGACATCTACTCTCTACTGTTTGGTTCCTTCAACACCCCTCTTCCAGACAAGTCCAAAGTAAGCTCACTACCCAATATAAACCATGGCTGTTACCTGATGGCCAGGAGAGCAATACTTTGACTTTGGACTTCCACAACTCCCCCCACAGCCAAGGACATCGAACAGGACATGATAAACCTTATCCGCAAAGAAAGATTGGATCTGATGCTCACCAACTATCACTCAGAGGCCCGCTTCCACCGCAAATGGGATCTCTACATAGAAAAAATGGCACCTCATCTGGATATCTAACCCTCAAGGCTCATTCCTAACCATTTTGTTCCACCTCAACTACCCCAACTACGAATCCTGTCCAGCCAACTATCTTATCCAGCGATTGCCTTTCAATCTGGATCTACATTGATGAGACTGCCTCACCTCCCCATTAAAGTGAACAACTTGTACCTCTCCTACTCAAGACCTGACCAACTCCATAAAGTTGCTGCACATTAAGGAGTGAACGTCACTTTTCTGAATACCCCGTCTATTTCTTCTTACTTCCAGAACTGTTGTGACGTCAAACAACCCCCAACTCACAGTCTTCAATGAACCTCAGCTTGCTTTGATCGATGCTACCCTGTTTTAACTTCTTGGGCTAACCGGTCACTTTCACTTCCCCCCCTCCCACCCTCCACTCTCTTTTGTTATTAATACCGTCTATACCAGTTCTCATGCTCATAATAATGTATACAATGTCTTTGTAATAACAACAGGAGTTGCACCCCTCAGGGGCCACGCATTCTGTATAACCAAATTGTAAGCAAAAAAAACAAATACATTTCCTTTAAAAAAAAAAAAATATTGCTTGGACAGTAGGTTGGGAGCTGAAAATAAGGTGGGCAAGGGAAGGAACCCAGTTGGCTGGCTGCAGCTGACAGGGGGAGAAGGGAGTTCCTCAGATTGACTGAAGCCTGACAGAAAGGAAAAGTACCACCGCGATAGGTTGCGGGCAGTCTGGGGAAGTGCACTGCTCTGGTTGGCTGTTACCTTTTTAGGAGCAGAGTGCTGCTGTTAGGAGAAGATCTGTGCCTTTTAGAGGACTTGTGCACCTGTGCATGTTCACACAAGCGCCAGAAACGGCACCAAACGGCTCTATTTAAGCCTGCAATGCCCAGCAGCCGGTGCTGTCGGTTCTACAGTGTTAGTGTGTTCCTGAGAGAAACCTGTACTCTGATCCTGTATCCTGATCTTTGTTCCTGTGACCTGTCTTGTCTGACCTTGATTGACCTCCACCTGCACCAACCCCCAGCTTGCCCATGATGAGTCTTCTGTCTGACCCCTTGTACTTTGCTGCTTGCCTGTTAACGACCCTGCCTGTACCCGACGACTCTTCAGCCTGCACCTTCTGTACCGCTTGCCAGCCAGTTGCCAAACTTCAGCCAGCCTCACTACTCTACGGATTGCACGAGCCACTAATGGACCCATCACACCATCAGTGTTCTTGTCCACCCTCATACCCCCCTGTGCTCTGGAACCCTCTGTCTGCTCTACCAGGGGTTCCCAAACCAGGGCCGTAAGAGGGGTTGCTTCCTGCACAAGACAGACTCCACTATCAGGTGCGTGACAGCTGCTCTGACTGGATATGGTCGCTCCAGGTAAAACAGCAGCACAGTGGCTAAGTGGTTAGCACATCTACAGTATCTCACAAAAGTGAGTACACTTTCACATTATTGTAAATATTTTATTCTATCTTTTCATGTGACAACACTGAAGAAATTACACTTTGCTACAATGTATAGTAGTGAGTGTACAGCTTCTATAAAAGTGTAAATTTGATGTCCCCTCAAAATAACTCAACATACAGCCATACGTGTCTAAACTGCTGGCAACAAAAGTGCGTACACTCCTAAGTGAAAATGTCCAAATTGGGCCCAGTTAGCCATTTTCCCTCTCCAGTGTCATGTGACTCATTAGTGTTACAAGGTCTCAGGTGTTAATGGGCAACATGTGTGTGTTAAATTTGGTGTTATCGCCCTCACTCTCTAATACTGGTCACTGGACGTTCAACATGGCACATCATGGCAAAGAACTCTGAGGATCTGAAAAAAAGAATTGTTGCTCTACATCAGTGGTTCTCAACCCTGTCCTCAAGTACCCCCAACAGGCCATGTATGGAGGTTCTCCTTTATCTTGCACAGGTGCTTTAAATCAGAGTCAAGGGCTTGGTATTTTGGACAGCTATTTTATCTAAGAGAAATTCCCAAAACGTGGCCTGTTGGGGGTACTTGAGAACAGGGTTGAGAACTACTGCTCTACATAAAGATGGCCTAGTCTATAAGAAGATTGTCAAAACACTGAAACTGAGCTATACAGCGGTTTAACAGGACAGGTTTCACTCAGAACAGACCTCGCCATGGTTGACCAAAGAAGTTGAGTGCACATGCTCAGTGTCATATCATATTGTCTTTGGGAAATATGTGTAGAAGTGCTGCCAGCATTGCTGCAGAGGTTGAAGTGGTGGGGGCTCAGCCTGTCAGTGCTCAGATCATACGCCGCACACTGCATCAAAAAGATCTGCATGGCTGTCAGACCAGAAGGAAGTCTCTTCTAAAAATGATGCACAAGAAAGCCCGCAAAGCCCGCAAACAGTTTGCTGAATACAAGCAGACTAAGGACATGGATTACTGGAACCATGCCTGTGGTCTGATGAGACCAGATATACTTATTTGGTTCAAATGGTGTCAAGCGTGTGTGGCAGCAACCAGGTGAGGAGTACCAAGTGTGTCCTGCCTACAGTCAAGCATGGTGGTGGGAGTGTCATGGTCTGGGGCTGCATGAGTGCTGCCGGCACTGGGGAACTACAGTTCATTGAGGGAACCATGAATGCCAACATGTACTGTGACATACTAAAGCAGAGCATGATCCCCTCCCTTTGGAGACTGAGTGGCAGGGCAGTATGCCAACACGAAAAGGACCCCAAACACACTTCCTGCCCTGCTAAAGAAGCTGAGGGTAAAGGTGATGGACTGGCCAAGCATGTCTCCAGGCCTAACCCCTATTGAGCATCTGTGGGGCATCCTCAAATGGAAGGTGGAGGAGCGCAAGGTCTCTAACATCCACTAGCTCCGTGATGTCATCATGGAGGAGTGGAAGAGGACTCCAGTGGCAACCTATGAAGCTCTGGTGAACTCCATGCCCAAGCGGGTAAAGGCAGTGCTGGAAAATAATAGTGGCCACACAAAATATTGACACCTTGGGCACAATGTGGACATTTTGACTTAGAGGTTTACTCACTTTTGTTGCCAGCGGTTTAGACATTAATGGCTGTGTGTTGAGTTATTTTGAGGGGACAGCAAATGTACACTGTTATGGAAGCTGTACACTCAATACGTTACATTGTAGCAAAGTGTGATTTCTTCAGTGTTGTCACATGAAAAGATATAATAAAATATTTACAAAAATGTGAAAGGTGTACTCACTTTTGTCAGATACTGTACCTAGCAGCACTAGGGCTATTGGTTCAAATGCCAACCATGGCGCTACCTGCATTGAGTTTGCATGTTCTCCCTGTGCCTTTGTAGTTTTCTCAAACACTCCAAAGACATACCGGTAGGTTAATTGGCTCCTGTCTAAATTAGCTCTAGTGTGTATGAATGTGAGTTAGGGACCTTAGATTGTAAGCCCCTTGAGAGCAGGGACTGATATGTCTGTACAATATATATGATAAGTGCTGGGTAAATTGATGCTACTATATAAATACCTGTAATAAATAAAACCTGGAAGTTTGCACAACCATAGAGTCAGAGGCAATGAGGGAGTGTGGAAGGTACAGTAAGTAGTGCTAACACTAGGGCAATTTAAAATAATGACAGGTGCCATAGATTCTCTTTAATTAGAACCAAACAGTAAAAAGAGTTTACCATGACCATGGGGCTTCCAATGAGCCTTGCGTTTTCCATGATCAAGCTCATTAGCCTTTTAAAGATTGGATCTTCAAAATCATAGCGATGACCGAGTATTATAGACACTATTATGTTGGCTATAGCAGAATTCATGATTATGGCATTGTTAAATGGTTTGCCTAAAATAAAAGAAACAGCATCAGACAGCAAACAGAATAGAAGGCTTTCTAAGCCCTTGACTTTTCTAAAAGATATGTCATCATTTAGAATGAAAATTTACAACTTGAAATCTTAGAAAACACCTGAATTAAAGTGAATCTAAAGTCAATATTTGTTTTAAATTATGGTAGAGTATGCAAGTGTTAGAGCCCTTGTCAGTTTTAAAAGGCTGGCTATGTCCTCATTTGTGATATTTACTTTCTCTGTTTTCCTGGAGACCATTGTCTCTGGCAATGAAAGGGGGGAATCTAAGATTTTGAGTTGTCACTGGAACAACTATAGAGGGGAAATCTTCCAATGAGGACACGTGTCCAAGTGATAAATCTCAAGAGTAAAGTGTCAAAAGAAAAATGTTATCTCCCCAAATGGATAGGAAAAAAGTTGTCTCGCAAAACTGGCAGTTAGAAAGGTGAGATAAACGTTTTGGGATCACAGGGGGGTGTTTTAGAGGGTATTTATTAAGTACCTTTCTATGCATCTTTTGCCTCGAGAAAAGCAAGCTGTAACTTGACAACACTTTGGTCTAACAAAGCAACCATTACACTATTACTTTTCTTCTATGGAAGTCCTGTGAGTGCCCTGACAAAGGAATATATACAAACCTTTAAATGATTTAAATTTATTCAACAATGCATCACATTCTTCATGAATCTTATCCTCCAAAGTTGTCTTCCCCATTCCAAAGTCTCTCAGAGTTGAAAGGGTAAAACGTCTCATTGTTTTCCAATTGTCTCCACGTGAAAATAGTAAACCTACAGGAGAGACATTAAATATGTCACTGTGTTAGTGGTTAGCTTTTATATTTAGATTAAACTTAATAACTGATATATTTATGTACTGAACATTAAGAAAAAGCAACTTCCTACTCAGTGCTATAAACACTAAAAAAGCTAAAGTGCAAAAAGTAAAGTGTAAAAGTCAAAATTCCCCAAAACACATCACAAAAAAATGTCACTGCTGCTACAATACATATGATACCCAAGTAATATAACAGATAAGTAAATAAATTGATGCAGTGCTTTGATTACTAATGATATAAAGAAAAATTCACAAAACACATATGTGAAATATATATAGTCCACACATTTTAAATATTAAATAACATCCAGTGCCAAATGTGAAGCAGTCCTAAGTACAGTCTGTATATACTTCATTGAACAAATGAGTACTCCCTGACCATATATATCACCACGTGTTCATGTGCTCAAACTTCTCCCCCAACAGGTCGGCACTTACCAGGTATCCATACCTTTCTTCTTCTTTTCTAAGATCAGCATAATGTGCTCTTTGTTAAGACCACTGCTTGCAATTTAATTCAGCAATTCAAGGTACCATCCTCCAAAGTGGCTCCCACAGTACATGAAAGCAATAAAAAGGCTCCAATAGTGTAAACCAATAAAAAAAAAACCTTTATTCAAAATAATAATAAAAAAACGACTCAAAAATAAGAGAAGAATAGGCTTGAAAACAAATCCCACAAGTGGTAACATGTAGAAGCTATAAGCTCCAGATGATACATCCGTCACGTTCAGCACGTCACTTCTGGTAGGACCACACATTTCACTTCCTGTTGCCGTTCAGCCACACCCCAATGCATTTTGGCAGTACAACTTTGTTTAGGGATGGCCGGTTGGCACAGCAACATTCTACTTATTCCGGACCTCATCCCAGAATCTGATTTTTTTTTTTTGTGTCCTTGCAAGGAATTTATGTTACTGTACATATTTCTGCGCAGAAAAAAAAAAATAGATTTCTTTGTGTCCTTGTACAGATCTACAGAAATTTCTTTTACAATAGGTTTATTGATATGAGAACCAAAAAGTGTAGCGCTAAAAGAAACACCGTATATATTGCAATATAAATCAATAGTGAATTTCAACCAAAAATAAGTCCAAATAAAGATAATGTGTTCAATCTGATCAAGACATCCAAAATATTAATCGTATATCTTCAACGATTGTAGAAAAATTGCATCATGTGTTGTGCACTCCCATCAAATGTGTAAAAGGTACTCTTACCAACGATAAGAGGAAAATGCGCGTATTATTATTCCCAAAGAGACATCCTCTAGACCTCGCCGTGTGGCTTCAATCCCACCGTCTGCCAGGAACTCCCCGAGGGTCCACAGCCGGATGCCAAACTCCAATACACGGGTGTAACAATCTGTTGGGTGATTCAACCATCGACCAGGAACTCTTGCAGGTCTCCAGCTAGGTCTCAAACTCCGGCACCACCGTGCAACATTATGCCACTAAACAGGTGTATGTCTATTTTCTGGTAGTAGCCCACAACCAGGTTAAAGGTAGTTAAATTGGTGTCTTTATACTTGCTTGCAGTGATTTTCATTCAACCAAGTGCGTCAGAGGGGCTGAGGTTGATCTCTTGGTTGTGTCAGATTAGAGGATTTAGGTTTATTGAGATTAGAGGATTATAGGTTTATTGATATGTAATCCAGAAGTTACATACAGGATAAAGAATACAAAAGGTAACATAATGTGTGGTACTTCAATTGAAATTGCATCGTAGCAGCAATATTGCTAAAAACATATGTCTGCTGCCATGCTTAACCACTTCAGCCCCGGAAGGATTTGCTGCTTTAGGACCGGAGCCCTTTTTGCGATTCGGCGATGCGTCGCTTTAACTGACAATTGCGCGGTCGTGCGACGTTGTGGCTTAGCGTTTTTCCCGAGGCCAGGATTTCGTCGTTTAGGAAGGCCCCGACTTCACCAATTCGTACCGTCGTCTGTATACAAAAATCGTTATAACGACGATGCTACGTTAAAGTTAACTTCATGGTGTGTAATACAATGGAAAACATAAGAAATAGGACATACATTGAAGACCTAATGTATAGTTATTTGGATATTAGGAGATTAGAGTTATTTGGATTTAGGAGATTAGACTGTGTTGGTTCTCTAGTTGGAGTCGGGGAGACTGCGTGAACCAACTTACTTTTAGTGACGTTCGTTCATATTTCTGTGGTTAAATTGATGGAAAT
>BLSH010163903.1:574183-592431 GCA_018402905.1 Glandirana rugosa | reverse complement strand
TAATGGCGGCGATCTGCGATTTTTAGCGGTACTGCGATATTTCAGCGGACATGTCGGACTATTTTGACACTTTTTTGGGACCATTGGCATTTATACAGCGATCAGTGCTATAAAAATGCACTGATTACTGTGTAAATGTCATTGGCAGTGAAGGGGTTAACCTGCAGGGGGCGCTCTAAGGGTTAACTGTGTTCCCTGGGCGTGTTCTTACTGTAGGGGGACTGCCCTAGCTGGGGAAGGGAAGTGGTCACAGCCTTCGTATACAGGAAGGCTGTGATCACATCCCTTCCCCCTCACACAGAGCGGAGGTCCGTGTTTACATACACGGACCTCCGCTCCTTCGCTCCGGGGGGGCCATCGCGGGTAGCCGGCAGCAATCGAAGCTGCCGCACCCGCTCCCTGGCCCTCCCCGAACACAGTGAGCGCGCCTCTGGCGGCGCGCGCGCACTCACTAGGCTCGCGAGCGCGGCCGCCGTCGTATGACGGCGATTTGCGCTCACGAGCCACCTTGTCGCCGTCAATTGCCGATCAGCGGTCGGCAAGCGGTTAAAGCGCCCTGAACGCCTGCGGGGGCTATCATGTATTCATGGATCCATCTAGCATCAACACAGTTAGGAAATACAGCAGTATTGATTATCTGTACCAAACCTTCTGGAGAGGAGAAAGAGAAAGAAGTAAGTAAAATGAAATAATAGGAATAAAGGAAAGAAGAAAGTAGAAAAGATAGAGCTAAAAGTAGAAATAGAGATAAGAGATTAGGATGGTCCGCTGGGGGAGTAGGTCCGAGGGGGTTCAGATCTGAAGCAACAGATTATCAAACCTGGAGGGCATGATATGTGTGATCCATGGGTGCCAAATCTTGAGGAATTTATCGTGTGTGTCCGAAAGGATGGCTGTTAACTTCTCATTTATCATGATGTCATTCATACGATTCTTCACTGCCTCGAAACTAAGCAGAGGGGATTTCCAGGCCCTCGCTATAGTTAATTTAGTGGCAGTAAATAGATGTTGGGCCAGCTGACCCTCCGGACGTAATAATTCTATAGTAGCCTTACCTAGTAGGGCCTCATACGGATCATGTTTTATATTAACCCGGAACATAGTCCTAAGAAGGGCATATATCCTAGTCCATAGCCTACGTACCCTTAGGCATGTCCACCAAATGTGGGCCATTGTCCCTTCTTGGGTGCAGCCCCTAAAACACAGTGGAGAATGGGATGGGATAAACCGTGCAAGTCTGGCCGGTGTGTAATACCACCTATACAGCACTTTATAAGCATTTTCTAGGAATAATACATTTCTAGAAGTTTTTGACAGAGTGAGAGTCATTGCTTGCAAGTCTTCCGGATCAAGCTGCCCACCCAATTCTCTTTCCCATTGTTGGTGATATGCCCTAACTGGGGGCTTTTTCCCAGATATTATGGATGAATAGATTAGTGATCAATCCCGATGTGTGGAGCCTGGATCTACAAATGCTTTCAAAAGGAGTTAGAGTGTACGGGGTACAACGTGATTTAATCAATTGTTGTAAGAAATGCCTCAACTGCATATAATGGAAATGTTCACGCAGGGGGATGTCATGGGAAGAGCGCAAGGCCTCGTAGGTCATTCTCCTGGTCGGGGTGAACAATGAATGAACATCTGTGAATCCATTTGTCGTTCACCACGAAAACTGTGCTGGATTTTCCAGTCCAGGTAGAAATAAAGGACAAGATATAATTTGTAGCAGGGGGAGATGGGGAGATATAAGGTTCGCTGAATATTTGATAGAATCCCATACGTTCAGCGAGTGGGTCAGGCATTGTCCTAGTGAGGTCGGGCGGTGTCCCGGGGGGAGCCACATCAGAGAAGCAAGTGGTATGGGATCTGAATATACAATGTCAATTGTAGCCCATAGAGGTAACTGAAGTGTCTCATGTAGGTGAGCCAAGGGTGCTATGTTTGCTGCCGTATAATAAGCCTGTAAGTTTGGCACCGAGAGTCCGCCATTAATTTTCTTGGCATACAGGATTTGTTTATTTATGCGTGGTCTCATGGCACCCCATATAAATTTCAAAACTTTCCGCTGATTTAGTCTTAGTATGTGAGCTGGAATTTTAATAGGGAGCACTCTGAAAGCATATAGTAGTTTCGGGAGGTAGGTCATCTTTATCGCCACTATCCTCCCAAACCAGGAAAGAGGTAAATGTGACCACGACTCTAGTAATTCCCACAATCTGTTAAAGAGGGGTGGAAAATTTGCCTTATAAAGGTCATTGTACGCTGAGGTTAGTCTTACACCTAGGTAGGGTAAATAAGCGGGCCACTGAAAAGGAAATGCCGATTTCAGGTCCAACAGGACCTGTTGTGACAAGTTTATAGATAGAGCTCTAGATTTGGATGGGTTTACTTGCAAACCTGACAATGCCGCAAAAGAATCCAATATGGGAAATAAGTTCGGTAATGAAATCCTAGGGGAGGTTATTGTTAATAAAATGTCATCTGCAAACATTGTCAGTTTGTGAGAAGAGCCGACCACATCAATTCCTTTATTATTAGGATTTACTCTGATAGCCTCCTCCAAGGGCTCCAGGGCCAAGATAAAAAGTAGAGGCGAGAGCGGACATCCTTGCCGGGTTCCCCTTGCAATAGAAAAAGTATTTGATTCAAAACCGCAATATCTAACTTTAGCCCTGGGAGAACTATAAAGAGCTGACATCCATTTAAGGAAAGCGGTTCCAAATCCATAGCGTCGGAGGACTGCCATGAGATAAGGCCAAGACAGGGTATCAAATGCCTTGTTCACGTCCAAAGACAGGAGCATTGATTCCAAGGCACGACTGTGAGCTATTTGTTGTAGCTGCAAGATACGTCTAATGGCGTCTCCTGCCTGTCTCTGTGGCACAAATCCTACCTGGTCTTTTTTAATTAAACAGGGGCAAAAAGAATTTAATCTATGGGCTAAGATTTTTGTTAAGATTTTCATATCTACATTAATTAAGGATATGGGTCTGTAGTTAGCCCAGGAGGAGTGATCCCGATCTGGTTTAGGGAGCATTACCACATTCGCTGACATCATATTTGGCGTAAAGTGTTGGCCATGTTGAATATAATTAAACATTGTAGTCAGATGGGGGGCTATGATGTCCGCCATTTTCCTATAAAAAAGTACCGTGTAGCCATCTGGGCCAGGTCTTTTACCTACATTTAGCTCTTTAATACATTGTAGGACTTCTGAGACTTGAACAGGCTTATCCATTAGGGAGATCTGGGCGTCACGCAGAGTAGGGAGCGACAACTCATCCAGGAAGGATTCTATAGCCATGTCATCTGTCCCCACTGTGGGTGAATATAGTTTAGTAAGACGATAGCGGAATTCGTCCAGGATCTTTACTGGATTACTAGTTAGTACATTATGTCTGGTTCTTAATGTTATGGGAGTGAATTTTGGTGCAAACGTGCGGAGTCTATTCGCTAGCATTCGATTTGGCCTATTAGCTTTTGCATACCACCGCTGACGGGACCATCCCAATGTTCGCTCAGCTGCATCCGTAAGACACAAGTTCAATTCCGTATTTAATTGATCCAGTGTCTTTCTGTTGGCTTGTGTGGGGGATTTTTTAAATAAATCCGAGGCTTGTTCTACACTTGCCTCCAACTCTTTCTGACGTCTGAGCCTTTCTCGTTTGCGTTTAGAAGCTATTTGTATTATGTGGCCCCTTAGAACTGCCTTGTAGGCCTCCCACAATGTTACCGGGGATGAGACTGAGCCAGTATTAACCCGAAAATACTCCTCCGTGGCCTTCCGGATGCCCCTCTGGACACCCTCAATAGATAAAAGGGAATCATTCAGTACCCAGGAGGAACACTGAGGTTTTTCCAGAATCGATCAGCATACTACCAAAACTGGGTCATGGTCTGACCATGGTACATTCAGAATAGCAGCCGAAAGGACCAAGGGGAGATGGCTCCACAGCGTAAACATGTGATCAATTCTGGAGTGGGAATGGTGGGGTGAGGAATAATACGTATAATCCCTACCCTGGGGATGCAACTCCCTCCAAATATCCACCAAAATCATGCAGCTGTAGTGACTGGGCAAATTTTTATGCGTCTATAGACGGAGCTGCATGGCTGGAAGGATACTTATCCTTTGAGGGACTTAATAGGGCATTGGAATCCCCCGCCAGCAGTAGCATGCCTTTAGAGTGGGAAGCCAGGAGATCACAAATATGCAACAAAAAGGGACCCGGGGAGACATTCGGGGCATAATACGTCAAGATAGTAACTTCAGCGTCGTGTATAGTGCCCTGCAGTAACAAATACCTGCCCTCAGGATCAGCTAATTGTTTATTACATTTGAAAGGGACCGATTTGCGAAAGGCTATGAGAACTCCCCTCTGCTTAGTTGGACCATTACCAAAGAAAAGAAAAACAAGAGAGGCGCACCGACCTTGTGCCGTACCATTAAAAAAGTTTAATATAAAAATATATAAAATCAATATACTCACAAACGGATCTGAAGTAAAAACCTTTTGGAATACAACAATAGATCCAATGGGGACGTGGGAGCCGTGGCTCTGATGAAGAGGGTTCGCCCTGGAAACGCGTCAGCCTTGTCCTGTGGTGAACGTCTAGGCCCTCTGCTGAGGCTCCACCATCGTCCCCATTGGATCTATTGTTGTATTCCAAAAGGTTTTTACTTCAGATCCGTTTGTGAGTATATTGATTTTATATATTTTTATATTAAACTTTTTTAATGGTACGGCACAAGGTCGGTGCGCCTCTCTTGTTTTTCTTTTCTTTGGTATAGTGTGTCTGGATGCGCATGATCCGAAAGAGGGCAGCAAGACCTATATGTGTTATCCGCCATTACTCTAGTGTGGCTATTATCGAATGAGGAGCCCCTGCTGTACCACATTCTTTGGTTGTTGGTCCCTTGAGCGCAGGAGTGCATTGGTTTGGTAGTTGGACCATTAGCCATAAATACTAGGGGATATTTGCTATCAAAATACTTAGGGCTGGAGGTAGAGGAAAAATGCGTTTCCTGTAAGCATGCTATATCAATGCATTTTTGATTGAAATATTTAAAGGCTTTTACCCTTTTAGGAGGGGAGTTAAATCCCTGAACGTTCAGGGATAACCAGTTCAGTGTCATGTTAAATGGGCGCCCGTGCTCCAGTATCCCCCCCCCGAACCTAAACCCAGCGGACACATAACAGATAAAGAAGTGAAGACAGAAGGAGAGCAGAGAGTGGCGTAATAGAGAAAGGAAATGGGTCACATCTACAAATGTAAATGGTCTTAATAAAGTTTTATACCACAGTGATCCAAATAATAAAATGCAAAACAGTGGTGGGACAAAAAGCCCACTGAAGGGTCGGAGGTCGGCCATGGCGTTTACCATGACCGAGGTCCAACTCAATGTGGGGCGCAATGGCCCGACGGAACAATCCGGCTCGAATAATCAACATAACAAGTAAAAATAACAAAGAAACAGTATTCAATAGAATAAATGCTTAAACCTTCAGGGGGTCTGGCCCCTTACTGGAACCAAAAGGCCTGACCCGACAGGCCCCACCTGCCCTATTCCCCGAGTCCGGCACCCCGGCCTAGGCGGGAGTGCCAGGAGTCGGGAGCCAGGGAACCCCCAGAATTTTCCCCCGCCAACTCAAAATTGTGTCCCTAGTAAAAAGAAATTTAGAACCAGGGGTCCCACCCACTCCTTCCACCCCACAACAGAAACGACCCATACAATCCGCACTATAGTATATTTATGCCTGATAGTAGTTCCATCGTAGGGTGGAGTGGCGGGAGAAAATAACTAAACAGATTGTGAAGCAAAACAAAAGTTCTTTCTCCCTATGGGAGCTGGTGTATGCCCGTCATAAGTTCCTTGTTCAAACCTCGCCTCTATCTGTACCGATGGGAACGTCCAACAACAAGAAAGGGGCGGTGCACAGTTCCGGCCCACATGAGAGATGAATCACCACCCATCGCCACCGTCTCTCTAGTGGGGCAGCGAGGGGCAATAAAAAAAGAAAAAAAAAGTGGGGGGGAGGGGGACTCGAAGGGGGGGAAGTATATGCGTCCATCAGGAGTCAATGTCTGAGAACAATTTCGAAATAAAGGCCATAGCCGTGAGGTCTGTTGTAGTATAGTAGTTGGCCAACTACAGTAAAAAAGAAGATCAGAACAGTACCAGGAAGATTAACGACCACAATTTATGTATCATCATCATCATCACTTATCTGGGACCTCCTGGAAGCGTTGTGCCTGGAGCGTCTGGAGCGCCTGGGATCCCCGCCTCGACCGCTGTGACAATTCACGGGTGGGCTGTGATATTCTGGAGCGGGACCCCGAGGGTGCTGCGTTTTGCTGTGAGGGAGGGAGGTCAAACTGCAGCTCCTGGAAAATACGTTTCATGTCAGAGGGAGAAAAAGCATGATGCGAGCGACTTTGATAGGTAAAGGACAGTTTAAAGGGGAATCCCCACTTGTACCGGATCCCCTGGGATTGCAATACTTGTAGATAGGGTTTCAGGGCTCTTCTTCTGGCAATTGTGCCAGGGGCAAGATCCACAAATAGTTGCAGGGCATTGCCCTGGAATGACAAGTCCTGGCTCTCCCTAGCCGCCTGCATTAGCTTTTCCTTGGTGCGGTGAAAATGAAATTTAATAATAACATTCCTAGGCGGGCCCTCTGTAGGTTTGGGGGTCAGGGATCTATGGATTCTATCGAATTCCAATCTCTCTGGTGGGAGATCAGGAGCGAGCTCTTGGAAGAATGCTGTTGCAGTGCCCAGTAAATCAGTTATTGATTCTGGGATCCCTCGGATCCGGACATTGTCCCTACGTGCCCTGTTTTCAGCGTCTTCAAGCTTTTCATAGAGGGAGGCTAACTCTGCCTGCAGTTTGTCCACTTCTTCCTCATGTCCCTCTAATACTGTGGTAGCCAAGTCCATTCTCTGTTCTAACTGGTTAGTGCGGTGGCCCAGCTCCTTTAAACCCCTGACCAAGTCTGCGGAAAGCTTACGAGAGGCCGCGGTAATTTCATCCCTTACTATGGAGCGAAATTTATTCAGCAGTGCCTCAGAGTCTATGGCCTGGGGGCTGTGAAAGGCAGAGGGGAATTGCTGTAAACTGTCCTCAGAGTGCCTCGAGGTATCATCCGGCTCAGGGGGCTCAGGCGCCATCTTACCTCTGCCTTTGCCTCTCCCTGCTGAGTAGGCCAGCTTCTGGGTACGCTTTCCCCGGCGACTCCGGGGTGTATGGAGCATACCACCAGATCCCTGATGTGCAGGCGGCTGGAGGGATCACTCCTGTGATGTTATAGGCTCCTTGTTCTGGTGCTAGCCGGAGAAAGATGTTCCGTCAGCGCGGAGCGAGGAGACTAAGCCGCCATCTTCCTCGATCCCGCGCATGCACCCAGATCTACAGAAATTTCACTCATGTCTCTGCACATGGCGTGAAGAAGCCTATGCAAGTCAAATCTGCATTTTTTTTCCATCCATTTTTATGCATATATGGTGTGAACGAGGCCTTAAAGTGGAAATACACAAATGACCAAATACACACAAAGTAGAAAAACAAAAACACAAATACAAACAACACTTTTTTTTTCAAACATTTATGCTAAGGGTTTTTGCATTAGTGAAATGTAATTGAAATGTTATAATCCTACAACCTTAAAAATCAAAAATATTAAAATGAAAAAAATACATTTATCATGAAACTTAAATTCAAATTTGAAATCAGCTTTGCTGAAATCACTTTGCTTTTACCTAATCTTCAGCCTGTGAAATGCACAGTAGTAGTTTATGCTGTATATAGTTAAGAAAAACATAGAGCCGATAAATAACGTTAAAGGCAGGAAGAGGGATAAGGACTAGTCGCCATTGCATGTAATCGTTTCCTATTACTAACTTACCATGCCTTGTTCTCCCCTGTGTTGTTGTGTGGAGGCAGATATCTTGGTAGGTCAGGATTTTGTTTCCTCAGGTCAGAGCCTCCAGCAAGGAGGATGGTCAGCAGCACAACACATTCCCTCCAAATCTCCTGAGACCAACAGAGGCAACCGTGTCCTAGATCTTATACTGCAGATATACAGCTATGTGACTGTAAGCACAGGAGTGCCTAGGCACTAGGGATGGAGTTCAGAATTACCACTACCATGGGTTCTCAGGAACTCCTGCAGGTTAAAAATGTGTGCTTTTTGGGGAACTGGTGAATTTATGTGCAAAGCTGCCAGGGGATTTTTTGTTCATCGTAATGGAATGTATAGCCTTTAACCATATTCAGCAGGGTTATGGGGGTCAATAAACTGGATTGTGGATATTCCAACTCAGGGGGCACTCTCATCATATTTGCACATTATGGCAGACTTACCCTGCAAGGTACCCTTCTTCAGCAATGCACTGTCTGCAATCTCCCTTGTTGCTCTATCTCCAGTGCTTTTATATTTGTTTATTTAGGTTCCAAGTGCTCAACAATCCATATTGCCCCCTGGGTAGGATGACATTACTCCTGAGTGTGTGCATCAGATCTAATCTGTCACGTCGCAAAATTATGACAAAACTGCACACTGGGCTGTACATATATGGCTCAGTGCACAATTGGAGACATATAGAGTGTCTTCTATCATAAAAATGCTATCAACAAAAAATTGACATACACTTCTCCTCAGCTGTAATAGACTCAACTGATGCAATTTCATAGATACATTTCCCCCACTTTACAAAGAAACCTTTATGTGCAATAGTTCTAGCACATCTCAAGTGAAAGGCTAGAGCACCTAAAAGTGTCACAAGAGGAGACAAAATGCACTATTTTTATTTCAAAGTACGGCACAAATCCTACACTGTGGTGAAGGGAATATCACAAGTGGCAGAAGAAAGTCACAAATTTGAACTTTATTATCATATTTATTTGGACTACAAAAAACAAAGCATTTATGTATTTTTGTTTCACTTCACTTATGTTGGGTGTCCAGCCTTGAGACACATTTATTATTTTGATGATTTATATATGATTCATTTTTATGAATTTATGGTAAGAGTCCCATATCAGATGTTGGATGTATCAAGTACAATAAGGTGATGCAGTATATGGTCACAGAGAAGATGTTTTAAGGATAACCATCCAGTCACAATTCCAGTTGCTGTGCAATCATCCAGTCACAATTTTAGTTGTTTTGGTTTATTTTAGATATATTATTTGATAGCACTTCACTACCCCCACACACAAGTCATTTGGAGTGCTCAAAGATACCCACTCAGTGTGAGCAGTTGTCACTTTTTTGTTCTTAAGGTTATCTATCTCTAACCTAGATTTGGAGCTATAAACACAGTGGGAGCACAGGAGTACCACACTTTTTTATAACTCCTGACTAATGTAATTCCTATATATTAGAAGGAATCCAGTATCTGTGTATTTATGTGTAGGAGGACTCCACACGTAGCAGCCCTGTGACTCACAAGGTAGCAATTCTGCCTACTATTGCTGAGGTTCTGAGTTTGAATCCAAAACATGCCACTTCATGTAGAGATGTTGTGTTCTCTCTATGTTGTGACTCCTGACGTGAGGCCTTACCTAAATTATGTCTAAATGTAGTATTTATGTGTAGGAGGGTTCCACCACCAATGCAAATCTTGCCAGATACACTATCTAGGCAAAAGTGTTGAGACACATGCCTTTACACACACATGAACTTTAATGGCATCCCAGTCTTAGTCCTTAAGGTTCAATATTGAGTTGGCCCACCCTTTGCAGCTATAACAGCTTCAACTCTTCTGGCTATCCACAAGGTTTAGGAGTGTCTATGGGTATGTTTGACCATTCTTCCAAAAGCACATTTTGAGGTCAAGCACTGATGTGGACAAGAAGGCTTGGCTCACAGTCTCCACTCTAATTCAGCCAAAAGTTGTTCTATTGGGTTGAGGTTAGGACTCTGGGCAGGCCAGTCAAGTTCCTCCACCCCAAACATACTCATCATGTCTTTATGGACCTTGCTTTGTGCACTGGTGGGATAGGACCGCCCCAACTGCGGTCTCTGAGGCATCCACTTCCAGGATATATGGCAGTGTGGAGTTGGGGTGTTTAAGAACAGGAGCTGAAGTGAATCATTTTTTCAGAGTCTGAAAGGCTGCTTGTGCCCCAGTGGGTTATAGGGGCAATGACAGCTGAGAATCCTCGGACAAACGTCCGTTAAAAATTGGCGAAGCCTACGAAGCGCTGCACCCCTTTCTTGTCTACTGGCGTTAGCCAGTCGATGATGGCTGAAACCTTCTGGGGGTCCATGGTGGTGCCCGTAGTGGAGATGTGGAACCCCAGAAAGGAGATGTCTGAACATTCGAAGGTGCATTTTTCCACCTTTGCGTACAGCCCGTGTTGTCGAAGGCAGCTGAGTACACACTTAAAATGCCTGCGATGTTCCTCTAAGGAGGGGGAGAAGATGAGAACGTCGTCCAGATAGACCACTACAAATAGATCAAGATAATCCCAGAAGACATCATTCACCAGATGTTGAAAAGTGGCCGGGGCATTACAGAGCCCAAAGGGCATGACCAAGTACTCAAAATGGACAAACCGAGTCCGAAAGGCCGTCTTCCATTCGTCCCCCTTCATATGCGGATCAAGTTGTAGGCCCCACGAAGGTCTAACTTGGTGAACACAGCAGCAGAACCAAGTCTCTGAAAGAGTTCTGGAACTAGGGGCAAAGGGTACTGGTTCTTGACTGTGATTTTTTTGAGGACCCGGTAGTCAATGCAAGGTCTTTTTTTTCACAAAAAAGATCCCGGCTCCTGCAGGGGACATAGTGGGCAGGATAAAGCCCTTCTTCAGATTTTAATCCAGGTAGGCTTTGAGAGACGCCAACTCCACTTCAAAGAGAGGAAATATTCTGCCGAAAGGGACTTCAGCCCCTGGTAGCAGGTCAATCGGGCAGTGGTAGGACCTGTGTAGAGGAAGGGTATCTGCCCCCTTCTTACTAAAGACGTCCAAGAAGTCGTCTTAAGCTTCAGGGACAGCAAGACAAGTTTCCTCATCAGGGTCAGAGTTGATGCAAAGAACAGCTGGCGATGCCCCCTGGGGCCCTGCAGGCAGTGACTTAGGCAATAGGGGGATAGGAAATTAATTTCTCCGGTGTTCCAATAAATGTGTGGGCTGTGAATTCGGAGGCATGGGAGACCGAGAATAACTGGAAATAGGGGGACGCGAAAGCGTCTAGTAACTGAAATTCCATATGGCCTTTGGCTGTCCGAGCAGGCAGGGGAAAAGTCTTGTGGGTCAATGTACCGGACTTTATAATTGACCCATAAGCCAGTTGGATGACCATCTGGCATTCCTTGGGTTGGAGAGGTATCTGATGTTGGGTGGTGAAAGAGATATCCACAAAACAGCTACAGGCCCCCGAGTCCAGGATGGCTGGAACTTGAATACTCCCACTGGGAAGCTGTAGGGAGATGGAGAGAGCAAGGTGACACTTGGTATTTGGCAGAGATAACACTTCCCCTATGGCTGTGGTTGGACACTTACCGGCCTTAGTAGGGCAGTTTCTCACCAGATGTCCTGAACCCCCACAGTATAGGCACAGATTTAGGGTCACGCGTCTCTCAGGAGAGAGAGAAGGGCGGAGGAGCCCAATTTGCAATGGCACAGTGTGGTTTTACGGAGAGGAGGTTGCAGGGGTAACGGGTAGCTGGGTACTCAGGGCATCATCCAAGTAGGACGCAAGGATCTGATGGCTCTCTCTGCTCTGCGTTCACACAGGTGGCGGTCAATTTGGATTGCCAAATTGACCAGTGCGTCTAGGGTGTGGGGAACCCTGACGCATGGCAGCTCATCCTTGAGCAGCTTGGGGAGCCCTAGCCTGAATTTGTAGCAGAGGGCAGCGTCATTCCAGGCCATGTTGGCGCTCCAGCGCCTGAATACCGACACCTATTCCTCTGCTGTGTGATGGCCCTGTTGGAGGGCATGGAGTGCTGCTTCTGTGGTGGCGGCCTGGTGGGGATCCTCGTACAACTGGGCCATGGCATGGAAGAACCGGTGCAGACTAGAGGTCTCCGGGGCCTTCTGCTCCAGCAGGCGGTGAGCCCAGGCTTGAGGCTCATCCAGGAGGAGAGAAATAACTAGACCCACCTTGGTGGCTTCCAAGGAAAAGGTGCGGGGCTGGAGAGCGAAGTATGACTCGCAAAAGTTGCAAAATGCCAGAAACTTCCTGCGGTCCCCCGCAAAACACTCGGGCATGGGCACCTTAGGATCCATGGTAGAGTCACTAGAGTGCGGGAGGTAGTTTGGCCTGTGCTGGCTGATGCTGAGGTAGCAAGGTCCCGGACTTGGTTTTCCAAGCATATGCATCCCTCTTGAAGATTTTTTACAGCTTAGGTCAGGCCAGCTTTGTGAGCACACAGTTCCTCCATAGGAGAGGGCCCTGGCGCAGACTCGGACATGGCCGTCCATTGCTGTCATGTACCTGGTGGTCAAGTCTGACTTATGCGGTGAGCAACCTCTCTTATGGCCCCGGTTCGAGAATCCCTGATAGTGCAGACAGGGAGCTCAGGAGCACAGGGGGGCATGAGGGCTGGACTTAGTCTCTGTGGTAGATGAGAGTTCACTGGAGCTTGTGCAGGCAGAAGGATAGTGATGCAGGCCGGGTTGGCAACTTGCTGGCGGTGCAGTACAGAAGTATCAGGCAAATGGATGGTGGCCATCAGCCGTCACAGCAGGCAAGTGAAGAGTCTCGTGGGTGATGATGCCAGATTTTATGGTGGTTCCATCCACTAGGCAGATAACCATCTTATGGGCCTTAGGACATAGAGGAATCTGGTGTTGTGTAGAGAAGGCCTAATCCACGAAACAGCTACATGCTCCGGAATCAACGATCGCCGGAGCCAGGATATTCCCTCTTGGAAGCTGTAAGGCAATAGAGAGGTGAGAAGTGTTACTGAAAGCAGGAGGCAATTCTTTTACCTCTTTCATGGCACACTCACCAAACTTGGCAGGACAAGATCTCACCATGTGCCCCGTCTCCCCACAGTACAGGCACAGATTGAGGGCCCAGTGACGTTGCTTCTCCTGGGATGGGCGGATAAGCCCTATCTGCATCGGCTCGGGGGAATCCAGAGGAACAGGAGCAGCGGATGCAGAAGCAGGGGCAGCAGGGTGTGGGTAGCTTGGATAGCTGGGCACACAGGGCATCATCCAGGTCAGACGAGAGGGGCCAGGGGACCTCTCAGCTCTGTGCTCCCTGAGGCGCAGGTCAATTTGAATTACCAAATTGATAACAGCTTCTAGGGTGTGGGGCACCCCGACACGGGCCAACACGTCCTTGAGGGACTCCGTCAGGCCTAGGCAAAACTGGGAGCAGAGAGCTGCATCATTCCAAGCTGTGTCTGCACTCCAACACCAGAATTCAGCAACATATTCTTCCGCCGTGTGGCAGTCTTTGCTGCAAGGCATGCAAAGCGGCTTCAGCAGTGGCAGCCTGGTGGGGGTCCTGATACAAGTGGGCCATTGCATCAAAGGACAGGGCCAGGGTGGCGACTTCCAGTGTCTGTTGTTTACACAGCTGGTGAGCCCATGTCTGGGGTTCACTCTGCAGTAAGGAGATAACCAATCCCACATTCGTAGCTTCTAGAGAGAAGGCGCGGGGCTGTAGACCAAAAATAGAGCTCACAGGAGTTGCGGAAGGCTTGGAACTTGCTGCGATCACCCGCAAACTTATCCGGCAGAGGGACCTTAGGTTCTGAAGGAAGGGCCACAATGTTGCAAGCCAGGGTCTGCCCTTTCCATGATGCAGTGGGGGCCGTAAGTAGAGTTGAGCGGACACCTGGATTGTTCGGGTTCGTCTGGTTCGGCCGAACTTCACGGAAAAGTTCGGGTGCGGTACCGAACTTGACCCGGACTTTACCCCGGACCCCGAACCCCATTGAAGTCAATGGTGACCCAGACTTTTGGGCACTAAAATGGCTGTAAAAAAGTCCTGGAAAGGGCTAGAGGGCTGCAAAAGGAAGCAAAATGGGGGTAAGGAGTAGAACAAAAGCCCTACAAACAAATGTGGATAGGGAAATAACTTAAAATCACATAAAAAAAAATGGGAGGAGGAGGTGGATGTGGAGTAGGAGCCTAGAGGTTGACTAGGCCGTGACCATGGCAGTGTAGGTGGAAGTGGCGGTGGTGGAGGGGGAGGTAGCCAACACTGTTATTTGTTTGTTTGTTTTTTTTTTCTAATTGAGGTAGCCCCCAAAATATTGAGACATATTAAAAAAACAAGTATACCCATGGCTGTGTGAGGCCGGTCTAAATGTCTATTCTGCACAAGGTACAGACAAGTCTTGTGGGATCCATGCCTGGTTCATTTTAATAAACGTTAGCTTGTCCACATTGGCTGTGGACAGGCAACTGCGCTTGTCTGTGATAACGCCCCCCTGCAATGCTAAACACACATTCAGACAATACACTGGCTGCAGGGCAGGCCAGCACCTCCAAGGCATAAAGGGCAAGCTCAGGCCATGTGCCCAATTTGGAGACCCAGAAGTTGAATGGGGCAGACCCATCAGTCAGTACGTGTAGGTGTGTGCACACATACTGTTCCACCATGTTGCTAAAATGCTGCCTCCTGCTAAGACGTTGCCTATCAGCTGGTGGTGCTGTTTGTTGTGGCGGGCAGCTGACAAAGCTTTTCCACATTTCGGCCATGCTAACCCTGCCTTCTGAGTTGCTGGCGGTGGCACAGCTGCGTTGGCGACCTCTTCCTCCTCCTCCGCCTTGTGCTTCCACAGAGCCCCCTGTGTCATTTGGGAATGCCCTCAGCAGCGCATCTACCAGCGTGCGCTTGTAGTCGAGCATCTTCCGATCATGCTCCAGTGAGGGAATTAAGGACGGCACGTTGTCCTTGTAACGGGGATCCAGCAGGGTGGCCACCCAGTAATCAGCAAGTTAAAATGTGGGCAACTCGGCTGTCATTGAGCATGCACTGCAGCATGTAGTCGCTCATGTGTGCCAAGCTGCCCTGAGGCAATGATAGGCATCTGTGTCCTCTGTATCCCCCCAGCCATGCTCCAGTGATGCCCATGAGCTGCGCTGGGTGCCACCCTGCTGTGAACACGGTTCCTCCTCCTCCTCCTCATCATCATCTTCCTCGTCCTCCTCATCCTCCAGAACTGTGCCCTGGCTTGAACATTTTTTTTCCTGGCCTATGCTGGTGCAGGAATCCGAGCCACTTGTGAATGAATGGCCTGATAACCGTGGAAATGATCTCTCTTCCTCCTCCTCTTCCTCCTGTGCCACATCCTCTATCATCATCGTCTGAAGTGTTTTTTTAAAGGAGACATAGAAGCAGGATAGCAACGCAGAGAACAGCGTCATCGGCACTGGCCATGTTGGTGGAGTACTCGAAACACCGCAATATGGTACACAGGTCTCGCATGGAGGCTCACTCATTGGTGGTGAAGTGGTGCTGTTCTGCAGAGCGACTGACCCGTGCGTGCTGCAGCTGAAACTCCGCATTGCCTGCTGCGGCTCGCACAGTCTCTCCAGCATGTGCAAGGTGGAGTTCCACCTTGTGGGTACGTCCCATAGGAGGCGGTGAGCTGGAAGGCTGAAGTTCCGCTGCAGCGCAGACAGGCGAGGGTGAGAATGCCGAAAGCGCGCACAGACGGCCCACACTTTCTGCAGCAGCTCTGACATATCCGGGTAGTTTTTTTAGAAATTTCTGCACCACGAAATTCAGCACATGCACCAGGCAAGGGATGTGCGTCAAACCGGCTAGGCCCAGAGCTGCTACGAGATTTCACCCATTATCGCACACCACCAGGCCGGGCTTGAAGTTGGTGGTGAAGGTGTTACGCTGAGTGGATGAGTAGGTGGTAGAGGGGGAGGAGGAGGAAGCACAATAGGAGGAGGAGGCAACAGGAGGCAAAGAGAAATGCCCTGCAATCCTCGGTGGCAGAAGGACATGCGCCAAACGGCTAGCCGCCTCAGGCCCACCCACCACTACATTTGCCCAGTGTGCAGTTAGCGAGATATAGCGCCCCTGCCCATGCTTACTGGTCCACGTATCAGTGGTTATGTGGACCTTGCCACAGATGGCATTGCGCAGTGCACACTTGATCTCGTACCCGACTTGTTTGTGCAGGGAAGGGATGGCTTTCCTGGAAAAGTAGTGGAGGCTGGGAACCACGTACTGTGGGACAGCCACCGCCATCAGGTTTTTAAAACTGTCCGTGTCCACCAGACGGAATGACAGCATTTCAAAGGCCAGGAATTTTGAAATGCTGGCATTCAGGGTCAGGGATCGTAGGTGGGTAAGGGGGGTACTTCCTCTTTCTCTCCAGTGTTTGGGAGATGGAGAGCTGTAAGCTTCCATGGGACCGTGTGGAAATGCTTGGGGACGGTGGCGGACATGGTGGCATTGCTGTCACATCGTCTGTTTGCTGGGTGGTAGGTGACACTGGCACTGTAGAGGTGGAGGAAGAGGCCGAGGGAGCAGCAGAAGAGGAAGCAGTAGGAGGCTGCAACCTTTCTTGGATTTTGAGGTACTTATTCCACTGCAGCAAGTGCTTTGCATTTAAATGCCTGGTCATGGATGTTGGGCTCAGGTTTAGAACATTTGTGCCTCGCTTCAGTCTCTCATTGCACAGTGTGCAAACCACTTGTGTCTTGTAGTCAGCACATTGTCTAAAGAACTGCCACGCCGGGGAACACCTTTGAGCTGCCTTTGGTGTGCTAGGTCCCTGGGTGCGGTGGGTAGTAGCAGGCATACTGTCTAGGGGATGCTCACTCTGCTTTTGCAACCTGCTTCCTCTTTTGCTGTGCTGGTGCCTCTGTGTGACCACCACCTCTTCCTCAAAACTGCACACATCACTTGCATGACCTTCATTCCGTGTGGGGTCTAGGACCTCATCATCCTCCACATCATCTTCCACCCACCCTTCACCACTGCCCTCCTTGTCAGTCTGCACACTGAGGAAAGCCGCAGCAGTTGGCACCTGTGTATCATCATCATCATCACAGACGTGCTGCCGTGGTGTTTCCATGCCCTCATCCTGAACCAGAAGTGGTTGGGCATTAGTGCACTCAATGTCTTCCACTTCTGGGCCAGGGCTATGTGGATGGCCCACAGAAAGCACAGCAGCAGAGTCATCAAAAAGCATAAGAGACTGCTGCATGACTTGGGGCTCAGACTGCTTGGCTGATTTACAAGGGGCAGAGGTGAAAAACAGATGGCCATGGGGTTCAGGTGTCAACTCTGAGCTTTCATCAAGGGACCGGGTGGGAGACAATGTGAAGGAACTGGAGGCATTGTCAGCCACCCAATCTACTATCGCCTGTACTTGTTCTGGCCTCACCGTTCATTGAGCGGCATTCGGGCCTACCATATAATGTTGAAGGTTCTGTCGGCTACCTGAGGAAGGTGTTTCACATGTGCGTGTAGCTGGCACAGATCGACCACGTCCTCTCCTAGCAACACGGGCTTCAGCAACACCACCAACACCAGCAGCACCACGACCACCACCATGTCCCTTATTTGACGCTCTCCTCATTCTGGACACAAATGTACTGTGTAGCTATATTTATTAATACAAAAAAAAAGAATAATAAATTATTAATCTTATTTTTAAAAAAAAAAAGAAAATTGTAGATGCACTTTTTATTTTTGTGCAAGAAATGCACCGCTCACACCAGCAGCAGGAACCTCTCCCTACACCAGTATGAGATGATTTTAGAACGATAATCTGTCTTTCACAGCACCGACAGGAACCTGTCCCTACTGCAGTATGAGATGATTTTAGAACAATAATCTCCCCCGCACAGCACCAACAGGAACCTCTCCCTAATGCAGTAGGAGATGGCTTTATAACGATAAACTCTCCCTCAGAGCACCAACAGGAACCTCTCCCTAATGCAGTAGTAGTTGGTTTTAGAATGATAAACTCTCCCTCAGAGCACCAACAGGAACCTCTCCCTAATGCTGTAGGAGATAGCTTTATAACGATAAACTCTCCCTCAGAGCACCAACAGGAACCTCTTCCTAATGCAGTAGTAGATGTTTTTAGAACGATAAACTCTCCCTCAGAGCACCAACAGGAACCTCTCCCTAATGCAGTAGTAGATGGTTTTAGAACAATAATCTCTACATCAGAGCACCAACAGGAACCTGTCCCTAATGCAGTAGTAGTTGATTTTAGAACGATAAACTCTCCCTCAGAGCACCAACAGGAACCTCTCCCTAATGCAGTAGTAGATGGTTTTAGAACAATACTCTCCCTCA
>BLSH010163903.1:555958-568292 GCA_018402905.1 Glandirana rugosa | reverse complement strand
CTCTCCCTCAGAGCACCAACAGGAACGTCTCCCTAATGCAGTAGTAGATGGTTTTAGAATGATAATCTCTCTCTCAGAGCACCAACAGGAACCTGTCCCTAATGCAGTAGTAGATGGTTTTAGAATGATAATCTCTCTCTCAGTGCACCAACAGGAACCTGTCCCTAATGCATTAGTAGATGGTTTTAGAATGATAATCTCTCCCTCAGAGCACCAACAGGAACGTCTCCCTAATGCAGTAGTAGATGGTTTTAGAATGATAATCTCTCCCTCAGAGCACCAACAGTTACGTCTCCCTAATCCATTATAACATGGTTCTGAAAGCTAATGTCTCCCTCACAGCACAGACAGGAACATCTCCGTAATGCACTATAAGATTGTTCTGAACGCTAATGTCTCCCTCACAGGACCGCAATGAAGGTCTCCCTAATGCAGTCTGAGATGGTTGTGAACGCTAATCTTTCCCTCACAGCACCGGCATGAAGCTCTCCCTACTCTAGTCTGAGACGATCTGACACGCAGCGCTACGTGACTCCAGCCTTATATAGAGGCTGGGTCACATGATGCACTGGCCAATCACAGTCATGCCATTAGTAGGCATGGCTGTGATGGCTTCTAAGGGCAAACTAGTGAAAAGCTTGTTGATTGGCTGCCCAGCAGCTATAGAAAAGGGGCCAAAAATACCCGAATACCGAACCTTATCCCAGACTTTTTTTTTTAATGTCCGGGATCGGGTTTGGGGCACGGACACCCCAAAGTACGGTATGGACTCGAACTTTACAGTCCGGGTTCACTCAACTCTAGCCGTAAGTTCTTGTACCCGCTCTTCCAGGTGGATGTTACCCTCCTGTAAGTTCTTGACAGCTTGCGTGAGACCTGCTAAATGGGCACACAGGTCCTCCATGGCCGAGGGTACTCCAGGCGCAAACTCAGACATGGCTGTCCATTACTGTCATGCTCCTGGTGGTGGTGGTGTCTGTCTTATGCAGGGAGCAACCACTCTTACGGCCCTGATTCGTGAACCCCTGGTAGAGTAGACAGGGAGTTCGGGAGTGCAGGAGGCACAAGGGCTGGACTGGTCCACTGATGATGATGATGTGTGATGTCCAATGAAGACTCGTGCTAATGGAAGTCAGTGGTACAGGCTGGGTCGGCAACTGGCTGGTAAATACAGTGCAGAAGGAGCAGGCACAGGGAGGTCAGAAACAGGCATGGTCAGCAGCGGGCTGGCAGCAGAGGTACAAGGGATAATCCAAAAGAGTGCTTGTGGGCAAGCAGAGGTCGGTGCAGGCAGCAGACAATCTGGTTCAGGGTAAGCCGGGTCTCAGGAACTCAGGATTAGAGGACAATCTCTCAGGTGCACTGAATGCTGTAGAATGGACAGCACTTGCACCCTAGTGCTGCCCATTTAAATATGCCGTTCTGGCGCCACTGACGGCTCGCATCTGCATGCGCCTGCTGTGTGCGCGCATGCTCCCGCGCACTCCCGCACACAGGGATAGACACTGCAGCTTGATTGCTCTGCTGAGCAAGAGGCGGTTCCTGACACATCTGACCAGAGCATCTTCTTCTACATGTTTTCTGTTTTCCCACATGGCTTCTCGCAAACTGCAAATAGGACTTCTTATGGCTTTCTTTCAACAATGGCTTTCTTCTTGCCACTCTTTCATAAAGGCCAGATAGGTGGAGTGCACGGCTAATAGTTGTCCTGTGGACAGATTCTCCCACCAGACCTGTGGATATCTGCAGCTCCTCCAGAGTTACCATGGGCCTCTTGGCTGCTTCTCAGATTAATGTTCTCCTTGCCCGGCCTGTCAGTTTAAGTGGACGGCCATGTCTTGGTAAGTATGCAGCTGTGCCATACTCTTTACATTTTCAGAAGATGGATTGAACGGTGCTCTGTGAGATGTTCAAAGCTTGGGATATTTTTCTTATAACCTAACCCTGCTTTAAACTTCTCCACAACTTTATCCCTGACCTGTCTGTTGTGTTCCATGGCATTCGTGATGCTGTTTGTTCACTAAGGTTCTCTAACAAACCTCTGAGGGGTTCACAGAACAGCTGTATTTATACGGAGATTAAATTACAAATAGGTGGATTCTACTAATTAGGTGACTTCTGGAGGCAATTGGTTTCACTTCATTTTAGTTAGGAGTATCAGAGTAAAGGGGGCTGTATACAAATGACCCCCACAGTTTTCAGAAATGTATTTGTAAAACATTTTGTAAACAATTTATCATTTTCCTTCCACTATACAATTATGTGCCACTTTGTGTTGGTCTATCACATAAGATGACATAACCCATGACAAAATGTGGAAAAATGCAAGGGGTATGAATACTTTTCCAAGGCACTATATATATATATATATATATATATATATATATATATATATATATATATATATATATATAATTTTACAGCACTGCCTGGACCCTCTTGGGCATAGAGTTCACCAGAGCTTCAAAGGTTGCCACTGGAGTCCTCTTCCACTCCTCCATGGTGACATCATGGAACTGGTGGATGTTAGAGGCCTTGCACTCCACCTTCCATTTGAGGGTGCACCACAGATGCCCAATAGGGTTTAGGTCTGTGTTTGGGGTCATTATCATGCTGGAATACTTTCCTGTGGTCCAGTTTCCAAAGGGAGGGGATCATGCTCTGCTTCAATATATCACAGTACATGTTGGCTTTCATGGTTCCCTCAATGGACTGTAGCTCCCCAGTGCTGGCAGCACTCATGCAGCCCAGACCATTACACTCCCACCACCATGCTTGACTGTAGGCAAGACACACTTTTCTTTGTACTCCTCACCTGGTTTCAGCCATATACGCTTGACGCCATCTGAACCAAATAAGTTTATCTTGCTCTCATCAGACCACAGGACATGGTTCCAGTAATCCATGTCCTTAGTCTGCTTGTCTTCAGCTAATTGTTTGCGGGCTTTCTTGTGCATCATCTTCAGAAGAGGCTTCCTTCTGGGACAACAGCCATGCAGACCAATTTGATGCAGTGTGCGGCATATGGTCTGAGCGCTGACAGGCTGACCCCCCACCCCTTCAACCTCTGCAGCAATGCTGGCAGCACTCATGCGTCTATTTCCCAAATACAGCCTCTGGATATGACACTGAGCACGTGCACTCAACTCCTTTGGTCGACCATAGTGAGGTCAGTTCTGAGTGGAATCTGTCCTGTTAAACCACTGTATGGCCTTGGCCACCGTACTGCAGTCCAGTTTCAGAGTCTTGGCAATCTTCTTATAGTCTAGGGCAGTGTTCCTCAACTCCAGTCCTCAAGGCCCACCAACAGGTCATGTTTTCAGGATTTCCATTATTTTGCACAGGTGATTTGATCAGTTTCACTGCCTTAGTAATTACCACAGCCGATTCATCTGAGGGAAATCCTGAAAACATGACCTTTTGGTGGGCCTTGAGGACTGGAGTTGGGGAACACTGGTCTGGGGCATCTTTATGTAGAGCAACAATTATTTTTTTCAGATCCGCAGAGAGTTCTTTGCCATGAGGTGCCATGTTGAACTTCCAGTGACCAGTATGAGAGAGTGAGAGTGATGCCACCAAATGTAACACACCTGCTCCCCATTCACACCTGAGACCTTGTAACACTAACGAGTCACATGACACCGGGGAGGGAAAATGGCTAAGTGGGCCCAATTTGGACATTTTCACTTAAGAATGTACTCACTTTGTTGCCGGTTGTTTAGACATTAATGGCTGTGTGTTGAGTTATTTTGAGGGGCAGCAAATTTACGCTGTTATACAAGCTGTGAAAAATATAATAAAACATTTACAAAAATGTGAGCGGTGTACTCACTTTTGTGATATACTGTATATATATACAGTATCTGGGTGAGTGAGCTAGACGGCGCACACCACCACGGTACCAGGAACCAAGGACGTGGCTGCCATTTTTGTGGCTGGAACATTTCTATTTGCAACTGAGCTGTTTTATCCGAACCTAACTTTGAATTACTAATTTTATTCCTTGATTAAATTTATTACTGCACTATTGGGATCCCCTTTCTTTTTTATATATCGAACGGAGCACAATAGTGTTTTGGGGATACCTGTCAGACAAACGCAGACTCTTTTGAAGCTGCTCATAGCCGCCGGGGGATTATCTCACTGTGATCAGTGGAGGTGAGCACTGACCCTCCATATAGGGTTGCCACCTTTTCTTCAAGCCAAACCTGAACACTTTAGCAGCACACAGAATTTTTTTTGTTTGTCGTATATTAAATTAATTACCTCTGTACAATGCAATGCATGGAAATTTTTATGTACCATACATTATACATATAGTTTTGTGATTAAATAACATGTCTGATCATATGAAGTACATCAGAGTCAATAGAGTACCCCTTTAGATCTTAGAGTGAGGAGGGTATGATGGGGGGGCAGTATGTACAGGAGAGGAGTGCAGAGGGTATGATGGGGCAGTATGTACAGGAGAGGAGTGCGGAGGGTATGAAGGGGGCAGTATGTACAGGAGAGGAGTGCAGAGAGTATGATGGGGGCAGTATGTCCAGGAGAGGAGTGAGGAGGGTATGATGGGGGCAGTATGTACAGGAGAAAAGTGCAGAAGGTATGATGGGGGCAGTATGTACAGGAGAGGAGTGCAGAGGGTATGATGGGGGCAGTATGTACAGGAGAAGAGTGCGGAGGGTATGATGTGGGCAGTATGTACAGTAGAGCAGTGAGGAGGGTATGATGGGGCAGAATTTCTTGCAGTGTTTGTGGGGTGATCAGGGAGTGATGTTGGGAAGGTAAGTGACTATGGAATCATGTCCCTCAGCTGCGGGGTAACAAGTAGTTCAGAGTGATGTCTGTCAGTTGGATGTATGAAGTGATGTGGGGGGTGATGCAAATGGGGGGGGGAGTAGGGGGCTGACAAGTGGTCAGATAGTGATGTCTATAATCAAAAAAAGCTCTCACAGTACTCGATGAAAATAATCTCCTGTTATAAGATGCCAGCCATTCCCTAGCACTCTGTATGTCCAGATGATGTGAAGTTAATGTATGACCATTCAAATAACCCTATGTTATCCAGACTTTGTACAATCAGAGGTGTACACTGACTACATACATACAGTGGTGTATTTAGGTTATGTGCTGCCCTAGGCCTGACTAAACTCATGCACCCCCTAAATTAAATACGGACCACCCATTCCTGACACGGCCACACCCCTTTCTGTTTAAGGCCCGCCCTATCTATACACCACACCCCTTCCTCTTTAGGCCCCACCTTTTCCTCTTAGAGTTCCTTTCTTCCTCTCTGTACATTAGCACACACAATGACACACCATTCACTCCATACTTACATCAATCACTTTATCATGAAACTGACATGTTGAGGTTTTTAATAACTTAGATAACTTTAATTAACCAAATATATAGATATTTTAAACTGAAATAAGTGCAAATTGCAATCAATCCAACATGAAACTGATATGTTTTTAATAACCTAGGTAACTTTAAGTAAAGTGGATGTAAACCCTATGCATGAAATCTGACTTGGGCACATCCATCTGTGATGTTTACTTATCTCTCTCCAAAACCGTAAGTGCCGTTGCTTTCTGCTGCTCCATTTCTCTGTTATCAACACGATGACTTCTGATCAGTTCTAAGGCACATGAGATAAAAGCAGCTGGAAACTTGTGTTGGGAGGGAACTTAGAGATAGATAAGCAGAGAGCTTGTCTATTCACAGCACAGTTATGCATGTTTCTTTGTTCCTCTGCCTATGTGGAATACGGGTGTATGTGCCTTTCCTGGAATCAGCTCTCACACAGTATATTCCCAGACTTCCCCTGCTGAAACAGGAAGAAAGATTTGTAATATGATGTGGACTTTATAAAGAGTATAGAAAAGAAAAGAATGCAGATATATGTGTCAAACTTATGTAGGGAGATTTGTTTCATCTCTGTGTATCATCTGAGGGTGTTCACTTCACTATGTATAGGAGACAGGTTGCATCTACTTTAAACTAATATATAACCATTTTAAACTGAAATAAGTGTAAATTGTTGAATCAGAGGATGCAAAAATAAAACTAAAGTGGCTTTCGCCGAACTCTCTGTGTGGCAAAGCTGTTGATAAGCTCATCGTAGTCCAAAGATTTTGTGAGTTCTGACTCAATTGCCAAGACAGCCAGTGAGTTCAATCTATCCTCTCCCATTCTGGAATGCAAGTAGTTCTTTACACGTTTTAAAGTTGAGAAAGAACTCTCAGCTGAGCAATGTCCACATTTGGATAAATACTTTGCAATCCTCTCTCTCTTATCACTTGGGACATAGCTAGAACAGAGGTATGTTCTGCAGAAGAACTTAGGAGATATGAACGAAAGTGGAGGCACTCATCAAAAAAACACTCCTGTTCCAGGTCTTTGCTGTAGAAAGTACAAAGCTCTGTAGCATGCTGTGATATTCCTGATGACTCAATTTTTGTGAGATTTGTAATGAATTTAAACTTTACAAAGAAAAAGTCGTATGCAGTTTTTTGTCTCTCAAGTTCAGCAACCAAGTTGTCACAAATTACATAAAAGGTGTTGATCCGAAACTTTTCTTGAGCTTCCTCTTCTTGCGTCTTGCTGGAAGTTGCTGAGCCTTTCCTCGCTTGCGTATATTTCCTCTTAATCTCATACTCCTTGACACTTGATTTCTCTATTGCTGTAGCTTCATAAGTCAGGAACATTTCTCTGGTGTCTCGAACAAACTGGATCAGTGACTCATATAGCTCCACCACAATTCCAACATCAATGGCAATGCTTTGGATTTTTTTGCTAACTGCACCAAATCTTTCTAGAATAGTACCCCACAAACCACTCATAAATGCAGTCTCCAGACGTTGCAGTTTATTCAGTAGACCTTCTGCTTCCTTGCATGTTCCAGGTGACTCTGCTGTATTTTCCTTAATTGTTGTTACAGCTTGGACTATTTGTGTCCAATTTCGATTTAAGCTCCGACAGGCATCTTCCCTGGCTGACCACCGTGTGTCAGATAGTCTCTTTAAAGCTAGAGTGTTGGGCACACATGACAAGTGTTCTTGCAAAATCTCCCATCTGTGAGTGGAAGAAGTAAAAAAGGTATAAAGGTACTGTAGGAGACAAAAGAACGCACAGGCTTCATTGCAACTTTCAGCAGCATGCTTTCCTACTAGATTTAAAGAGTGTGCAGAGCATGGAATGTACACAGCAAGAGGGTTTCTTTCCAGAATTCTGGCTTGCAATCCTGTATAATGACCAGGACATATTGCTTGCGTTGTCATATGACTGACCACGACAGTTGACAATATCAAGGCCATATGATTTAAGAGTGGCGAGGACCACTTCAGCCATTTGTTCCGATTTGTGTCCAGGATTTGGAATGAAGCGTAGAAAGCGCTCAATTGGTAAACCATCTTCCTTGACATACCTTAAGATGAAGGCCAGCTGATCCGTGTGGGAGCTATCAGGTGTTGAATCAACACTGATAGAATAATACTTTGTAGCCTTTGCCTCCTGAACAATCTGCTTTGTAACATTATCAGCCATAAGCTAAATGAACTGTTCACATGTAGCAAATGAGAGGTAAGATGTGACTCCTTTTCCTGCATTTCCATAACGGGCAATATGTTCAGCTATGAATGGGTCAAATTCTGAACGGAATTCAAACATCATCATGTAGTTTCCGTTGTGTGTGGAACCAAAATGGTCATCTTTTCCTCTGAAAGCAAGCCCTCGAGTGGCAAGTGCCTTAACAGCAGCAACGACTCTTTTTAAAACGTTTCTCCAATATTGGATTTCATCGGAAAGTTGTTTTGTAAGTCTCTCATCAATTCTCCCCAATATACACGTTCTTGATTTTAAAGAGAGCACGCAGGATTTGTGTTCAGCTGAACGTTCATGTTCATTCATTCGCGCTGTGCCATTTTTCCAGTCATTGAAACCACTTTCTGCCAACTGGGATTTGCCACCAAACAAGCGGCATGGAGCACAAAGCACTACTCCGTTTTTTTCAAACAGGTGTTTAGTTAGCGCCCTAGCTTTGTCAGCATAGAGCCTTCTAGAATGTGTGAAGTCCAGATTCTCATTTTGTACTATTCCATGTTTGGCCACATGGTCTCGGGTAGAATCATCTAGAACCCATTCAGCAGGATCAGAGCTCACTCCTAATAATACAACAGGATCATCAAATTCTCTTGAGCTTGAAGGTCGTTCTGCATCAGCTTCAGAAGTCTCAGTTTCACTGATAATACTGCTGGTAGTTTCTGAAGTGCCATCACTGCATGCAGCTACTACATCGTCAGTTACATCTTCCTCCACCTCTTTACCCTGCTCAGTACTATAAGGAGCAACAGGTTTTGTGACAAATAGATCAATTTTTCCTGTCTGTTCAATCTCCTTGGTATGTTTGTCACGCCACATTTTTGCATTTTTTCTGTACTCTGCTCCGTTTAGCCTTTTTCTCCCATCACTCATGGCTGTTAAGGCCCATCAACTACACAGCAAAATGCTAATGGTGACAGGATCACTCCTTTTTGCCAGGCAAGATACAGTGTAGCTCTCATCTACATACAAAAAGAAACACAGACCAGGATGGTACCATCTGTATAACTACTATCATTATATTGTTAGTCAACCATTAAAGGTGGTAAAGTATAAATGAACAACTACAGCCTGCTTTAAAGTGCTGAGTCCTATCACTCTCAGACAGATGGTACATGCTGAGATCAGTGAGATCTCAGCATGTACAGATGCCCAGAGCTTCTCATGGCTGTGACAGCAAGTCACAACCATCAGAAGCCTTAAAGTGATTGTAAAGTCTAATTTTTTCCACATAAAAATAACAAACATGTTATACTTACCTGCTCTGTAATGGTTTTCCACAGAGCAGCCCAGATCTTCCTCTTCTAGAATGCCTCTTT
The DNA here is from genome assembly GCA_018402905.1 of Glandirana rugosa. Taxonomy (NCBI): domain Eukaryota; kingdom Metazoa; phylum Chordata; class Amphibia; order Anura; family Ranidae; genus Glandirana; species Glandirana rugosa. Next base: position 559,371 of record BLSH010163903.1, on the reverse strand, counting down.
TCTGCTCCTGGCCCCTCCCTCCTGTCGAGTGCCCCCACAGCAAGCAACTTGCTATGGGGGCACCCGAGCTGACACGGAGCTGCCATTCAGACACGGAGCTGTGGTCCGGCCCCACCATCTCTCTTTTCTGATTGGCTCACTGACTTTAATTGACAGCAGCGGCACCACTGCTGTGTCTCAGCCAATCAGGAGGGAGAGTCTTGGACGGCCAAGACACTTGTGGACATTGCCATGTCCACTTCTGACAGACAGAAAAGTTTACATGAAAAAATCAAGTAAAAAAAAAAATCAAAGTAAAAATAAATGAATATGTATTTTTGCTGTTACCACTTTAAACATTAATACCTTATGGTCATTATCTGCAGCTGAGCTGCAGTTAAATTAAACTAAAAAACAATCAAGGATATATATATATGGGACTTTGTTTTAGTTAACTGCTTGTCAACCATATACTGTACATAAATGGCAGTAAGGCAGAATCACGTACCTGTGCGTGATTCTGCATTTTCAGGTCAGGGGGGCACACGCTTGTTGCTGGCAACCTGCTCCTGCTGTGATTGGACACAGCGGGAGCCAATCAGTGGGTCTGGGGGGCCCTCCAATCATTCGGGAGAGATGCAGAACGGCGGTCTGCTTATGTAAACAAGGTGGATTACCGTTCTGTCAGGAAGGTAGTGATCCTGTGTTTCTGCAAAGCAGGAACACGGATCTCTGCCTTCCCATAGTACAATGCAAGCACCTCCCACACAGTGAGCAAGCACACTTTTAGGTGCATATTTAACCCTTTGATTGCCCCTGATGTTATCCCCTTAACTACACAGTGGTGTATTGACTGGTTAGCACTTTTGCCAAGCAGCAAAAAGGTCGCTGGTTCGAATCCCAGCCACAACATTATCTGTCTGGGGTTTGCATGTTCTCCCTGTGCCTGTGTGGGTTTCCTCCGGGGACTCCGGTTTCCTCCCACACTCCAAAGATATTGTGGTAGGTAAAATGGATCCAGCCTAAAATGTCCCTAGTATGTGTATGTATGAATGTGAGTTAGGGACCTTAGATTGGGTGCTCCATGAGGCCTGGGACTGATGTGAATGTACAACGCAGGTCTGACTCACTAGCCAGGCCTTAAGAGTTACTCACCAGCGCTTAGCCCATCCAACCTCTACCCTGCCTCACCCCTAAACGTGTCCTCATAAATTATCTCATGAAATTACACTGTCAAATGTTTTATGCAGAATCAAGTTCCAAAAATAAATATTAACAACAACTGTAACAATATCAATATAATGCTTGTACATCAGTACAGCTTATCAATACAGCCTATCAGTGGCCATCAGTGTGGCCTCATTAGGGGCCACCAGTGCAACCCATCTGTGCTGCCTTATCAATGCAGCTTAACCTCTCCAGATCCGCGCTATAGCTGAAAGATGGCTACAGCGCGGATCTCAATTGCCGCTCCCGGTGCGCACACTCACAGGCGGTGGCAGGGCACGTGGCCATCGCACGCTGCGTGGGCGTGCCCGGGTGTCGGGCGGACTCGATGTCCGCTCGTGACCCGCGATCGCCTGTCAGAGCGAGGAGCCACTGATGGAAACACAGCGGTTCTCCATTCTGTGAGAGGGGACATAAAAGATCTACGGATCCCTGTGATTGGGATCAGTTAGATCTGTTATGTCCCTGTTAGCCCCACACCCACACAGTTAGAACACATACAGGGAACACAGTTAACCCCTTCACTGCCAATGACATTTATACAGTAATCAGTGTCTATTTTTAGATCTGATTGCTGTATAAATGTCATTGGTCCCAAAAAAAGTGTCAGAAATGTCCGACATGTCTGCCCCAATATCAAAATCCCGATAAAAATCGAAGATTGCCGCCATTACTAGTAAAAAAATTATAAAAATGCCATAAATCAATTCCCATAGTTTGTAGACGCAATAACTTTTACGCAAACCAATCAATATATGCCGATTGCGATTTTTTTTAACAAAAATATGTAGAAAAATATATATCAGCCAAACCACATGAATATTTTTTTTTTTTTTTTTTTGGATTTGTATTATAGCAAAAAGTAAAAAATATTGTTCTTTTTTCAAAAGTGTGGCTCTTTGTTTGTTTATAGCACAAAAAATAAAAACCGCAGAGGTGATCAAATACCACCAAAAGAAAGCTCTATTTGTGGGAAAAAAATTATAAAAATTTTGTGTGGATACAACGTTGCACGACTGCGCAATTGTCATTCAAAATGCGACAGTGCTGAAAGCTTACAATTGATATGCGCAGGAGGGGGGTTTAAGTGCCCATTAAGTAAGAGGTTAAGATTGCCGCCTTATCGGCAGTGTGGGTAGGCCGCTGTCAGCCATGGCGTCCCGTGCCCTCTGTGTGTGTGTCCGCGCGGTGCTGCGCCCCCTCCCCCGGCGCTCTGTGGCGCCCCTGAGCGGAGCCGTGTGGCGGCAGCGCTCCACCCTCAGCCGACCCGCAGAGCCGGTCCCGCTCCTCAACACACAGGTCTCCAGTTACTTATATCAGTCATGTGGCCAGTATAGCGGAGCTCCTCCCCTAACCTTGGAAGGCATTGCAGAACGAGTTTTATATGTATTGAAGTTGTACGATAAGGTTGATCCAGAAAAGCTCACCGTCAACTCCCATTTCATGAAAGACCTGGGACTGGATAGTTTGGACCAAGTTGAAATAATCATGGCGATGGAGGATGAGTTTGGCTTTGAGATCCCAGACGCCGACGGTGAGAAGTTGATGACCCCACAAGAGATAGTAGATTACATTGCAGATAAGCAGGATGTATACGAATGAAGTATATGTAGAAAGTTCTTTGTTTGTTGTAGTTGTGCTGGGTGTCTTCTTAGCGCACCTGCATGTTGTGCCACCGCGGCTGCCATCACCACTTCTTCCAGGATCCTGTATTTAAACCGTTTGAATGCGTTGGCCTTTAATAAATGTAAAACCACAAAAAAAAAAATATATATATAAATGACATGGTATTGATAAGAGCTATTTTATCTAAGGGAAGTTCCCAAAACATGGCCCATTGGGGGTACTTGAGGGCTGAGGTTGAGAACCACTGGGCTAGGGTAATGTCACTAGAGTAATACCTCAATCTACCTGTACCTTGGGTTAATGAAGAATAATCACATTGGCCAATATGGCTTTTATCTGTGATAATAACTTTTGTTTTAATAACTAAGCTGTTCTTTTCAGCTGTGTCTAAATGAACTGCAAGACGTGCAATGAAATGTTAACATTGTTAAAGACTTTGTTTTTAAGTGATTAATATAAAAGAAACATTTCAAAGCTAATGTACACAGATGCAAACCATCACTATTTTAGGCTTTATACTGTCATGTATTGCAAGTCCTGCCTCTGGAATTTTTTGAGAGTTTATATACAACTTTTGTGTG
>BLSH010163903.1:537643-547825 GCA_018402905.1 Glandirana rugosa | reverse complement strand
CAGATCGGACCATCCATTGTTCTCTATGGGGAGGCAGATGTAAACAGACATGTGTCCATTTACATCCACCTGCATCCGAACCAATGAAAACAGACAGGTGGGGATCCATTCACCATCTGTCCAGCAGATCAGATGACAGTCAGACCGGCCCATAGAAACTATAGGCTGTGTCCGTGTTACGTGACATGGACCTGTCATCCTCCTGCTCAGCAGGGATAAGAGGAGAGATCCCCTGCTGAGCAGGTGGATTCAATTGGCTGCACATGTGAAAGGGCCCCAAGGGGGAGCTCTGTGGATTGTAATGTAAAGGAGAACTCTGATGTAAGGGGTGCTCTGGGAACCCTGATGTAAGGGAGCCTCTGATCTCCAAAGCCCCCACTTACATCAGAGTCCCCCTTTACATTACAGTCCACAGACGGTCTACAGAGCTCTCCCTTACATTAGTGTACTCAGAGGCTGGCGAGATAAGGAAGGAAGGGGGGACACTTCACTAACCATGGAAGGAGGCTAGAGCCCTGGAGCTCCACCACTGTGGTCAGCACATAAGGCCTACTAGCCTGTGCTATACATACACATAGACTGGCAGAGCATGCTGTGTATTGTAGTGCACCACACCAGGGAAACCTCAGCGAGCTGCTGTGTTGGTAGAGGGGCTCTGGAGGTGGCAACACACTTTCTCCTCCTTCCTGTGATGTAGTTGTCTCCATGACAATGACTGACCAACCTGTGTGCATCCATGGTACATCTTGGTCTTTCCTCCACTATCTAGCTGCCAGCTGTTGGGCTTTCCCAGCCACTCATACCCTTTGTAAATCACAGAGTTGCCAAGGATTGGAATGTGGGTAGGGCCATGGGCACACACAGGAGGAGGAGGAGAAGATCCTGCTCTCTCCCTTTTTTTCCTATCCTGTCTGTGCGAGGGGGGGGGGGGGGCTGTCAGTGCTGGATCTGAGCAGTGTGAGTGTAATAGACTCTCTCTGCTCATAACCGCAGCAGGAATCCTAGAGCCACACTCCAGGCTTTTGGGCCCCCTACAGTGGCGGAACTCCAGGGCCCGGTCGCGACCATTGTAGTCCCGCTACTGCTACACCATAATCCCTCCTCCACCAAATGATTATTATCAGTGTGCAAAACAAGTTCCATAAAGACATAGATGAGTGAGTTTGGGGTGGAGGAACTTGACTGCACAGAGTCATGACCTCAACTCGATAGAACACCTTTGGGATGAATTAGAGCAGAGACTGCAAACCAGGCCTTCTCATTCAACATCAGTGCCTGACCTCACAAATGGGCTTCTGGAAGAAATGGTCAAACATTCCCATAGACACATTTCCTTGTGGACAGCCTTCCCAGAAGAGTTAAAGCCGTTATAGCTAAAAAGGATGGGCCAAATCAATATTGAACCTTACAGACTAAGATTCGTCTAAATCTTCAATCTGCATTAGCTGGCTACCTTTTTTTTGTTATTATGCTAGTGTAGCACCCTCTAGTGTAGAGTGCTAGCTTTAAATAGTTAGTGTTTAGTTTAGGTATATTTTAGTCTGGCTGAGCCCCAGTCTGGGTTGAATGTGGGTCAGGGTGAGTGACTCGGCGAGGCTGAATGACTCATCGGGCAGCACCTCTGATACCTCCCTCTACTTGCTGGAACCTTGGAGAATAGTGGTGGCTAGTGTTAAATTTATTTATTTGGGAGGGGGCTGTCCCTACAAGAGTCCAGACACATGGATGGGGGGGCGCTTGGATGGGGGGGTGATGCCCTTAATAGACGGGCCACCCCGTTGGAGAAGCTTCCAGAAGAATGGGTGGGAGGTTAGGAGGAGCTGCCTGGAGTATTGAGGAAGGCCCCAGACAAGCAAGTAGGCTGCCAGGGGGTGGGCACCAAGTCATGTCAGTAGGGGCAGTTGGGTGGAAGCTGGGGATGGAGTGCTGAAGAGGCTGTCCGTGGCCCTTGAGGGTGTCCCCTAGTCTAGGGCGGGTGACCTCAGGCCTGGGGCTCGGGTGTTGGAGGGATCCTCTAACACACAAAAGAGTGCTGTCCTGGATGCACAGGAGCAAGTGTGAGGACAGCAGGAGAGAGTCAGCATGTCCAGGGGATCTCCAGGGAGTAGTCAGCCGGTTGACTGGTGAGTGTGCAGTCAGGGAGCGCTGTGAAGAAATAGCCAGGTGGGTTAGTGCCTGAAGAGGTGGTGCTGGGATCTCCTATCTACCCCCCCTGAACCGAAGATGGACACGAAGGGTGGGCCTTGCCATACATTGAGCGGTAGTGTGATGCTTAACGAGGTATAATGGGATTTTAGATGGCAAGGGTCCGTCCTTAGCCAGGTACTAGACTGAGCTACATGGCTAATTCTCCCCGGCAAGACAGGGCCATCCTTTTGCATAAATCTGCTGCACTCCAGACAGGACTTAACCCAGTAATCATATGCTGTCAGTAGCTGTTTAGTTAAACATATTTGCGTTTGTTAAGATGTGTTAGGTTTCTCTGTTTTGATGTGCTGTCGGCGCGCCCACCCCCGGGTGTGCTCTCCGAGGCCATGCTGACAACAGCCACCGGTACTGTGGCTCCGGGGCGTGCCTCCGGAGTCGGGGGGGCCGCAGTAGGCCCCCGGTCAGCCACCCATTGCTGGGGCTCGCCAAGGTGAGGCCCGTGCAAGTGCTTGGCTGAATGGGGACACAGAGGGGATGCATCCCCTCCTTCGTTTCGGAGCTGGAGATGTACCCATCGGTCTCTCCCAGGCCTGGCAGTTAAAGCTTATTCACTTATTGAGGTTAATCTATTAGGTCATATCCACCAGAGCTGGCAGTTCCGGGCTGTTGCAGTCTGCTACTCTCCCCCATCGAGGTGACTGGATCCCCTCGAGCCCTCCGGTTCTCCAACCTCCAACCCTCTCTCCCCACTAGGTGGAATAGCAGGACTGCTTCTTCCTCCGGTACTTTGATAGAGTCTAGAACTCCCCCCTCTCCAGAGGAACCCTTACCCAAGAGAGACTCTCTATTGCACGTTCTGGTTGGGTCTAAATAACCCCAGTCCCTAGACCCTGCAAAGCGCTCCACCTCCCCCACACAAATCCCATCTATACCCCTTTGCACTGGTCATAGCCGGTGTCTCCGCACCCCCAGGTGCCCCCCAGCTATCTTCTTCATCTAAGTGCTAGCCCCAGCCACTCTACATTAATGCTAAGGAAACGCTGTTCTGAACGGCAGAAACACGTCAAACCCTCCCACGCGATCAGCTCCTCTCTCTCTGAAGATATGCTCACACAATATGCTGAATATCCCAGAGAAGCGAAGTAGTGTACTGGCGGAGGCGCACCGGCTAAGGGTGCATGCCCTCTTCCTACAGGAAACACACTTTAAGGCTAGCGATATACCCCAACTCCACAACCACCGGGTTTCCCAGGGTGTTCCACTCCACTCCGCCTGTCAGGAATCCAAAACGAAGGGTGTCTCTACTTTGCTATCGAAATCATTTGACTTTGTTATCACGGATCAGCTACTTGATCCAGAAGGTAGGTTCATATTTTTAAAGGGTGAGTGGAACAACAGACCTTTAACGCTGGCCAACGTATATTGCCCTAACGTCAAGCAGGTGGCATTCATAAGGGAGGTTGCTATGAAACTTACGCTATTCAAGTCAGGACTGTTGGTCATGGGGGGGACTTTAATGTTCCTTTGGATCCACTGGTCGACGCATCCACGAGCACCTCGACCATGTTGCGGCCCTTAGACAAATCAAACTTCAATTGGCGTCCCTCACCCTACATGATTCATGGAGAACACTCTACCCTCGTGACCGTGACTACACGTTTTACTCCACGCCCCACCATCGCTACTCGAGAATAGACTATCTCTTCATCCAACAGACAGATTTACAATTCCTCCAACACGCCTCAATTGAGACTCAGTTCCTGTCGGACCACCACCCCATCATGGCCACTCTGGTTTTCCCAACCACAATCACCTCTATGAAAATCTGGAAGCTAGACACATCCCTCCTCACAGACCCCAGCATTACAGAACCCCTGAAGCAAGAAATCAGGGAATTTTTCCAACGCAATGATACTCCCAGGGTCTCTCCAATGACCCAATGGGAGGCGCATAAATGCGTCGTTAGAGGTTTGCTCCTTTCCTTCGCAGGGCGGAAGAAAAAAGAGCACCTAGCATTGGTGAAAGACTTGACCTCTAAAATTCGCTCACTAGAGGCACTACATAAATGCTCCCTGGCGACTGACACCGCACAGGAGCTGGCGGATACCCACGCACTCCTGACTGACGAATTATATGAAAAAGCTTGATAATGAATGACTCTCGCACACCGCCTGTTCAACGAACAAGGCAACAAACCGGGCAGACTTTTAGCCAGGGCAACCCAACAGCGCAAACTGTCTACCACTATTCATCACATTGTCGACTCCTTAGCTAAAACGCATACTAGAAACGAAGCAATAGCCCAGCAATTCCAAAACTATTATGGAAACTTGTACAACTTGCAAGGGCAAGATACCGACAATGCTGGCGCCCCGAAGCATTCCGAGATTATTCAAGCATTCTTGCAGCGATACAGCCCCTCGGCCTTGTCAGTAGCTGACGCAAAAGCCCTCAAAACGCCCCTGACATTGGAGGAATTCCTAGCAGCATTAAAAAGCATGAAACTGGGCAGAAGCCTAGGGCCCAGATGGCTTTACGGCTGCCTATTATAAAACCTTCCCCGATCTTCTGGCACCTCCCTTCCTTACAGCGTTCAACTACCTAGGCTATGTGCCCTGTGAATCGGCACGCCTGCTAGAGGCATATATCACGGTTATCTCTAAAGATGGGAAAGACCCCACAAATGTTACCAGCTACCGCCCAATATCTTTACTCAATGCAGATATCAAGCTCTTTGCAAAAATATTACCAACACGTCTATCTCATCACATACCAACTTGGGTAAACCTGGATCAGGTGGGGTTTGTCCCTGGGCACGAGCCCAGGGACAATACCATTAAAGCCTTAAATCTACACCACTGGCTCATCTCTCACAGACAGGAAGGATTTTTCCTGTCCATGGATGCGAAAAAGGCATTTGACAGGGTGGCCTGGGATTACATGGAGGCGGTACTGAGCTCCATTGGACTTGGGACCCGCATGCAGGCGCTCATCATGTCACTGTACGTGAACCCCAATGCAAGGGTAAAGGTGAATGGGCACCTGTCAGGCGCCTTCTCCATCCACAACGGTACCAGGCAGGGATGCCCCCTCTCCTCCTTACTGTATATCCTCATCCTCGAACCCCTACTTCGCTGCATCAGAACAAACCCAGATATGAAGGGGATACAGGTAAACGGACGGGAATATAAGATAGCAGCTTTCGCGGACGACGTCTTACTCTTCCTTTCCGCCCCGCTGACATCTCTGCCCAATCTCCTCCAAACCCTTGAGCACTTTAGAGTGCTCTCAAACCTAAAAATTAATTACACAAAGTAATTTGCACTAAATGTCTCCCTTCCACCAACTCAAGCCCAACAATGTCAAAACAACTTTCCATTTAGATGGAAAAGAGATGCTGTTACCTATTTTGGCATTCAATTACCAGCAAACCTGTCAGAGCTCTACACTAGGAACTTTTTAACGGAGCTGCATGTCATCTGGCAGGATATCCAAAAATGGAAAAAATCCACCATTTCGTGGTTCGGCCACGTGTCTATTCTCAAAATGACGGTTCTCCCACGCCTCCTGTACAAGCTCCAAACCATACCAATACGCCTTCCTCCATCCTTCTTCAGCACATATAAATCTGTCTGTAGGACCTTTCTCTGACACAATAAACCCGCAAGAATAAGTTGGAACAGATTGGTGCTGCCTAAGACCCAGGGTGGGATTGGTCTCCCTGACATCCAGCACTACTACTGGGCAACACACCTAGCCCGAATTGTCAACTGGAAAGTCCATTCCAGAAGCAAAAGCTGGGTACTCATGGAAAACCTAGTGGCAGGAATAGCCCTGAGTTCGGCTTCCTGGGTTCAAGGGAAACTCCTCCCCCTTCAGCCAGGGAACACACAATTATTGGACGTACCCTTCACGCTTTTCATAGGGCCTGCTCTATGTATTCTGTCTCAGCCCGTGTCGGTCCAATTACACCCATTAGGGACAACCCGGACTTTATGCCGGGTCTCTCTACGAGATTTCTTCAGGCAGAGTGGCCACACAGGGAAATTCTAGCTAAACACCTTTTCAGCAGGGGTTGGCTCTTGAAGCAATCGGAGCAAGCGGAACAATCAGGTATGGGCCAGTTCCCATTTTGGCCCTACATGCAAATTAGACACTTTGTAACTGAGCTCGCCCGCAAGGGGGATCTACCAAGAAACCTTATGCTTTTTGAGTCCCTCTGCACCAGCCGTTCTCCCCAAAGCCACATAATCTCTTCCCTATATGCCGAGATGTTCGGAGATCCCACAACAATAGTGCGGACGGAACGCGCCTTCTGGGAAAATGCTCTGGAAACAGAGATAGATGAAGACAGCTGGGAACAGATAAATCTGTACATCCACAACGGATCTCTGAACGTCTCCATACAGGAGAATGGATATAAACTTAAGACGCGCTGGTACAGAACCCCTGACATAGTACACAAGTTCTCTCCCGCGATCTCTGACCAATGCTGAAGATGCGGTAAGGAAAAGGGCACCTTCCTCCATATATGGTGGAACTGCCAGGATTTGCAGCCCTACTGGCAAAAAGTTCACAAAGTAATAACGAAGGTGATCTCCCTCCCTTCAGAATTCACACCAAGACATTACCTGCTGCACCTGACTAAAATTCCGAAGAGGCGATATTACAAATCAGTGGCTATGCACCTCATAAACGCTGCCAGGATGTGCGTCCCTGTCCATTGGAGGTCCGCAACTCCGCCCTCGATAGCCGAATGGCTTTGTAGAGTTAACCGGGTAGCGGAGATTGAGGAGCTGATCTTCATTACCCTAGATAAACTTACGCAATATACCATGGTCTGGGAGACATGGAACACCTTTAGAAATTCACAGCTCTATCAAGACTTACTCACCCTGCAGCTATGACCAACCTGAAATCAACTGGTAACTGGTTTCCTTTGCCCTAGTTGGGGGGCTCCGGAGGGAGAGGGTAGCCAGTGAGATCATCACCCCCTCTCCCGTGCTTTCTCCGAATCTGACCCATAGATGCACCCTCCACATATTATGATCCCACCTAACTCTTGTGCCCCCCACCCTCCCTTGCCCCCGATTCCAATTTAAGCTCTCTCGGGTCCCTTGGGACGCTAGACAAATTTGTAATCTAGATCCCATGTTAGAGACATCTTTGTACGAGACTACTTTAGAAAACAAATAGCTAGCCATTAGAGTTGAGCGAACCCGAACTGTAAAGTTCGGGTCCGTACCAAACTTTCGGGTGTCCGTGTCCTGAACCCGAACCCGAATGTTTGAGGAAAAAGTCCGGGTTCGGGTTCTGGGTTCTGGTATTTTATCACGCATGTTGAATATCTGCAGGGCAGCCAATCAACAAGCGTTTCACTGGTTTTCCCTAGAAGCCATCACAGTCATGCCTACTAATGGCATGGCTGTGATTGGCCAGTGCATCATGTGACCCATCCTCTATATGAGGCTGGAGTCACAGTGCTGCATGTCACATGCTCTAAGGTTAGTGTAGGAAGAGGATGCTGCCGGCGCTGTGAGGACAGATTGTGAGATCTAATAACTAGGTAGAGATTACTATTACTGCTGTGAGGGACAGATTGCAGATCTAATAACTAGGTAGAGATTTCTACTACTGCTTTGAGGGACAGATTGCAGATCTAATAACATCTCATCCTGCATTACAGAACGATCTGATTACAGAACTATCTCATACTGGACTAGGTAGAGATTACTACTGCTTTGAGGGACAGATTGCAGATCTAATAACATCTCCCATTTTTCTTCCTTTTGCAGCCCTCTAGCACTTTCCAGGACTTTTTTACAGCCATTTTTGTGCTGAAAAAGGTTACTTCAATGTGGTTCGGGGTCCGGGGTCAAGTTCGGGTAACGTTCGGTACCGAACCCGAACGTGTCTGCGAAGTTTGGCCAAACCTGCCGAACCCGAACATCCAGGTGTCCGCTCAACTCTGCTAGCCATACAACATCACAAGCAAACAGCCTGAAGTAGATCTCTCAGGCTACACTAAAAAGTAGCCCATCTGCCTGGAAAGATGTGTGTGACCACTGTACTGCATGTTTACTGTATTACAAATAAACCAAAACCCCCTCGAGTCCTCTGATTATATTAGTCTCTCAAAGTATGGAACATTTTGAGAACATACGATGTACAAAGTCTGATTGCGATCCTGTCTTTTTGCTGTCCTAGACTCTGTTTTCTTATTTGTTCACACTGCATATTGTCTACGTTAATTGTACCATCTGTGAAAACTTCAATAAAAAGTGTTTATGGAAAAAGAAAACTTGTAGTTTGCAGACACAATGGCAAGCATCACAATGCTGCAAAACCCCTTGTAATTAAAGTAATAGGAGCCAGAGTTGGGTGGTGGTACAGTCCTCACATGCTTGCCATCAATGGTACCCCCGCAGTTGGGAAAATCCCATTGCTGCAAAAACTGAGCAGCAACTTCCTGCCACTGCTGGGGATTGGAAGGAAACTGTGGAGAAAAAAAAAAATAATACTTGCACACAACATAAAAATGTACTTTAACATACAAATGCAAGGGCAACATAAGGCTAGACTTCCATTTCCAGCACAGTGGACAGGTAAGAAATGTGATAATCCCAAGCTACATACACACTATACTCTTCAAATTACATTTTTCAAAGAATAATCAAACAAAAGATATCATATGAGGTCAAATTAGTAGGTAATCAAGCTGGTCCTTGCACTACATGGTTTGGGTAACTATTAAGGAAATGTGACCCACAAAAGATGGAGAGTGTGTATAGGAGATTATATTTCTGGAGATACAGTAGTTTGAAATGCTGATCTAACTTTTTGGGAGCGTGGGGATTAGCTTTGACATAATAAGAAGACCTCAAGCGCTCTGCATGATTTAAAACACACAAATAACATTTAAAAAGTGTGTGTTTTTTTGGGTAGGGGGATTAAGGTCTAAAATGCAGCTGACATAAATAATTGTTACGTTACCAGGCTGAGTGTGTATGGACACATGACAACATGCTGGGGAGGCATGTAGAGGAAAAAAGGAGGTGAGAAAAGCTTAGAGCATGCATGAGGCCAAAGAAGACATTCACAGCATATTGTAATGTTGCTAATTAAGTATTGGCAAAAAGGGCAAATACAATATTAGCAAGCAGAAACACATCAAATGTGGTATTAACATGAAACATGCCTTAATATAGTCCTTCTGCAGCACCTGTATGATGGCTGAGCATGTCTCAGGAATAATGACTCCAAGAGCCTGGGGGTAGATGCCTGTAGGGTCCTGAAGGCTTCTTCCTGTCACTAAGTAGCGCAAGGTGGCCTTTGCTCAGGTGTGATAGCAAGGCGCATGCATGTGTCCTGCTTCTGGATATAGGGGGACACCAATGCCAAAAGGTGGTTAAAGCAGGGATCCGTCATCTGAAGATAATTCCTGAAATCATCAGGATTATTCTCCTGGAGCTCCCTGACTAAAGCCATATGACCAAATTGATCATGGTTAAGTAACCAATTTTTGGTCCAATAACTCCTCTCCCTCCTTCTTCTATGTTGGTTTTGGGTTCTAGCCAGGACTCCTAGGCCAATAATAGCAAGATTTCTCTCTCTAGATCTCAACATGGCTGGTTGACGAACGAACAGTCAGGAACGATCTGAACATTGTGAATCAAACTTCAACTAACACAAAATTAGACGAAGGAGCCCAAAGGGTGGTGCACGATAATGGTGCTTCCTCTTTATACGCTCGTTGCATGTCACTACATCTGGCTTGGTCGTACGATCGTTTAGTGCATGTCAGTACGCGAGATACATCAGCCAACATACTATTTGGGCTGTTCGGTCATGCGACCGTCGCACTGTGTGTACAAGGCTTTAGGGTAGCATTACATGACATAGAACCTTTGTGTTATGATGAGCAAATGTGCAGCTCTTACGTACAGTACATGTCTGATTATCACTAATATTAGTCTGTACATGACATGCATTCTCGACGTGTAAACGAGTAGTATTGTGTTTCCAAGATACAGT
>BLSH010163903.1:518838-529393 GCA_018402905.1 Glandirana rugosa | reverse complement strand
TCCAGCCCTAACTTGATTTCCAGGGCCCTCAGTGCATGCTGAGGTCAGGCTCAGACAGCAATCCTTTACACAGGCACCCTCCCAAAGGGAGTCACAGGGGAAAGAGATTTTTGGAAAGGTGCTCCCAAACATTTATAATCTCCCCAAGCCCTACCTCAGAATAACACCATCAGGGATTGGTTGGGTCAGATACATGTTCATTACTTGGTGTTTGATCTTTCTCTACTAACTACTGGAACAAACTTCACTGTAACAGGCAGAAGTAATTAACCACTGAGCTTAGGGAAAACTTGTAAAGGTAAATAGCTGCTTCCTTCACTACTGACCCACACCCTACTGCAAAAATGGTATTCTATACTTCCTCCAAATTATCCTCAAGACCTGGCCCCCTTACCCCTATTCACCAAAATCCTCAGTTTCCACTTGGCATGTCTCCAATCAATTTCCTCAATGTAGACAATATTACAAGGATGCAAATCTGTCTACCAGGGCTTCAACAAACTTAGACCTCAATTTAAACCCTAATCTCAACCCACCATGGAAGAATGGTACCAGACACAATTCCCTGACTATATTAGGTCCATATTAAAAGGAGAGGCCTTAAATTACCCCTGAGGAAATTCGAACTGTTCCTGTTCAACAGCAGTGCTCCAGGTAACATCAAAGCTATATGCAATTTTAAGAGAGATAGTCTATGAAGAAATACCACCATTTGAATATGCCAGGCAAATGGCTCTAGGAAGGAAACTATCAAAGAATGAATGGACTAGAGCATTTTCACCTTGCAAAAGATATTTCAATCATCATCTGCTACTTGCTGGAAGTGTCGACAGGAACCAAGAATCGATGTTCGCCTCGGTTGAACTGTACAAAAGTTCAACCTTTCTGGCATTCCATCTTTCACACATATAAAAAGAAATGTATTTTAATATGCTCCCCAGAGGTTGTTTTATTTTCTGTGCTCCTAGGTTCTCTGTGATCTATTAAAAGATATATTCTTCCTAAGTGCTGCCTAGTAGCAGGTTGAGCTAAGATCTCCAGACACTGGACGACAGACAGTACACTGCCATTATCCTCCTGGGCCATGATTGTGAATGGCTAAATGCATACAGAGAGCCTGATAGCAAGAGACACAGATAGGATGGGCCTATTACATCACACATGATTGGGCTAGTCCATGTTTAGATCCTCTCAAGTATTCCAAAACCTCTTGATATCTTAATCAAAAACACCACTTGGTGTTGACATGATACTTAAACTCATACCACAGATAGCAATCTTTGCCATAACTTTCACTCATATTCCCCCTGCCCCCATCCCCTCCCCCTCCAATATTTCTTCATCCATGCTTGAAAATGAATAAAAAGAGATTTAACCTAAATGTATCAAGGGGCACAACTGTAAAAGGTATGAACCAATTTCCTACATACATTTTGCACAAATGGCATCAATGATATCGGATTCACATGGCATAATTGGTTTCTCTCTAAACAGAATAAACACTATATAAGTTGTTTCCTTTCAGAGTTTCTTTCTTTCTCTCACTGATACTCTGTAATGAGCTTTCAGAAGGGCTGGGGAGGAGTCACTTCTCTTTGTCTCATTCTCTTTTGTGTGTAAATATCAGCTTGAGTTATTGAGCTCCATAAACATTGGACCATTTCAGCAAAGCAATTAAGAATGCCATGGAAAACATGTTAAAAGCAGTCCAGAGCTATTATTTCTAGAAATGACCATAGTTTTTCTTTTCCCAAATTAGTGTTCAACACTGAATAATAACCTCTGATATTGCATTTCAATGGGTTTAAAATCAAGAAATTAGATTATTTAAAAACCTGCATGAAAGTTTCCTGTGGTCTCTTCAGATTCAGCATGTGAAGATTTCCAATAATCGGCAAACCTTTTGGGCCAGGTGGGAAACCACTGAGGACATCCTTTGGCACATAGAAAATTTTTAGGACAAGAATACATAGGACAATAGCAATGAGCGCTGTAATTGGATCCAAAAAGGGCATAGTCCTTTCAAAATCTGAAAAGAGAGAATGAATATGAAGTAGAATTTGAACACATTTTTGGTTCATAATTGGGTAAATGTCAATAAACTGACTCACAACAATATGTGAAATCCACTAAAACATTCCACATGTCTTCTTCCCTGCCCTTCTTTACCATCACAATCAACTACACTACACTTGTGGCAGATATGTATTGTCGAGGCATTTAATAAATATGCTGAACTCAATCTCTTTTTGATAAGTCCCACCTTTTTTTTTAAGTCCCCTCCCTCCCCCACACACACAGCATTCTTATTGAGCAAGTGTATATGTAGACATGTTTATTCCTAGAAACACACTACATTGTCAAAAGTATTGGGACTCATGCCTTTATATGCACATGAACTTTAATGGTATCCCAGTCTTAGTCCGTAGGGTTCAATATTGAGTTGGCCCACCCTTTGCAACTATAACAGCTTCAACTATTCTGGGAAGGCTGTCCACAAGGTTTAGGAATGTGTCTATGGGAATGTTTGACCTTTGTTCCAGAAGTGCATTTGTGAAGTCAGTCACTGATGTGGATGAGAAGGCCTGGTTTGCAGTCTCCTCTCTAATTTATCCCAAAAGTGTTCTATTGGGTTGAGGTTAGGACTCTGTGCAGGCCAGTCAAGTTTCTCCACCCCAAACTCACTCATCCATGTCTTTATGGACCTTGCTTTTGTGCACTGGTCCAAATCTTTTGGTGGAGGGGGGATTATGGTGTGAGGTTTTTTTCTCAGGGGTTGTGCTTCACCCCATAGTTACAGTAATGGGAACTCCTAAGGCATCAGGATACCAAGACATTTTGGACAATTTCATGCTCCCAACTTCGTGGGAACCGTTTGGGGATGCCCCCTCCTGTTTCAACATAACTGCGCACCAGTGCACAAATCAAGATCCATAAAGACAAGGATGAGTGAGTTTTGGGTGGAGGAACTTGACCTCACCTTTGGGATGAATTAGAGCAGAGACTGCTAGCCAGTCTTAAACCTTGTGGACAACCTTTCCCAAAAAAGTTGAAGCTGTTAGAGCGGCAAAGGGTGGGCCAACTCAATACCGAACCCTACAAACTAAGACTGGGATGCAATTAAAGTTCATGTGCGTGTAAAGGCAGGCATCCCAATACTTTTGACAATATAGTGTATACCCAATTATAGCATTTGTCTTCACTTGGCTGACTCTGCATCAGGTGAGCCACAATCACAATATACTGTATCACTAGATTAAATGAACGTTGTTTGTGGTAGAGGTGCAGCTGCCTTTTCTCTCTACCAATATGCATCATAGTATTGCGTTGGAGAAAACACTACAGAATGAAATGTGTGGTATTCTGGTGCAATAACCAAATATCACAGCCCAACTCCAGCCAAAACATTTTTATTTTGTTTAGGATAGAGTAGGGATAGTGTAGCGCCATAGTCAAGTTTTCTAATGCTCTTTGTGTTCCCACTGGGGAGATTTCCATCACTTCCCATCAGAGTTAGAACTTCTGACACACTGCTGTCTTTTTCTTCCTGTCCTAGTGACAACTGCTATTCTAATTTCTTGATCTGGAGTCATAAAAAGGCAGCTAAACATCTCTCCTATGGAGTCAAAGATTTTAATAAACACCTGACCATAAATTTCCCATTCTTTCCAAGCAAGCAGAGTAAGTATCTAGGTTTGATTTCATATCAGCTTCTTGCAGACCCTAAAAAGCAGTGTGAGTGTGAAAGGAAGAAGCAGTGCAAGAAGCAAATCAATTCATGTGCTTGCCAGAAGCATGGTAATAAGAGAAGATAGCAGAATAACAGAGAGATGATCTCATCACTGTGCCGCTTCTCATTTGACTGTCTAGTAACAGGCTGCGATGTGTCCAGGATGACCTAAGCTCAAACGAAGTGGATTGAATTTTGTTGGCCATATGACTAAGACATCTAGCAGCAGAATAAAGTACTGCAGGACAATTACCTGGACTAAAGTTGAATATTGCTGTAAAAGCTGCATGTTCAAATGTACTTTGCAGGTATTAATGCAAATCTAGCTAAATTTGCAAGCTCTATATATATTTAACACCTTTCCACCCAGCCTATAACAGATTATTAAACTTAAATAATGTGCAGCGCTAAGAAATTGTATTATGTGATCAAAACTGGGAATTACCCCGATAAAATGTCTATAAAAGTGGTATTAAACCAAAAACAAAAAATCCAGAAAAGTTCATCAAAAAAATTAGTTAATAAAGTTCCAAACACCAACGTGAAAAAAGTAAGATAAAAAACTATAACCAATTGGTGAATATTCAATATTTCATAGTGTTCCACCATAAGAAGTGCATCCACCACCTTACAGATGTGGTACTCTTACCAGATATCAGCTGGTAAACCGCATATATGGATAGCCAGTATAGGTAGGTTACACCAGGGTTGAATCGACACTCCTCATATATGGACAATCATCAACGGTCCAGGTGACAGATCAACATTTCCAGGGAAAACCACAGATGACGGATGTCAATGGGTAAACCGTATATATGGATAACCAGTATGGGGATATCACACCAGGGTCCGACTAACCCTTCTCAACCGTCAACAATCCAAGTGGCAAATCAATGCTTCAAAGGAAAATCATCAGTGGCTCTCCTGGAGACCATGGCTAAGTTCAGGGTTGTTGTAAGCTTGGTTGAAGGGCAGAGGGCTGGGAATCCTGCTGCAGTCTGATCAGTGGGATTCTCAGAGAAGGCAGGAAACTGTCATATATGGTAATAGAAGCCTATTACCATATATGACAGTTTCCTGCCTTCTCTGAGACCCTGGTGTGATATCCCCATACTGGTTATCCATATATACGGTTTACCCATTGACATCCCTCATCTGTGGTTTTCCCTTGAAACGTTGATCCGTCACCTGGACCGTTGATGATTGTCCATATATGAGGAGTGTCGATTCGACCCTGGTGTAACCTACCTATACTGGCTATCCATATATGTGGTTTATCAGCTGATATCTGGTAAGAGTACCTCATCTGTAAGGCGGTGGATGCACTTCTTATGGAGGAACACTATGAAATATTGAATATTCACCAATTGGTTATCGTTTTTTATCTTCATTTTTTCACGTTGATGTTTGGAACTTTATTAACTAATTTTATTGATGAACTTTTCTGGATTTTTTGTTTTTGGTTTAATACCACTTTTATAGACATTTTATCAGGGTAATTCCCGGTTTTGATCACATAATACAATTTCCTAGCGCTGCACATTATTTAAGTTTATTATTTGTATACACATATTTTGTTAAAAATGTGGTGCTAGCCGCTTTATGGTTTAGTGGATGTGCAGTGTTGTAACCTTCATTTATAACAGATTATTGGCTGGGCAGTGGCTTTCCCATTTTGAGTGGACATCATATGATGTCCTTCAGAAAGGGTCGCTCATGCGTGCCCATGGGGGAGCCCAGTGCGGTGATCCGTGGTACGGTGTGTCCCTTAGACACATTGGGGTTGATTTACTAAAGCTGGAGAGTGCAAAACCTGGTGCGGCTCTGCAGAGAAACCAATTAGCTTGCAGGTTTTATTGTTAAAGTTTAACTGAATAAGCTGAAGTTAGAAGCTGATTAGCTACCATGCACAGCTGCACCAGATTTTGCACCTCTTCAGTTTTAGTAAATCAACCCAATTGCATCACTGATCACAGTAAAGAGCCTATGACATAGGCTCTTTACCATGTGATCAGCTGTGTCCACCACAGCTGTTTACAGTGTAAATAGAAAGTGTTGGTTATCGGCATTCCTTTCCTCACGCTGACAGTGAGAAGAGCTGATAAGCGGCTTTCCTCAGTGGGGACATCTGCACTGATAATCAGTGCAATGAACATCAGTGCAACCCCATCATTGATGCCTGCCAGTGCTCACCAGTGATACCCACCAGAGCCCACCAGCAATGCCAATCAGTGCCCATCAGTGATGTCAATCAGTGCTCATCAGTGATGCCTGTCAGTGCCTCCTCATCAGTGCCGCTCAGTGCCATTTATCAGTGGCCATCAGTGCTGCCCATCAGGGCCGCCTATGAGTGCACATCAGTGGCTATCATTGCCCATTAGTGCCACCTATCAGTGTCTATAAGTGCCACCTATCAGTGCCCATAAGTGCCGCCTATCCATGCCCATAAGTGTTGCCTATAAGTGCCCATCAGTGCTGCATATTAATGTCATCTATCAGTGCCCATAAGCGCTGCATATTAGTACCTCCTCATCAGTGCCCATCAGTTCCACCTCATAAGTGCTGGCTCATCAGTGCCCACCGGTGCTGCTTCATCAGTGCAGCCTATCAGTGCCCGTCAGTGTAGCCTTATCAGCACACATCAGTGAAGGAAAAAATGACTTATTTACAAAATTTTATAACAGAAACTAAAGCTGGCCATACATTATACAATTATTTTGTTCAATTTCCTTTAAATTTACCTTCAACCATGTAGTGCAAGGGCCTGCCCGCTTCCATACAAATTGAAAGTGTTTAGGTATGAGCTCATATTATATGGTTTGGTAAATCTAAAGGAAAACTGTACAAGAAAATTGTATAATGTATGAACAGCCTAAGAAAAACTTTTTTTTTTTTTTTTGGTCTTTTTGTTTAGCAAAAATAGAAAAAACAGTACTGATCAAATATCACCAAAAGAAAGCTATATCTGTCTGAAAAAAAGGTAAAAACTTTGGGTACAGCATTAAATGACCATGCAATTGTCATTCAAAGTGCAACAGTGCTGAAACCTGAAAATTGGACATGGCAGGAAGGGGGTGAAAGTGCCTTGTGTTGAAGTGGTTAAAGGCTATAGGTTCATGCAAATGGAAAAAGAAACCACAACGCACTGGACAGTGCAGATAAAAACACTTTTAATGAATTAAAATAATAAGACCCCTTTCACACTGTGGCAATTTTCAGGCGTTTTAGCGCTAAAATAGCACCTGTAAAGTGCCTGAAAACTGCCTCCCCTGCAGCCTCAGTGTGAAAGTCTTAGTGTTTTCACACTAGGGAGGTGAGCTTGCAGGAGGGGAAAAAAGTCCTGCAAGCAGCATCTTTGGAGCAGTATGGGAGCTGTGTATACACAGCTCCTCCATCGCCCCTGCCGTTGGAATGAATGTCCAGTGCTTCAGAAGCGCCACAACACGGGTGCTTGTAAACCCTTTTTAACCCCTTCTGGGGGGTTAAAAGTGCCCCGCTAGCACAGCTTAAACAGCTTTACCGCTACTGCCCCGGTGTGAAAGGGGTCTAAAAATACACTTACAAAAAAATGACTTGATCAGGGCACATAACCAGAAAAACACTTCCAACGGTATTTGTAAACATTCTCATTACAATGTCGGCAAGAGGAGAGATGCAAACTGAGATGGATACTCGTGTATCCCCCACTCATTCACAAATAATGTGAATAATAAACAAACACACAGACACATTTTGAAGAAGTCTTTATTTAAAAAAAAATCCCACAGTGCAAATCCACTGTCAGATCCTTATTAATTACAATGAACCGTGTCCACTTACCACTGAATAAAAAAAAGAAACCAAACCGCTAACAGATCCAATCCTGTTGCTCCCTCAATATGAATGACAGCTCTTAGAACTTGCTGCTAAATGTAATAAAGGAGGTGGGGTCTCCTGGGTGATACCAATTATGGACATGACTATACTTTTGCATGGGGTCCCCCTTAAAAACCATACTAAATATAAAGCGTCTTCTATGAAATTTAGGGACTCCACGCCATTTTTTCTTTTTACACAATTCCCACCTTCTTTTTTACATTCCCTGTTAGCTGGGAATGCCTACAACTGACAGCTGAATAGTCTGTTAGGCCATGCTATGTCCCTGGTTGCTGGGACACGAATGGCCACTAGATCCCTAACAACCAGGAGCACTGAGTGGCAAGCTGCCACATTTAGTAATGGTAGTAATATTGCTGCTACATTTTTAAGTTCCTGCTGCAGCCAGAGGTGAGAGTCGTTCAAACACCCATTTAGTTCAGCCATTTGCTGAAGCTCCAAACAAGCAAAGCTTGGTCTAATCCTATGTCTGAATTGGCAGCTTATTTCTAACTATATTAAACCTTTGCGCCAGTGCCTCCTGGTCCTTTAAGGGGTTTCAGATGCCGGGGCAGGGTTTATGATCTTGTGACCGCCATGATTGGTCATCACAGCAGTCACGTGATCGTAAAGTTTGATCAAGAGCTTACCATTACCCGCCGGTAACTGTGCCAGGAGAGCGCAGGGCACGCGCTCTCGGCACAGCTTTATGTACAATCTGGTACGCAAATATTTGGCTTACCCGTCGAGAGGCCAGATATTTGCGCACTGTTGGCGTGAAGGGGTTAAGGGCCTCTTACATGTCATTGAATCATGTACAAACATTGGGGTTGACTTACTAAAACTGGAGACCGCAAGATCTGGTGCAGCTGTGCATGGTAGCCAATCAGCTTCTAACTTCAGCTTGTTCATATAAGCTTTGAAAAAAAAAACCTGGAAGCTGATTGAAAACTCTGCAGAAACAAACCGGATTTTACACTCTAGAGCTTTACCCATTGTGTCTACCCAAGTCTCCATGAATCATTTAGTCATTTGATGAAATAGGCGAGCAATGAAAAAGTTCCACTAGCAACACATGTCGATTTTACACCTAAATTTGAATATCTGCAAAAGGAGCTGTCAGACATACCAAAGGCCTTATATCAGCATGTGAGAAATAGGAGAACTCCCTCTAGGGGTGGGACTTTTTAGGCGCAAAATGTGAAAGACATAGTTAAAAAATTCCAAAAAATTTTATTTAACAAAGCAAGATAAAATCAATAGCCACGTAAAAATATTCCACATAGACAAATGCACACAATACAGATAACAGCGAGTGAAATTACAGCATGATCAATTACACCTAATGCATTTTGGATGGATTCCTTCTTCAGAGGTGTATCAATGATGAAAAGACCGTATCACTTAAATGAGGATCTGAAATATGATATGAAAAACTCATCAGACTAAGTCACAATGAAACATTGGTAAATTGATGCAGTGTGCATGAGTATATCGGCCTACCTTATACTGTATATGCAATACAGGCAAAGGGCTGCGTCCCACAATAGGGCAAAAAGGATAGATATGTAAAACCAGATCAATAGTGGTCTGGATAGCAGGAGAAGGGGCTCACACCTGACATGGACCAGGCATCTCACCAGACAGTCCCCACTAGGGGTCCAAGGCACCGCCGTGTGGACAGGATACGAGGCCAGAAAAATGCTGGATATCCCAAAGTAGATATAGTGGTTGGGTGAACACTAAGCAATCTACAATAAGATAAATATATATGAAAATGTGTATACAAAATATATATATACACAACTACAAAAGTACATATGTGTCTAGGGGTGTATGTCATATAGCACATTAACTCAGCAGGAATAAAAAGGAGCATAAGCTCAATAATATCCCAGGGTATCTACAGATCAAATCGGTTGTCTACAATAGTCTGCAATTGGGCTGGTGACAGCTGGTATGAAAAAAAGTCAAAATAGTACATGGGGACATACCTGACACAAGAAGATAATGCAGCGCGGTAAAGGCAAGGTACACAACTGCAGAGAAATGTGCGTTCTAAAACACAATGAAAAGATGGATCAATACGTCTATAATGATCAATATGTAAGCAACTTGTGCAAAAAATTGAGCAGGGAACTTGTCTTACCTGCAACGCCAAGAGATCTCCTCTGCCCCTCTCCAGAGTATCAGCTGGAGTACAGGGGCTGGGAGTGGCGTTTTTAAGGAGAGGTTTGCAGAGGGTGGGCGGGACACCCCACCTGGGGAAAATCCTCACTAACCAGCCAAGTATCCATCCGAGGGCGGGTCAAGAGGAGGGCCCCCCAGGACAGGTGGCGCGCAGCACCGTCCCGCACGAGGTGGGGTGACGTCATGCGCCACATGTCCGCCAACACAGGACCAGCCTGGACCGTAATGCAGCATTGGGACCAGCAGACAGGGAAGAGGGCTCCCTCTGCTGGTCCGATGGAAAAAGCGTGGTGGAGGGAGCGGAGGAGCGCCAGACAGGAGGAGGAAAACTGCACAGACTAGACAAAAGCCTGGCAGTGGGATGGAATAAGGGCTCCACATAGGCTGGACCTCCTCACAGGTACCGTAAGGGCTGGTTGGACCGGCCACTTCTGCCGAGGGGGCAGGCAGCCTGGGTGCGCCGGAGGGGAGTGGCCATGGATGGGATGCCCAGAGGGCAGGCAGGCCCACAGGTTACTCCTACTGTATAAAATCAAAGGTTAATAAGAGAAAAGAAGCAATATTGGACCCGGTCCGAAAACAGATCAGACACGTCAAAAGGAGGAGGACAGACCGCGAGGAGGCGAGGGAGGTGGTGCGAAAAAGGTAGCCTGGTCGTCTCCCTCGGGAGAAGGGACAGACGACCAGGGTTACGACGTAATGCCAGGTCCGACCAGGACACAACCGCCTGTACACCGCGTACTGCAGTGGGGTGGAGCACGCCCTGCCACGACGCGCGGT
>BLSH010163903.1:490402-501891 GCA_018402905.1 Glandirana rugosa | reverse complement strand
GTTAGATCCATCACTCAGGATGTTAGGCCATATGTCCATGTGTACAGATATGTCTCCGCCTGTTCTGATGCACTAGGTGTCCAGTCTCCCATTGGTGCCTTTAGAATTGCATTTATAATTCTGCATTCCCTTTGTGTTTCTCCCTTGTATTCTCCTTCTCCCCTTCCCCCTCCCCCCCTTTTTTCAAGTAGAGTGACCTTGTAGATATACTATGTCGAAATTCAGATGTTTTATGCAATGTTGTGATTGAAATCTTTATGCTGTTTCCAGATAAAACCACTGGGACCGTCCGTTTCCTGGGTTGCACTGGTCCATGTCTCCTCCCCCCTGTGGCCCCCACCCGGCGCACAAAGCCCCCCGGTCCTAAGGATCATGGGGGGCTTTTTGATCTCCATGTCTGGGGGTGCTGGTGTGATGTGCGGGGGGGGGATCGAGGGATGGGACTGCCTTTGGTCTCTCCTCCTTTCGTTTCCTCCCGCTGGCCCCTCCCCCCCCGTGGACATTGGAGCTGCTGCGTCGGTGGGGCGTGGGTGCGGGACTCCCCTTTGTGTTAGCACACGGGGGAGCCGCGCACTCATGCCTCGGGAGCCTCGCTGCGTCATCCGGGCCGTACCGCCCACGTCCCTCCCCTAGTATCCAGTTCCCTCCTAGATCCATCATCGTCACGTGTAAACGTGACGCGCACCACGCTAACGCGGGCAGTAACACGAGGTGAGGACGCTCACCCTCACTGCGCATGTGCCGGCGTTATTTAAATGGATGTGCGGCGTGTCTCACTGCACTGAGCAGCAGAGACACACGCACACCACGCCATAACTAACCTCCAAATCTTTAAGGTATGTGGAACTTTTTCCTTCTGATTGCCACTTTCCAAAGCATCATTGAATATTGTTTCAGTACTGTGATGATTGTTCCCTATGGATGGGTGGCTCCTGGAATTGGGGCATTTTGATGTAGATGTGTAGTACACGCACTGTAGCTTTCCATGCTACATGAAACTCTCTTCCCCGTTTATTTTCGACATTCAAACCATGGGAATAGAGGCATGACCCTTATCTATTTGGGGTAACCCTTTGGCCCTAGTTTAGGGTGGCAGGCCTCCCCCTCTTTCTCAGGATAGTACTTTTCCTCTCCCGCTTATTGGTTAGTCTCTCATAGGGGAAAACTAAGAGCTGCTATAAATCAATGCAGCATACATATGCTAATTAATCAAATTTAAGAATGCGGTGAATGAAGTGTACATCACCTTTCTTATAAAATATACACTTTTTCATTACTACTATCACTACAACTCTCTCTTTTCCTAAATTCTCAGGTGTCACGTCAGTTGCATTATCGCCTGTAGCAACTGTTGCTCCTCTTAAGTGAAGGACGTGGATGCGTTTTGCGCGGTGACCATGGAGGCTCAGTGGTGACTATGCGGGGGTGGTGTGCCAGTGGCAGCCTGTGAGAAACCACACGGTTACATAGTGCTGTGTCAGTGGTCTGGGTATATATATGCATATACATTTTCCAACTACACCATACAGGGATATGGCCACATAGGCTTGTATGGTGATTTTTTAAGGTACAAACACTGATGATTTGTAAAGGTTCCTTGTTCAAATTTGCTGTTGTATTGAAGTCAATCTAAACACATGCCATTGTATTATAGAATTGTGAATCTCCCAATAACGGCCCCTGAAGAAGGGAATCTCCTGAAACGCGTCGGGCCAAGGAGTGTCCACAAACTACAGTTACCAGACGTATTGTCAAACACATGTACCCATATGTTGTTTTAAATGTTATGTAATACATTTATTGTATTGTATATTTTAATGTATATCATTAAACCCTTATAATTTTTATATAAAATGATTTTCTATTCAGTTTGCCTATAAAAATCCCAAACCCAAGTGAGGGGGTTCCATTCAACAATTTTTAACATGCAAACTCCAGGCAGGTAGTGTCATGGTTGGGATTTAAACCAGCAACCCTTTTGTTGCCAGGTCAAAGTGCTAGCCATTACACTACGGTGCTGCAATATTTACAGCATAAGTACATATCCTTATAATTACACCCAGAATACTTCTTAAAATTATATTAAAGGCTAAATTATTATTTTTTTTTAAATAACAAACATCTGCTGTGTCTCAGCCAATGAGGAGCAAGAGACCCAGGAGAGCACCCACTCTTGTGCACATTGCTGGACCGTCTCAGGTATGTATTAGGGAGGCTGCAGGGGAAGCTGCATACTGAAGGTATAGAAAGCATGAAGGTAAAAAAAGCCTTCAACCTTTACAACCACCTACAAGAGAAATGCTACTGTGCACTATCCATATATACAGAACAAGAACAGATATTGCAAATTACATCCATATTCCAAGAGAGAGGAGAGTGCTGTTCTTAAAAGCAACACAACTAGATACTGAGAATTAGACCCATAAAGAAAAGAGAAATGCTACAGTGCAGGTTTCATGTACACAATAGCAGAGGAAGACTTTTGCATTAAAGTGATTCTAAAGCTAAAACTTTTTTTTTTTAACTTAATGCATTCCTAGCAGAAACAAGTAGGAATTTGCAACAACATGTAACATTCCCTGTGCAGTGCAATGCATGCTGATCACCCAGAATTGATTTTTTTTCTCATCAAAAGTGGAATTGATTTTTAAGCAAATGCGGTTTCCGGGAACAGTCCCTGGACTGAGCACACTGTCCCCGGACCAAGTCTCTCCCCGGTTTTGTCCCCAGATTCAGGGCCGGATTAATGTAGACAGGGCATCCCATGCTAGCTGAGAAACAGCCTGGTGGCTCAGATGCAGATGCCCCCCTTCTGGACAATCTCACTGCCACTCCTGCTATTGTTCAGTGGAAGAGAGGCAGAGCCAAGAATTGACTGTGCGGAGGGCTGAGACCTGGAGGTAAGCAGGTGGTGGGCGTCTGTTTGTACACAGGTGAGGGCAGTGGGTGAGCAGGGGTCAGAGCTGATGCAGCTGCATAGAGAGAAGGAGTGTTTAACTGTTGTGGGGGAAGGTCTAAGAGATGGTGTGCCTAACGTTCAGTGTATTATGCAGTCCTGTGCCATTTGCCAATAAAAAAAAAAAAAATGTCTCGGGATTTCATTTTAAAAATCTGGTCACCTTACTCTAGGTCCACTACTGAATAATGAAAATGACAAAAAAGCTCTTGAGCTTTTCTTGGTTTATAGGTAGAGAAAAGAGAATGAAGGAAAAGCAAACCTGTACTGCAAAGGTATGTATAGTGTGCAGGCTGCCACTCCTAATCTAAAACTATAACAGATATCTTCCACTCACCATTCCTAAGGGGATATCTACAAGTCTATGTCCATCCTAAAACCTAGTACACACTAGCAGTTTTTTCTTTTGTTCAACCCAGCAGGCTGAACAAAAAAAAATCTGAAGAGCTCGGGAGCAGCCGCTGTACTAACTATCTGATGTTAGTACAGTGATCTCCCCGCTGAGCTATTATGTTCTGACAGGGCGGCTGTCCCCCCACCAGAACACAACTGTCAGCACTCTCAGTCATTGGCTGAGATCACTGATCAGATGCCAATCTGCAGACCTTTTTTGCTCATGCCCGTTCAACAGAAATCAGCCGTTTGGCTGGCTTCTGTCAGACTGGCTGCTGTACACATGGGCCGCATGTCAGCCAGTTTCTAATGAACCGGCCAATACCACCCGATATTCGACCTGCGTGTAAGGGGCTTAAGACCTTAAAGAGGAATTCCCAGTGTAGCGCCCCCCTGAGTCTTCTGAAGGCAGGGAGTAACTTCCAGAGGTGGGGGGGGGGGCGATCTAGTATTTACCCCAGGGCTGAGTCCATGGCTTTAATGGGGAGTTTGGAGAAATTTGGCGCTTTGATATTTTGATATTGATATATTGATATTTTCAAAGCTTTAATGCAAAACTTGAAAGGAGGTAGTGGGAGAGAGGATTAAGGGTTTCAGATACCAGTAGCAGATCACTTACAGACTTCTTGGATCCAGAAAAAGAACAGCTTCACAGTGCCAGAACCTTTAAGCTGATACAGCAAACACGTTTCAGATTGTAGAACACGATTCAGCTTCACTGTGCCAGAAGCTGTAAGTTGGCCCAGCAAAACTGTAAGCACATTTTAGATGTATGTGCATCCTCCAAACGAGTCACCAGGCCCTCCTGAGAGACCAGCCTTCATCCTGGCTCTCTGCAGCATGGGTCCTACCCTGGTTCTTCTGAGCTTGGCTTCTTCCACATAGGCAAGACAGGCTAAGGACCACCTCAGGATTAGTAGGCCCCAGACAGGCTTCTTGGTCTACTTGCAGAGGTCACTTCAGCAGCATGTCCTCAGGCGCCAAGGGAGCCTGAGGCAAGAGAGAGTGAACACAGGGCCCAGCCCAAATAAATATCCTTTCCCAGAATGCACCAGCAGCTAAGAACCTCCCACTGGGCTGGCTGGAAGAAGAATAAATATTCATAGCTCAACCTAGTTGTACTTCTCATACTGGCCTGTGGTACCAGTGATACCTACTGGCGACATTGATACATGCACAACACAATTGAGATTAGGGAAAGACCAGATAAACTGTACAATCAGTCTGAGCTGTCTACTGCCTAGCCAAAAATAAAAATTACACTATAGCCCCAGTTTAGGACCGGGGGCTACAACAGTATGGATGCTTTATATATCGTGGACCAATGTAACTATGCATATACCATACCTGGCCGATGTGCCTGGAAGCTGATAATCACTGAAGTAGACACCGCACCTTCAGTGAACTCTGTTTGCTTCTGGATCAAGGTGGAGTGATAAAGTCATGCTCTCCGACGTGTCCAATCAGAGATCATTTGGAGTAGCAAGCTGGACCAATGTAACTATGTATAAAAAGTCCATGCCAGGAATTATCCTTTAAATATTCCTTAAAGTGTAACCCCCTAACAGTAAACTATTATTATTTGCTTCCTTTGGTCTGTTAAACATACCACTAAAGTGTTTTCTTACATTTGTCCTCCTTCCAGAAATACAGTGAGCGTGTAAGCACTTTGTAGTGTTATCTCACAGAGTGTTATCAGCCTGCCCTTCACCTCGTTAGACTACAGAAAACCTCATCCCTATGTTTTGGAGATGAGAGGGGGGTGTTCTGAAGCCCTAAAACACTTCTGGTCCTAGGGAGACAATGCTGATTCTCTATAAATACAATGCAGCTTACGAACATTGTTACCATGTGACAGGAAGTGTGTTGCTAGCAAGATTACCAAGTAAAAAAAAAAAATCATGAAAAAAAGAAAACAAATGCAGCTACATCATCTAAGAATTGGTAAGCTGTTCTACAGGGTGGGCCATTTATATGGATACACCTTAATGAAATGGGAATGGTTGGTGATATTAACTTCCTGTTTGTGGCACATTAGTATATGTGAGGGGGGAAACTTTTCAAGATGGTAGGTGACCATTTTGAAGTCGGCCATTTTGAATCCAACTTTTGTTTTTTCAATAGGAAGAGGGTCATGTGACACATCAAACTTATTGGGAATTTCACAAGAAAAACAATGGTGTGCTTGGTTTTAACGTAACTTTATTCTTTCATGAGTTATTTACAAGTTTCTGACCACTTATAAAATGTGTTTAATGTGCTGCCCATTGTGTTGGATTGTCAATGCAACCCTCTTCTCCCACTCTTCACACACTGATAGCAACACCGCAGGAGAAATGCTAGCACAGGCTTCCAGTATCCGTAGTTTCAGGTGCTGCACATCTCGTATCTTCACAGCATAGACAATTGCCTTCAGATGACCCCAAAGATAAAAGTCTAAGGGGGTCAGATCGGGAGACCTTGGGGGCCATTCAACTGACCCACGACGACCAATCCACTTTCCAGGAAACTGTTCATCAAGGAATGCTCGGACCTGACACCCATAATGTGGTGGTGCACCATCTTGCTGGAACTATGATGTCGGTGATAGGGAATTGCTGGCTATCAAGTCGGCTTTGGAGGAATGGCGGTACCTCCTGGAAGGAGCAGCTCACCCGGTATTGGTTTTTACAGACCATAAAAAAAACATATGCTGTGAAGATACGAGATGTGCAGCACCTGAAACTATGGATACTGGAAGCCTGTGCTAGCATTTCTCCTGCGGTGTTGCTATCAGTGTGTGAAGAGTGGGAGAAGAGGGTTGCATTGACAATCCAACACAATGGGCATGAAAGAATAAAGTTACGTTAAAATCAAGCACACCATTGTTTTTCTTGTGAAATTCCCAATAGGTTCGATGTGTCACATGACCCTCTTCCTATTGAAAAAACAAAAGTTGGATTCAAAATGGCCGACTTCAAAATGACCACCATGGTCACCACCCATCTTGAAAAGTTTCCCCCCTCACATATACTAATGTGCCACAAACAGGAAGTTAATATCACCAACCATTCCCATTTTATTAAGGTGTATCCATATAAATGGCCCACCCTGTATATTACATGATAGTTCTTAGTTCTATATATATTTTGAAATGTGAATTCTACTTTCCACAATTTGGTGGCTGGGAATGGGTAGGTCAGATCTAAACTTATTTGGGTTCTGACATCTTCCTGAAGTTTTACACTCAATCAGGATAAACCTTTTATCACCCACACAGAACACCATATTAACAAACTGTCAGGAAACAACCGTTGCCCCTGGAATTTGGGTCTGGAAGCCTATGCGCGGGCGCATGTAGCATGTTGTATGCGCGCGCCTGTGCGTGGGTGCGTGTGCTTGTGCACATGCGTATGCACCGGCATTGGCGCCCAAATGGCCCATTTAATCGGACAACACCCTGCAACCAGTGCTGTCCATTTTACAGCGTTCCCTGTGTTCCATGGCTATCTGTTCCTGAGACTTCCTGTACCTGTGACCCGGCTTGCCTAACCTTGCTTGAACTCTGCCTGCACCGACCCTCAGCTTGCCTACGGCTACTCTTCTGCCTGATCCCTTGTACTTCTGCTGCCCACCTGTTAACGACCCTGCCTGTACCCGACTACCCGCTTGCCTGATCCATCTGTACCGCATTTGCCCGCCTGCTATCGACCCGGCCTCTATCAGCAATCTTCTGCCTTGCACAAGCCTCTGGAGGATCTTCACAAACATCATCTGTGTCCATCCAAGCCCTCATGCCCCCCAGTGCTCTGGAACTCCCTGTCTGCTCTACCAGGGGTTCCAGAACCAGGGCCATAAGAGAGGTTGCCCATTGCATTACCAGACTCTACCACCAGGTACGTGACACAAACCTTTATCCTGACAATTGTATAACATCTCACACATGTCACTTGACAAAGTAAGAGCTATCTGAGTTTTTTTCATCAAATTATCTTTTCAAAGCTAACTTGGTCCACCATCTGAAAATACCAGGAGTGGGGATTGAACCAACATGGATGTACATCCATTGGATCTTAAGTCTAACACATTTAATGTTTGGCAATCCTGGTGACCATTGTAGCTTCTCCCTAGTGTAGAGTAGGCTGCTTGGTAAATTGATTTAGCTCCACTGTAAACAGAGGAGCAAGGGATTGATTAATTAGGGCTGCTCAGTGTTTCACAGGCTGCTGCTCTATTACTTTCTCTTGTCTTCTAGGGAATTCTAGAAGTATAATGGGAAAAAGAGTGCTGTGAGTGCTCTAAGTGGGGAAATAGAATTATATTCACCAGTGGCTTCTATGGGTGTACGCTGCACTATGAAGCCAGTGATGCCAGTTGGGAAGGAGAGTCTTTCATAGTCTTCTCATTTCAGGTGTCTGCATGTGTGCAGCACAATTTCAAGTTAATTTTTCCCATTTCTCCTTAGGTGGATGCCATATGAGGAGTTTAACCACTTCAGCCCCGGAAGGATTTCCAGCTTTAGGACCGGAGCCCTTTTTGCGATTGCGCGCTGCGTCGTTTTAACTGACAATTGCGCGGTCGTGCGGCGTTGTACCCAAACGAAATTTGCGTCCTTTTTTTCCCACAAATAGAGCTTTCTTTTGGTGGTATTTGATCACCGCTGCGTCATTTCTGATTGCCGCTATAAACAAAAGAAAGCGACAATTTTGCAAAAAAACCCAAATTTCTTACTTTTTCCTAAAATACAAATCCAAAAAAAAAATATAAAAAAACATTTTTTTTCACCGTTTTTGGCCGATTTATATTCTTCCTCATATTTGTGATAAAAAAATCGCAATCAGCGTTTATTGATTGGTTTGCGCAAAAGTGGTCGCGTTTACGGATGATGAGAATTCATTTTTGGGGTTTTTAATTTTTTTTTATTTTTTACTAAAAATGGCGGCGATCTGCGATTTTTTGCGGTACTGCGATATTTCAGCGGACATGTCGGACCATTTTGACACTTTTTTGGGACCATTGGCATTTATACAGCGATCAGTGCTATAAAAATGCACTGATTACTGTGTAAATGCCATTGGCAGTGAAGGGGTTAACCTGCAGGGGGCGCGCTAAGGGT
The DNA here is from genome assembly GCA_018402905.1 of Glandirana rugosa. Taxonomy (NCBI): domain Eukaryota; kingdom Metazoa; phylum Chordata; class Amphibia; order Anura; family Ranidae; genus Glandirana; species Glandirana rugosa. The sequence continues at coordinate 493,447 of BLSH010163903.1, read as the reverse complement.
TAACTATGTTCCCTGGGCGTGTTCTAACTGTATGGGGGATTGCCTAGCTGGGGAAGGGAAGTGGTCACAGTCTTCACGTAAAGGAAGGCTGTGATCACAGCCCTTCCCCCTCACACAGAGCGGAGGTCCTTGTTTACATACACGGACCTCCGCTCATTCGCTCCGGGGGGGGCCATCACGGGTGGCCGGCGGCAATCGAAGCCGCCGCACCCGCTCCCTGGCCCCCCCTGGACACAGTGGGCGTGCCTCCGGCGGCGCGCGCGCGCTCACTAAACTCGTTCCCGCAGCCGCCGTCGTATGATGGCGATTTGCGGGAACGAGCCACTTTGCCGCCGTCAGATGCCGATCAGCGGTCGGCAAGTGGTTAAGTGCTGCAGGCATCATTCAGATATCATCTTTTTCTGCCAGGGATTCCCTACAATGTAAAAACAATCAAGCGGCTATTCAGCTGCTTGATTGTTTTTACAGGTGGCAGGGGGGGACTTTGGGTTTTGAGTGGGTAGGTGGGTGAAGGCTTTTATAGTTATGTATAATTTTTCTATTTTTTTTTTTTTTGGATTGAACTAGATGGACTTGTGTCTATTTTCAACCTGACTAACTATGTAACTATGTGACATATCATGCATCTCATTAAATTCACATTGGCATGTTTGCGTTATCAGTAGCCTATGATATCATCCCAAATATAATTATTCCTAAACTAATCTCCATAAAACAACCTTAACAGCCTTTAAACGATTAACAGGTAACTTCCACCTACTTTATAACCAGCTTAAGCTGTCAATCCCTACAAATGTTCTGGAGTACGGTAAATTAAAAATTAAATCAGGAAAATTAACTAAATTAGGCTTCAATTTCTTTAACTCTCTACTTTCAGATGACAGAGATAAAAAACTCAAAGAAACTAAAGGAGATAGATCCAAGAGAGGGTTGGAATATACCCCTACAAGTTTGGAAATACATAAATAATAAATAAACGTAAAACATCAAAGGCATCTCCTTCTTCTACAGAGCCCTTACTCAACAACCTAAAGATCTGAAAAACCTAAACATCTTAAAATGGGAAAAGGATCTATCTTAAACCTTCCCTATTGACACATGGAACAAAGCAATAACTTTAGGCATAAAAGCTTCCTCTTGCGTAGAACACTGGGATAACGTCCAGAAAGTTCTAAATAGGTGGTATCTCACACCATGTAGGCTAGCCAAATTTTTCCCATCCTCATCCCCGCTCTGTTGGAGATGTAATAAACATGCGGGAATGCTTTATCATATGTTATGGCAGTGCAAGAAGTTGGTCAATTTTTGAACTTAGTTTCCTCCTTAACCCTTTGAGGATCATGGGATGTATTTGTCCCATGTTTTTAATTGCCTGTATCATCTGATTAAGAACTTAAAATGCTTTTTTTTTTTTTTTTGGTTTAAGTCAAAATATTAGTTCTTATCAACAAATGGATCTAGCTTTTTGCCAGTTATTTCATTAAACGGCTTAGTTACAGCAACTGAAGTGTACAAACTTAAAAAAAAATGCGTGGAAATGGTTTTATTTATTGTTCAAATGCATTTTTAAAGGGAAAAAAATATAATTATTTTTATATTGATGACGGTAAACTTATGGTCCTCAAATAGCATCTTTATCAGGTAACCTAACTAAAATCACCCCAGAAATGGCTCTCTTAAACATTAATCTGGATATACACCCTCTGACTAACAGAACAATCATAGCCAATACTCTGACTGTAGCAAGAATAACTATCACCAAACTGTGGGAAACCACAGATGCTCCCAACCTCTCTGAAGTTATTATTAGACTAAACACCCAAGCCCATTATGAGCTGATGCTAGCCCAAAAGAACTATAATCTAGCAAAATTTAAAAGCCAATGGCACTATTGGACCACCCACTCTAAAGCATCTAAATCCTTGAAAGAGCTCTACAAGAATATATAACAACACAATTGGTAAATATCTCTAGACAACTCTTTTATTGAATGATAATACTGAGAGCATATCATTCGAACAGACTCTATAACAGGGATATGCAATTAGCGGACCTCCAGATGTTGCAGAACTACAAGTCCCATGAGGCATAGCAAGACTCTGCAGCCACAAGCATGGCACCCAGAGGCAGAGGCATGATGGGACTTGTAGTTTTGCAACAGCTGGAGGTCCGCTAATTGCATATCCCTGCTCTATAAAATCCCCTCTTCCGCACCCTCTTATTACCAATCCAAACCATATATTTACTCAGCTCTCGACACTGTTAGAACCTATTTACAGTATGTACCCATGGGGGTAAATAGGTAATCTAGTTGTTTTTTTTTTTTATTAGTCGGGAACTGAAGGCTATATACGGTAAATGTTGTCTTTCCTTTCTGCCCTAAGGTACTAGGTCTACATGGAGCTTGTCTTCTTGATTGTTTTTGTCAAATTAGAACACACTTGATTTCCTTGTTTATGTATCTATCTCTCTACACCTCTGTAATCTATTTGAAATGTTTTAATAAAAATTTGTGAAAGTTGGAAACATTCACATTGGCATCATCCCATATATACAGTATTTATAGGTACGATTTCAAAAGAAAAAAATGGGGGGGCTTTATATATGCCAATGAGAACAACAACATTTCAAAATGTTATTGTTTCATAAAATAAAAACAGCACTAGTAAAAAAAAAAAAAAACTATAATCAAAAAGTGAAAACAAAATACAAATCAATTGCAAACCCTGTATCAACAACTATACATGTAACACTGTTAAATAACATGACTATGTTCTGTAAAAACTTTTTTTTTTCCCTCTCTCAATAAAAGATTATTGGAAAAAAAAATACAAATCAATATAAACCCCAAACAAAACATTTCTAACATAACATATAAACAAATAAAACAAATCAAGTTAACTCCAGGGAATATACATAAGGAGAAATATATATATCTAATATCAAAAAAAAAAAAAAATGATCACGACAAAAATAAAATACTTTGTTATTGTAAAACTTTACAACAACAAGAGTAACCGTATATATTTCGGGGGGGTAAAAAAA
>BLSH010163903.1:471260-488475 GCA_018402905.1 Glandirana rugosa | reverse complement strand
ACAGATCAAAACACTGACAGAATCCATGGATGGCAGGCTTTTGAGTGTCCTTGCAAAGAAAGGTGGCTATATTGGTCACTGATTTGTTTTTGTTTTGTTTTTGAATGTCAGAAATGTATATTTGTGAATTTTGAGATGTTATATTGGTTTCACTGCTGAAAATAAATAATTGAAATGGGTATATATTTGTTTTTTGTTAAGTTGCCTAATAATTATGCACAGTAATAGTCACCTGCACACACAGATATCCTCCTAAAATAGCTACAACTAAAAACAAACTAAAAACTACTTCCAAAAATATTCAGCTTTGATATTAATGAGTTTTTGGAATCATTGAGAACATGGTTGTTGTTCAATAATAAAATTATTCCTCAAAAATACAACTTGCCTAATAATTCTGCACTCCCTGTATATATATATATTGTACAGTGCTAGGCCCTGCCATGGTGTGAGCATAGGAAAAATCAACACAGGGCTCAAACTAATGCATATTACAGGGCTATGATGCAGACTTGTAATGGTGTGCAAGTTAAACAGTAGTTAATGGAAAGACTTTTCCTGCCCTTTTCCTCTGAATTTTTATTCCCCTTATCACTGATTGACATGAACCTAAAAACAAGGCAAATATTTGCTGTCAATCAATACAATACTCTCTAGAGTAGTGGTCTCCAAACTATGGCCCTGGGGGACAGATGCGGCCCTTTGCATACCTTTATCTGGTCCTTGAGGCTTATTCTTGCCAGTGGCTCCAACAATGGGGCATATTTCCTGCCACTGACACCAACAATTGGACACTATTCTTTCCACTGTCACCATGATGGGGCATAATTCCTTCCACTGACAACAAAAATGGGGTGCTATTTCTCCCACTGACAACAACTATTTCTCCCCCTAATACCAAAGATTGGTTATTGTTTACTCCTACTGCGCACAGTCCACCCCCTAAAGTCTGAAGGACAGTAAACTGGCCCTTTCTTTATAAAGTTTGAAAACCTCTTTTTCAGAGTGTGGGCTCAGCAAAGGCATTCTTCAGGAGAATTTGACTAATTTTCCATTGCAAGCAAAACTTACGTCATAGCGGCCACCAATTAATAAAACTGGGTAATTTCTATTTTTGCTATACTATATTACTGTAGCGCTATCCCTCTTAGAAGCTGTTAAGTAGAGCCCTGAGAATTGAGCATTGAGCAGAGTATTTCCCCCGCTGACACCACTGAAATACCTTGACCAGGTGACTCCCTGGTTTACCTTGTATTAGTGTCACAAGAATGGCAAAACAGGCAAAAGAGAACAACACCAACAGGAAAATGCAATATAACACAATACTGTACAGTACCACTTTAAACCACTCCCACCCATCCTGCAGGACTGAAGAGTTAAACATGAGCTCCCAAACAAGAGATATTTCTCCAAGTGAGCAAAGGAGAAAGGAACAAAATGCAGGGCTAGCTCACTTGTGGGCTTCCAATGAGAAAAGTTAGGATTTAACTCTTAGAAGGTATTTTAGAAGGTACCTCAAGCACTTGAAGGACTCTTCTGCTGGCCAGTCGGGGCCCTTACGTAGGTGCACAACAGGGTAGAAGTCTCTCAGAAGAAAACTGAATTGCCCAAAGGATTGTAAACTAGCAAATTGAGATCCCCATTAATAAGCACTGGTAAGGTGAAGAGTCACTTTAAGGATGTCAGATAAAGGTGAAGTAACATTTTAAAGATATCAGATTAAGGTGAGGTATAACTCTAAGAATGTCAGATCAAGTATCTCAGAGACTGCTTTTAAAGAACATGAAGGGGAAACAGATTCTTTCAGACCCTTTAAATGGAAACCAACGAGTTTGTTCCTTGGATGGCTCAAGTCTGAGCGGTGGTGTGTAGAGTTACTGTCTAGCAGGGAAGCAAGAAGGTGAATCCTGGTATTCTGCAGGCAGTGTTGATAAAGGCAATAAGGAGGTAAGCCTGCAGCACTGGATGGGATGTAATGTCTGTCTGTGCCTAAAGATATACAGTAGGCCTGTGCTTTAACTGTTCTAGACTCTAGCAACTGGATACGACAACTGTCTTGAGTGCAATTGCAGCATTGGGATAGGAACCCTCGCACCAGATTCCACAGTGCAGCAGGGTGAAGCAATGACCTTCCATGTGGAGTGGGGGCCCCTTTTGTCTTCCTCTGGGATGGCTGTGAAGGTGGCAATGACCCGGTCTGTTTGCCAGCAGGTTCTGCTACCTGCCTCCTCAGGATGATCAGCTTCTCTGGTAATTTTGTGACTTCTCAATTTGGCCCGATCTGGCCTAAGCCCATGTGGATCCACTCTGCTCTCTCTCTCTCTAACATGGGGCCCCCTACACAGTATCTCCTATTTTTTCTCTTTTTAAATGCCCCTGCCCCTTTGCTAGTCCTCATGGTCAGTGTAGCTAAGTTCCATCGCATCTGAATGAAAAAATCCTGCTTGCAACATACAAGTCCCAAAGTTCCCAGCATTTCTGTACGTGTTGTGTAATGACTAAGTTGCAGGACACCGCCATCTTGTGTTAAAAACAGTTCTGCATAACAGTAACATTGCACAGTGTTACATTACATTTGTGGATTACCACCAGTGCTTTTCCTAAATAAACAAGTGTAAAAAAGCTAATAATGTTTCTCCAATCTGCATGCATAGCACCTGTATTTGAAAATGTATGTGCTAAATATACTATATACTATGCACTTCTCAAGAGCACAAGTCCAGTTATACCCACTGGTCCATAAGGCTGATTGGAGGGACCGATCAGGTCTTCCTCAAAAACTCACAGGCTGACCTGATCAGAAATCTTGACCCAGGATGCTCAGATGTAATGTTTATAAACAGAGGCTGCTGCCAAATGACAAATCCCTGGTCTGTTTGTTTACAAACAGCAGCCAGGGCATTGTGCACGTGAACTGTTCATCCCTACTCCTGATAGTTACATAGTTAGTCAGGTTGAAAAAAAACACAAGTCAATCTAGTTCAAACAATTAAATAAAAAAAAATATATATATATATAAATCATACAATCCCATATACACAATCCTTCATCCACAGTTGATCCAGAGGAAGGCAAAAAAAAAAAAACAGAAAAGCATGATCCAATTTGCCACAGCAGGGAAAGGCAATTGGATTTTGCCTGGATCAACTTTACCTATAAATGTTAGTACCCAGTTATAATATGTCTGCCTAGTCCTTCTGGGTCAGTGACACAACACGAGTTGAAGCTATTAAATCAGCAGGATACAGACAGAATTTTCGTAAGGAAAGGTAGACAGCACAAGCCTACGTATTCTCTTTTGCAGTACTTCCTTAAATGCCTTTTCATTTCTTATGTAATTTCTTATCTCTTCAGCTGCTTATTGTGTTTAATTACCTGAACTATCAAGTACAAATGAAGTATTATAGATCTAATTCAGCAAAGACTTCTTATGCAATAAACATAATAGGCTTTTTGCATGTTCTGGGCTGTTAAGCAAGTACACTTCTAACAATAAATAAATCTGCTTAACATTTGTGTGTAAACAGATATATAATACCATAATTTTAGGTTGGGCTGAAGAGGTGTGCACATAGGATCAGGAATCAGTTGTATAAAATAAATAGAGAAAAATCCTCTGCATTAATTTACTGTTGTCAAAAGCTGAATTCCAGACAAACAGCTAAATAATTTATATATATGTGAGGGGTATACTCACTTTTGTGAGATACTGTATGTGTGTGTGTATATATATATATATATATATATATATATATATATATATATATATATATATATATATACACACACAGCATCTCACAAAAGTGAGTACACCCCTCACATTTTTGTAAATATTTTATTATATCTTTTCATGTGACAACACTGAAGAAATGACACTTTGCTACAATGTAAAGTAGTGAGTGTACAGCTTGTATAACAGTGTAAATTTGCTGTCCCCTCAAAATGACTCAACACACAGCCATTAATGTCTAAACCGCTGCCAACAAAAGTGAGTACACATTTACTCAATTGGCCCAATTAGCCATTTTCCCTCCCTGATGTCATGTGACTCGTTAGTGTTACAAGGTCTCAGGTGTGAATGTTGAGCAAGTGTGTTAAATTTGGTGTTATCGTTCTCACTCTCTCATACTGGTCACTGGAGGTTTAACATAGCACCTCATGGCAAAGAACTCTCTGATGATCTGAAAAAAGGCATTGTTGCCTAGGCTATAAGAAGATTGCCAAGACCCTGAAACTGAGCTGCAGCACAATGGCCAAGACCATACAGCGGTTTAACAGGACGGGTTCCACTCAGAACAGGTCTTGCCATGGCCGACCAAAGAAATTGCGTATACGTGCTCAGCATCATATTTAGAGGTTGTCTTTGGGAAATAGATGTATGAGTAATGCCAGCATTGCTGCAGAGGTTGAAGGGGTGGGGGGGGGGGGGGTCCGCCTGTCAGTGCTCAGACCATATGCCACGCACTGAATCAAATTGGTCTGCATGGCTGTCCTCCCAGAAGGAAGCCTCTTCTAAAGAACTTGCTGAAGACAAGCAGACTAAGGACATGGATTACTGGAACTATGTCCTGTGGACTGGTGAGACCAAGATAAACTTATTTGGTTCAGATGGTGTCAAGTGTGTATGGCGGCAACCAGGTGAGGAGTATAAAGATAAGTGTGTCTTGCCTACAGTCAAGCATAGTGGTGGGAGTGTCATGGTCTGGGGCTGCATGAGTGCTGCTGCCACTGGGGAGCTACAGTTCATTGAGGGAACCATGAATGCCAACATGTACTGTGACCTACTGAAGCAGAGCATTAACCCCTCCCATCGGACACTGGGCCGTGGGGCAGTATTCCAACATAACAACCCCAAACACACCTCCAAGATGACCACTGCCTTGCTAAAGAAGCTCAGAGTAAAGGTGATGGACTGTCCAAGCATGTCTCCAGGCCTAAACCCTATTGAGCTTCTGTGGGGCATCCTCAAATGGAAGGTGGAGGAGCGCAAGGTCTCTTACATCCACCAGCTCCGTGATGTCATCATGGAGGAGTGGAAGAGGACTCCAGGGGCAACATGTGAAGCTTTGGTGAACTCCATGCCCAAGAGGGTTAAGGTAGTGCTGGAAAATAATGGTGGCCACACAAAATATTGACACTTTGGGCCCAATTTGGACATTTTCTTTTTCCTTTTTTTTTTCCAAAATAAGCTTTATTGTTTATAGTAAGCACAAAAGTACAGCATACCAACAAGTGCAAGATTAGAAAAATAAACAAAATAGAACTAGACAATTAGATTTGGTTAGCAACAACAGCTTGCTGAGTAGCATGCAATGTACATACGTCAAAAGTAAAGGTGGGAATTTTGCAATACTAATTTGGAAGAGGGGGGATGAGATCTTATTATACAGTGCACTTTTAGGGGAGTCGGGGGTCCAGAGTGCATGTGACCAGCGCATGCAGTCTAGTGTTTAAACGGGTTGTGGGGATGGTAGAGGGTGGGTGGGGAGCTGAGGGAGGTAAGAAGAGAGAAGGAAAAAAACAAAAAAAAGGGGGGAGGGCGGGGCTTAGGTGTTCATGTTGAGTAAGTGTGTCGGGCGGATGCTGGGCTAGTTTGATTGTAAGGCCCGGATTAGTTTGGCTTCTTATTAGCGGCCCATTGTCAAGGCGTACTCAGGAGTTGAGCGGAAGTGGGTCCAGCAAGCCCATTTCTTAGAAAATTTGGATGGAGCGTCTTGAGCAATGGCAATGAGCTCTTCCATCTTCGCAATCTTTTCTACTCTTGTGAACCACTCTTTAAGTGATGGCAAAACATGAGTTCCCCATAGTCTGGGAATGCAAAGTTTAGCTGCGTTAATTAACGACATTGCAAGAGACTTAAAGTAGGAGGGTTCTGTATTAACCTGGTGGGGAAGGAGATAGTTCGCTGGTGTCTGGTCAAGCATAGAGGTAGTGATTGCCAGAGTATGTTCATGTACCCATTTCCAAAAATCTTTTATACCTGGGCACTCCCACCAAATGTGTAAGAGGTCACCTTTCGCTAGATGGCATCGCCAGCATTTGTCTGGGATAGCCGCGTTAAATCTGTGGAGAAGCGCCGGAGAGCGATACCAGCGCGTAAACAATTTATAATTGTTTTCCTGGATAGCAACATTAATCGATCCCTTGTGGATGCATCTTAATATTTTTTCCCAATGGGATTTGGACAGGTCGAGGTGTAGCTCATGGGCCCAAGAAGAACACATCCAGCCCTCGTTAGCTCTAGTGTTTTGCCATAACATGTTGTAGAGGAGGGATATGACATGTCGCTGAGGGGTTTGATTTAAGCAGAGCTCTTTGAAAGGGGTTAACGGTCCTGAAAGGTCATTTTTTTTTTGAATTGTGCATAGGAAATGGTGGGACATTTTCACTTAGAGGTGTACTCAATTTTGTTGCCAGTGTTTTAGACATTAATGGATTTGTGTTGAGTTATTTTGAGGGGACAGCAAATTTACACTGTTATACAAGCTGTACACTCACTACTTTACATTGTAGCAAATGTAATTTCTTCGGTGTTGTCATATGAAAAGATAGAATTAAATATTTACAAAAATGTGAGGGGTGGAGGGAATGGAAAAGCTTCACTAAAGACAGCAATTTCCCATGCACGGGTTCCACCATTACTGTAACTTGCACAATACTTCAGCCTCCTGGCTTACTCACTTGGCACACGGCTGCTCCAGGCCTTGAACCTAGGCCTTAGGTCTTCACCTCAGACCAACACAAAGGTTTCCTTCAGTCAAGCTTTCTCATAGCTTACTCACAATCAGCTCCATGATGCTCTGCCATGGACTACATCTGCCTCCTGCAGACATGCACACTCTGGCTTCCCCATGCCATCTCTCTGACTCCTAGAGAGGATGGGAGTCCTCCTGACTCACATGCACAGACCTCCTGCCTGTGTGCAGGAGCCCTGAGCTCTATCCCTGGGTCTAATATGAACCCAACTCTCACCTGAGCAATCAGCATGCCTGCCTCTCCAAAAATCTGACTTAAACTGCTAAAATAAACATTGGCACAGGCTGACCTCTCTACAATACACACACATACATGGGTCAAATCAGGACTTTTAATTTTACAGTTATAAAAAGGGATGCTAGCGTGGCAGTGTTACTCACAGTAGTAAGTGGCAAGCTTGGTGTTGTATCTTTCACTTGGATGTTATTAGTTGCACTAGTAAATACAGCTGAATAAGACAAAAACTGTGTCTGTCTTTATTGCAGCCTGCAAAGCAAAACATGTGATTATTTAAAAGGGGGGTGATTCCTTTATATACCCAACATGTGTGTGTGTGTGTGTGTATATATATATATATATATATATATATATATATACAGTATCTCACAAAAGTGAGTACACCACTCACAGTTTTGTAAATATTTTATTATATCTTTTCATGTGAAAACACTGAAGAAATGACACTTTGCTACAATATAAAGTGTATAGTGAGTGTACAGTTTGTATAACATTTGCTGCCCCCTCAAAATAACTCAACACACAGCCATTAATGTCTAAACCGCTGGCAACAAAAGTGAGTACACCCCTAAGTGAAAATGTCTGAATTGGGCCCAAAGTGTTAATATTTTGTGTGGCCACCATTATTTTCCAGCACTGCCTTAACCCTCTTGGGAATGGAGTTCACCAGAGCTTCACAGGTTGCCACTGGAGTCCTCTTCCACTCCTCCATGATGACACCACAAAGCTTCTGGATGTTAGAGACCTTGCGCTCCACCACCTTCTGTTTGAGGATGCCCCATAGATGCTCAATGGGGTTTAGGTCTGGAGACATGCTTGGCCAGTCCATCACCTTTACTGACGCAAGGCAGTGGTCATCTTGGAGGTGTGTTTGGGGTCGTTATCATGCTGGAATACTGCCCTGTGGCCCAGTCTCTGAAGGGGGGATCTTGCACTGCTTCATTATGTCACAGTACATGTTGGCATTCATGGTTCCCTCAATGAACTGTAGCTCCCCAGTGCTGGCAGCACTGTGGGAAAGACACACTTGTCTTTGTTCTCCACACCTGGTTTCCACAACACATGCTTGACACCATCTGAACCAAAATAAATCTTGGTCTCATCAGACCACAGTACAGTGTTCCAGTAATCCATGTCCTTAGTCTGCTTGTCTTCAGCAAACTGTTTGCAGGCTTTCTTGGACGACAACCATGCAGACCAATTTGATGCAGTGTGCGGCATATGGTCTGAGCACTGACAGGCTGACCCCCCACCCCTTCAACCTCTGCAGCAATGCTGGCAGCACTTATACGTCTATTCCCCAAAGAAAACCTCTGGATATGATGCTGAGCATGTGCACTCAACTTCTTTGGTCGACCATGGCGAGGCCTGTTCTGAGTGGAACCTGTCCTGTTAAACCTCTGTATGGTCTTGGCCACCGTGCTGCAGCTCAGTTTCAGGGTCTTGGCAATGTTATTATAGCCTAGGCCATCCTTATGTGGAACAACAACTCTTTTTTTCAGATCCTCAGAGAGTTCTTTGCCATGAGGCGCCATGTTGAACTTCTAGTGACCAGTATGAGAGAGTGAGAGCGATAAAACCAAATTTAACACGCCTGCTCCCCATTCACACCTGAGACCTTGTAACACTAATGAGTCACATGACACCGGGGAGGGAAAATGGCTAATTTGGCCCAATTTGGACTTTTTCACTTAGGGGTGTACTCACTTTTGTTGCCAGTGGTTTAGACAGTAATGGCTGTGTGTTGAGTTATTTTGAGGGGACAGCAAATTTACACTGCAATACAAGCTGTACACTCACTACTTTCATTGTAGCAAAGTGTCATTTCTTCAGTGTTGTCAAAGATATAATAAAATATTTACAAAAATGTGATGGGTGTACTCACTTTTGTGAGATAATATATATATATATATATATATATATATATATATCTATCTCAAGGGATTTCTCCCCATGCCATAATCATATGGAACAATAGGGGAGTAGAAAAAGAATGGGGAGTGAAGCAGTGAAACCCCCTGTTGCAGCAACCTTCCCAGTATAAACAAATGTTGTAAAAATGTTAAAATGGAGCTCTACCCAAAAGTGGAACTTCTGCTTATCTGATTCCTCCCCCTATCACATTTGGCCCCTTTTGGGGGGAGCAAGTACCTGTTTTTGACATCACAGCGGAGTCCGTTAGTAGTTCGGCTCCCTTCCTTCTCCCCCATCCGCCAGGCCATTCAGAAAGCACAGCACGCTTTGCGCATACACAGTAGGGACCCGGCTGTAAAACCGCGAGGCTTCACTGCTGGGTTCCCTTACCGGCAATGGCAGTAGCAGCACCCGACAGCCGATGGAAACATCGCCTGGGGTGCCGACATCGCTGGATTCCAGGACAGGTAAGTGTCCTAATATTAAAAGTCAGCAGCTATAGTATTTGTAGCTGCTGACTTTTTTTTTTGGAGGGGTGGCTCTTCTTTATTAATAAAAATGAATTATTGGTTGTACAATCCAAGAACTTTATTTTAAATATGGGAGGTGTTCCAATAAATATTATCTTTAAGTGAACACATCAAAACCTTTTGTCATAGACTGCTTCATCTCCTTGCCAGGTTTGATTAAGGAGCATGTTAATCCATCTGGCCTCTGTACTACTAGTACTGCTGCCAGTTTTGCTCAATAACACATCAGATAAAACAGTACACACGTGATTGGATTGCTTTGCAACCTGCCACAAGCAGAACACAACCTCCAGCCTATGATAACATATGTCAGCTTCCAGATTGCCTTGTTTCAAGGCTGAACAAATACTTGAAAAAGTGCTGACAGCCTACAGCCATAGGATTCTACACTAAAATTGGCCACACAATTCTCCCTTCTCCATTGGCTGCTGCCTGACCTTCCCCTGTATTGTGGGAAGGCAGCAGCCTTTGGCTTCCCCTGCAGCTTTGCCTGCAGTGCCTTTACTACACGTTGTAAAATGAAATAAATAAATATTCAAAAATACAGCTTGTTGCTGGGGGCTAAAGGATTTTTCTGGCAAAGTAAAGGATTTGCAGATGTACCTGGCCTCTGCTGCGTGCAGCTCAAAGACAGCATCAATTAGACATGTGCAATTTGTTTTGGCCCAAATACAAATTCAGACAAATTCTCGGTTATTCTGAGGTTTGGATGTAACTGAATCTCCGATTGACAATAGTAATGAATTTCATGGAAATTCATCCACATTTGTTTTGTTTATTAATTTTCTAACTAATTCAAAAATTTTGGAAAGATTCTAATTCGGTTCAGTCGAAAAATGATCGACCGATCCAAATTCTGTGTGCAGAATAGCTGGTTGTTAAGGAGCGGGCCAGGAAGCCGACCGCCATGTCCTTAATAGAGATGGGTCATTCACGCCAAAACTCTCAAACATCGCAAAAGTTTGGACCTGAACCGTGAACCGCATTGAAGCTTATGGGACCTGAATTTGAAAAATCAAAAGTCCCCATTTTGAAGACTTATATGCAAGTTATTGCCAATAAAAGGAAATATGGGGGACAGTACCAATGCAGAAAAAACTTTTAAGAAATATCATTTTTAAAGGAGCAGTAATTTTAATGATGCTTAAAGTGAAACAATAAAAATGAAAAATTCCTTTTAGTGCCTGGGGGGTCCTGCCTGTAAAGTGGTGCATCAGTACCATGTATAGAACCTGCTGCAGCAAAAATGACATATATAAAGTAAAAAAAAATGACACTTTAATTGCCGGAAATACAAAACATGTTAAAAAAATAAAACGGTGTGGGGGTCCCCCCAATCCATACCAGGTCATTTGGGTCTGGTATGGAATTTAAGGGGAACCCAACACCAATTATGTTTTTTAAAAAAGGCATGGAGTCCCCTCCAAGATCCATACCAGATCCTTATCTGAGCATGCAGCCCAGCAGGTCAAGAAAGGGGGTAGAGCCATTTCCGCCCCCTCCTTAACCATACCAGGCCACATGCCCTCAACATGGGGGGTTGCTTTGTGGCGGGGGGCTCTGCCACCCCACCCCAAATCACCTTGTCCCCATGTTGATGGGAACAAGGGCCTCTTCCTAAAAACCTTGGGCTGTGGTTGTGGGGGGCTGCGGGCAGGGGGCTTATCAGAATTTGGAAGCCCCCTGAGGGACATTTGTTTTTTTATTTCTAATAAAGGAATTGTCAAAAACTGTGTGTGTTTATTTATTTTTGAATTTTTTGGGGTGAATGGGTAGGGGTACCTCATACTCATATACATGGGGGGGGGCAGGATCTGGGGGCACCCTTGTTGATAGGATCTTCCAGATTCTGATAAGCCCCCTGCCCACAGATCCCCACAACCACAGCCCAGAGTTGTGGGAAAGAGGCCCTTGTCATCAACATGAGGACAAGGTGTTGGGTGGGGGGGGTGAGAGGAGCAGAGCCCCTCTGCCCCAAAGCACTGCCCCATGTTGAGGAAATGTGGCCTGGTATGGTTCAGGAGGGTAGCACTCACTTTTCCCCCCTCTTTCCTCTCCTGCTGGGCTGCATGCTCGGATCAGGGTCTGGTATGGATTTTTGAGAATTAAAGAATTTTTATTGGGTATTTAAAGTTGAACAGAATAAGTACATGTTCTCATATTAACTAGGTTGTTTACATATGCGTATTGTTCACAAAATACAAATGGTAAGAGAGAGTATATTTTGAAGTCCATCAGTGGCACATAACAACAAATTTAGTTTCTTAGGTAGCGGTGCATACATATTAAGGTTAGTCATGAGTTACATATGCAGTTTCCACCTATGCAAGACATGAATGATTTATGTGGGTCAGAAGATAGTGTAAGAAAGAGGATACATTGCGTATTTATAAGTCAAATATGTCAGTTGGCTTTAAACCATTCCATCCAGGCCTTCCATTCTTTGTTTGTGAGGGTAAGTCTGTTTTCTGAGGCTGCATACATGCGCTAATATATAACATGGGTATGTACTGTTTCTATTACTTCCTGAAGTTGTGGTATGGTAGTTGATTTCCAATGTCTGGCGATTGTTAACCTTGCTGCTGTGAGTATGTGTATGGTGATGTGTCTGACGTGTGTAGGGATCAAATCTATGCCTAGATTTAATATGGCTAGTTCCGGGGATAAGATTATTGGGGACTTGGTGACAGTGTGGATGAGGTAGGAGATGTCTGACCAAAATTTTTGAAGCTTATTGCATTTCCACATAATGTGGAGTAATGTGCCAATTGCATTGCAATCCCTCCAACATGAGGGGGGTATTGATGTGGTATATTTGTGTATTTGGTATGGGGTAATATACCATCTTAGGTTGAGTTTCAAGTTTAGCTCCCATAGGTTAGAAGCTTTGGAGGTTTGGTACATGGCTTTGATTGCTTGGGACCATTGGAGGGTTGAGAAAGACTTCCCAATGTCTGTTTCCCAAAGTAACATTGGTTTAAGCTTAGAGGGAACTTTTTTTTTTTTTTTATAATTGTATTTTTATTACATTTTCAAGGTTATACAAGATTGTACAAACATAAGATGATAATATAAGATTGAAAAGGTAAACAGCAAACCTTACAGAACTAAGTATAAACATGCGAATACATATCTGAGGCAATCACGGATAGGCAGAAAAAGGTAAAGCAACAGTAAGTGTTCAAGTCTTTCAAACCGGGGAGCTTCTCTCGTATTGGAGGGAGATCCTCAATAACCTTATGTAGCTAAACCCAATAGCCTGAATGAAGGAACTGTGTGGTCCGTGACTTTCTCAATAAATCTGGTATAGTATGAAGGGGAGCATAGAACCGACAGGGTAGAGTAAGGAGGGTGGGGGGGGGGAAGACACACCATGGATGGTAGCCTATGTATTTTCCTGTAGAAAATAGGTAGATGAGAAACCATGATCATTAGGTTTAACACTTGTTTTTTAGGAGGGTTAATCTGAAGTGCATGGCATGGCTTCGGGGTTATAGCTGGAGTTATCCCATAAATCCCAGGTCTTCGTAAAGTTTGGCAAGGTATCGTGTGTCATAGCTGTCAAATATTCCATTCTGCGGATATGGGCAATATTTTGTCTAAGTTGAAATTGTGAAGGAGAAGTAGAAGATAGCCAACATTTGGGGATCGTTCTTTTGGCTGCTAATAAAATATAGGTCATCAGCTTTTTAGAATGTTTAGTTAATTTCTCGGATTGGGAGTCCTAGTAAATAGGTCACCGGTTCTAGGGGGATATCTACATTAAGGACATCCTGTAGGAGGGACTGAACTAGTGTCCAGAAAGGATGTATCATTGGGCAGTCCCAAAAAATATGGTAGTGAGTACCTATAGTTTTGTGACATCTCCAGCACATCCGGGAGGCAGAAGGGTCAACTTTGTGGAGGATTTCCGGAGTCCTATACCAGAATAGGAGTATTTTATAGGCCGTCTCCTTCTGTTCCACACATCTGGACGACTTAGAGATTGAATCCCATATGAGTCCCCACTGTGGAAGAGAAATTGGCGTCTGAGTGATAGAGGCCCATTTTTGCATGTAACCGTGGGAAGTTACTGTCATTGGGGGAGTATCATGTAGGATTTTGTATATCGATGAGATAAGCTTTGATTGATGAGGGCCTTGGGCACTCAACAACTCAAACGCCGTAGGTGTCTCTAAAGATAGGGTTGGGGATTTAGAACCAAAGAAATGTTTAATTTGCAGGTAAAAGTAGAAAAGATTATGCGGGAGTTCATGCTTGTCATGTAGTTCCCCAAAGGGGGTAAGTTTTCTCGTTACCGGATGCACTAGGTCGCGGAGCTGAAAAATGCCAGCCCGCGACCACGGGTGTACCCGTTCATAAGACAAACTATCAGGTATATCTGGGTTAAACAATACGTTAAGAAGAGGGGGGCAGGGGGACGAAAGAGGAAACTGTTTCAAGCATTTCCTCCATATAGTCAGGGTAAATAGCATTGGACCTAGACAAAGACTTTTCAACTCAGAAATAGATGAGTGAAGAGCTGACCATAATAGAGAACATAAGTGTACAGGTTGAGTGATACTGAATTCGATTTCCGACCACCTACTGGACGCATATCTCGCTGTCCAGGAGATGGTCGCCTTCAAATGAGTAGCTAAAAAATATTTGACAATATCTGGGGCCCCTAGTCCCCCACGGGAACGGGGGGCGAAAACCACTGAACTCGCTATCCTGTGAGCTCTACCACGCCATAGGAACCGCAGGAAAGCTCGTTGGATATGTTTAAGCTGAGTCATTGAAACGTTTATAGGCAGGGTTTCAAATAAGTATAACAGCTTTGGCAGTATTGACATCTTGAGAACATTTATCCTCCCCAGAAGAGACAGAGGGTAATCCTCCCATTGATGTAAGAGTCGGGTGATTTCAGAGATGAGTGGGGGGAAATTCGCTTGATAAAGGGTATGATATGTAGTGGTTAAATGAATACCTAAGTATTTAAGAGACGAGGAGCGCCAATTATATGGGAAGTTAGATTGTAGTATGGTTAAAAGGGGGGTAGGGATGTGAATAGGCAGAGCCTCGGTTTTGTCTGTGTTAACCTTATAGCCAGAAAGAAAACCAAATTCATCTAATACAGAATGGAGATTTGGGAGGGATGTGTGTGGTTTTGTCAGGGTGAGAAGTATGTCGTCTGCATATAGCGACAGCTTATACTCCTTGTGTCTAAGGGAGACTCCACTGATATCAGGGTGTGTCCTTATAGCCTCGGCCAAGGGTTCCAGGCAGAGGATAAAAAGTATGGGAGAGAGAGGGCATCCCTGCCTGGTGCCATTACTAAGTGAGAAGGAAGGGGATAAGAAAGAAGACAATTGCACTTGAGAGGTGGGGCAGGAGTATAATGCTCTAAGATCTGCAAGAAATGGGCCGTTGAATCCATATCGGGTGAGAGTAGCAAACATGTAGGGCCAACTGAGCCTATCAAAGGCTTTTTGAGCATCTAGACTTAGGATAAGAGAAGGGCGGGATGTTTTGTCTAATAAGTCAATGAGATCGATGCTACGCCTGGTATTGTCCCCTGCGTGTCTAAAGGGTACAAACCCAACCTGATCTTTGTGTATGAGCTTGGGGAGGATCTGTGTGAGTCTATTCGCTAAGATTTTGGTAAATATTTTGTAGTCTGCATTTAGTAGAGCAATGGGTCTGTAGTTGTCAGGGATGGACGGGGATTTGCCTGGTTTCGGAAGGACAGTGATGTGAGCGTGAAGGAACTGAGGGTGGGGGACGTTGCCTTTCAATAAAGATTCATACAGGTTTAATAAATGGGGGCTTAAGATGGGTAGAAAGGTTTTGTAGTAAGTATACGATAAACCATCTGGTCCAGGAGATTTTTGAGAGGGAAGGGCCTTCACTACCTCAGCTATCTCTTCAGGGGAAATATGAGCGTTAACTTGAGAAACCTGGGTTGGGGATAATTTAGGTAGGTTTAAGGATGAGAAGAAAGCATCAAATTTGTCTTGGGAGAAGGAATATTTGGGGTCCTTTTTTAGACAGTTATAAAGCTTCTGATAAAATTCTCCAAAGACCTTGGACATCGTTTGTGGGCAATGTGTGGGGGAACCATTGGACTGTAGAAGGAGATCAGGAAAGGAATTAAACGGGCGAGGCCTAAGTTTATTGACTAGCATTTTGTGGGGTTTATTCGATAATTCATAAAATTTCTGTTTATTCCATAATAGAGCTTTGGAGCATCTATTCATGTCAAGGGATTTCAAGCGGTTTCGTAAAGACGTGACCATGCGAAGCCTCGACACTGTGGGGGACCCAAGTAGCCGCTTTTCAGCTGTGCATAATTGAGAGATGAGAGAGGATCTTTGTAGGTTTGCTTTCTTTTTTAGACGGGAACCCGCCGACATACATAGGCCTCTGAAGTAGGCCTTATGTGTCTCCCAAAGTGTGGAGGCCTCTGACACAGAGTGTTCATTTAGTTGGAAAAACTCTGTTAAGTCTCGGGTCAGTTGTTCTTTAATAACTGTGTTGTGGAGCAGGGTGTCATTTAGACGCCAGTGACATGCCTTTGTAGAGGATGAAAGTAGAGTGAAATCAAGCTGGACAGAGGAGTGGTCTGACCAGGTGATAGGGTTTATTTTGGCCGAAACTGTGGATGTTAATAAAGGGGTAGTAACAAAGATGTGGTCCAATCTAGAATACATCTTATGAGGGGGAGAGTAGAAGGTGTATTGTTTATGTGTGGGATGTTTTATTCTCCAAATATCCAGTAGGTTGTGAGAACGCATAATTTTCCTAAATGCTTTAGACTGTCTATCCACCTTGGAAGAGGGGGTTGAAGGGGACAAAGTACGTCTATCTCTTCTGGGGGACATAGTCATGTTAAAATCTCCACCAACAATCATAAAGGGTTGAGCATATTTCCCAAGTTTACCAAACATATCATCTAGAAATTGGATCTGGCCCGAATTCGGGGCGTAGACATTAATTAGAGCAAATGAGCGTGAGAGATAGTCACAGTCCAGAAAAATAAATCTACCAAGAGGATCTGTATGGGATGATTTGATACGTAAAGGGCAGGAACGTTTGATCAATATTGCAACGCCAGCTTTCCCAGTAGGGTCAGATGCTATAAAAGAGGTCAGAAAATGTTTTGCCGCAAATTTAAAGGATCCTCCTGATCTAAAATGAGTTTCCTGGACCATGACTATGTCTGCTGCCGAGGACCTGAATTCCTTCAGAGCTAGCCATCGTTTCCGAATGGAATTCAGGCCCTTTACATTATAGGTAAGAACCCGCAAAGCCATAATGATATGATAAGGGCATAGCACATCTGATAAAGAAAACAATTAAACATTTAGCAACAAAGGGTCCATGGTGTATCTCACAGGATGGGGAGTAGGTAGGGGGGTCTACAGAACCAAATGGTAAGGAACCATGAGGCTCTGTACAATACTTAAAAAAAAAAGAAAAGAAAAAAAACAACAGGTCAAAAAAGGACCCAAAAAACAACATGAAAAAACAAACATCAGTGCCTGAAGGGCTACAACCCTTCAGGAGTCCATGGCCGAGGCCATGGAACCATGGGGGGAGCATGGTAGGCTCCACAAACTGCAGGAAATGGCCCTGCCGCCTCCACGTATGAGTAATTGTACAACAGTTATTTTAAGGGATAAGCAGATAGGTGAACATCTTCTTTGTACAGCCCGTGATGGCAAAAGAAACACCACTTAAGGGGAATGACCCAATAAATAAAAAAAAAAAAAAAAAAAAGATGAACATCCGGACCC
>BLSH010163903.1:424287-463294 GCA_018402905.1 Glandirana rugosa | reverse complement strand
CACCGTACAGTGGGTAGTCACTGGCACCGCACAGTTGGCATGACACGCCACGGTCACTGATGGGTGACATGCCACGGTCACTGGTGGGTGACGGGTGACACGCCACGGTCACTGATGGGTGATGGGTAACACACCACGGTCACTGATGGGTGACAGGTGACATGCCATGGACACTGATGGGTGACTCGGCATGGTCACTGATGTGTGACATTCCACATTCACTGATGGGTGACGGGCCACGGTCACTGATGGGTGACGGGTAACAGGCCACAGTCAGTGATGGGTGGCGGGTGACAGGCCACGGTCAGTGATGGGTGACACGCCACGGTCACTGATGGGTGACACGCCAGGGTCAGTGATGGGTGACAGGCCATGGTCAGTGATGGGTGACGGGTGACACGCCACAGTCACTGATGGGTGACTGGTGACATGCCACAGTCACTGATGGGTGACGGGTGACACGCCATGATCACTGATGGTTGACGGGTGACAGGTACACTTTATGATGGCAGTCTGATAACAGGTGCACTTTATGATGACAGGTGCACTTTATGGGTGCAGACGGGGTGACTGTTGGGTGACAGGTGCATTGGGGGGGCAGGGGTGATGTGACAGGTGTGTGTTTGGTGCTTTACAGATCAGTAACTCACTGATCCTAGCTCTTCTCTTCTCACACTGGAAACTGTGTGAGGAGAGAAGAGCTGGTAACAGTGAGTTACCGCTCTGTTTACATTATATGTGATCGGCTGTGAGTAGATCACAGCCGATTACAAGGTAACAGCCACCGGCCAGCGGCTGTTACCAGTGTTCCCTGGGAACACGCCGCCACCGGCGCGCATGTGCAGCACGCTCCTGATCGCGCGCATGCACCGTGCAAATGGGGGCAGTACCATTTGAGATCGGCCGCGACTTCGTTCACATAGTAAACAGCCATGACCAATGGCTGTTCACCCCCGTCTGTGATGCGGTGTGTCCCGGGGACACGCCGCCACCGACAGAGCCGGGATGCGTGTGCCCGATCGCGCGCAGTCCCGGCTTAAAGGGCCGACGTCATATGACATCCGCCCAGAACAATAGCAGTTATGCTCCGCCATCATTTGACGGTGGGCGGACGGCAAGTGAACTTTTGATAATATTCTCCTACAAACACATCTGGTCCTGGGGCTTTGTTTTTTGGTAGCTTGTTTATAGCTTTAGCTATTTCTGTTTCTGAGGAGGGGGCGTTAAGGGATGATAGCTGTTCTTATGTTAGTTTGGGTAGCTTAACTGAGTCTAAGAATGCCTGTATGGATTCCAGGCGGGGTTGAGGTGTGTTACTGTCCTCTTTGAGATTATACAATGATTTGTAGTAATCACTGAACACATTCGCTATAGCTTGGGGATTATATAATTTTTGCTTGGTGGTTCCAGGTGTAGTTAGGGGATATGTGTTTTCATTCTGGGGCCTTTGATAAGGTGTGCCATGGATTTACCTGGTTTGTTATTACATGCGTAGGCTTGCATTTTAAATTTCTTTTGGGATTTTTCAAAGCTTTCTAGCAATCAGGCCCTAAGTTCCATTCTTATTTGGAATATTTTCAATTTAATTGATTCTGAGGGGTTCTGTTTATTCCTGGAGTCTGCTTGTTGTGTGTCATCAAGCAGTTTAGTGATTTGCTGCCTCCTCTGCCTCTTTTCCCTGGCACCCCTCTGGATAAAGAAGTCTCTAATATAGGTCTTGTGCGAAGTCCATATGGTGTAAAAGTCTTTGACAGAGCCTACGTTTTCTTTGAAATAGGTGTCCAGTTTGTCTGATAGGGAAGCTGTGAAGTCCTCATATTGTAGAAGATGAGTGTTCATTTTCCACACGAAGGGTGGCTGTGGGTTGTGGTGGTTCTCAATCGTTATGCAAATTGGTGAGTGTTCCACCCAAGTAGCAGTTAAGATTTGTGAAGAGGATACTCTCTGGAGGGTCCGTTGATCTGTTAAGAATGAGTATGTGTTGAAGCGAGGGGAGAGATATGTGAAGTCTCTTTCTTCTGCATGTTGGCATCTCCATACATCGTGTAGGCCTAGTTTGGTTAAAAGTGGGTTTAAGGCTAGTTTTCTTTGGGTGGATGCGGTTTTTGAGTCTAGTGCTGGGTCTGGGGTGATGTTAAAGTCTCTGCACCAAATCACTGCACATTTTTGAATTCTTACTACTTTTTTGTTTACTTTACAGATGAATCGAAGTTGGTGAGTGTTGCGTGTGTAAATGGCGACTAATGTGTACCGTTCTTTGTTGATTGTTCCGGTCACAATCAGGTAGCGCTCATCTTGATCACTGAGGCATGTTTCGACTTGGGAAGATAGTGAGTTTTTCAAGATTAATAGTACCCCCTTCTTTTTTTGTGGCTGTGAGTATGGTAGAGAATTTGCCGGAAGTGCATTTGGGGGGTTTGTCCTTGCAGAAATGTTTTCCTGCACGCTGAGGATCTCGCAGTCAGTCTGTGATGCTAATTTCCATAGGGAGGAGCGCTTGGAGGGATGGTTCAGACCATTTGCATTTATGGAGAGTATTTTGACCATCCTTGAGTGTCAGGTTGGTTAATGATGATGAAAAGCATCTGTGTTGATGTGGTTGGTAACAAACCTGTCTTATCCTAGATGGTGGTTTGTTGGTGGTTTTGCCAATATGGAGTATTCAATTTAGTGGAGTTTGTAATACAGTAATTGTATGTATTAACAACCTTGATACTTTGGAGTGAAGAAGGGCTCCATAAACTGGGAGCACGAGAGAGATCAAGAAAGAACAGAAAGCAAAGAGAAAGCGAAAGAAAGAAAAAAAAACAAGACTTATCTCTTCCTTTAGTGTTGCACAACTGATGCAACGGAAGTCCGGTTGGAGGTGAAGATAAGTTCTTACGGCTGAGTGTCTGAGTGAACCATCTAGGAACTTGAGATGCCCACCGTTTTTAGGTGGGTTGGCGGTATTTGCCCGGTCTTTGTTCCAGGGGTCTTCATTGCTTTGATCCATCACTGAGTTGTCCGATGGTTCTGGGATGATACCCCATTCTTGTAACAGCTGCATACCTGCTTGGATGGAGCAGTTTAGTGCCATTGTGCACAATGGAGATTTTTGAGGGAGCTATCCACTATTGGATGTGATTGTTCTGAAGGGTTTTAGTAATGTTGTTAAGCTGCCTTCTGCGGCTGAGCGTGTGCTGTGAGAGATCTGTGTAGATTTGGAGCTGGCTATACGGATCAGGTAGGGAACCCAGAGCTTTTGCTTTTTGCATAAGTTGTTCCTTAATATGGTAGAAGTGAATTCATAGTATCACATCTCTGGGAACCGTGTCTGGGAGAAAGGCCGGTTTGGGAAGCCTGTGTATGCGGTCGTTTACAAGCTCTATATTTTTGGTGTCAGGTAGAAGGGACTTAATCAGACCCCTGGAATATGAGGACAGGTCCGCAGGTTGAATTGATTCAGGAACCCCACGTAGCTTAATGTTGTTCCTTCTGGACCAGTCCTCAATGTCCACTATTTTGTCCTTTAACCATTTAGTATCCTGGTTCTGGTCCTCTTGTGCATCAATAATGTCGTTAACTGTGTGCTTGATGTCTCTAATATTTGTCTCCATATGAGTGACCTTGCGGTCCAGCATTTCCTTGCCCTGGCTTATTCTGTGCCTTACTGATAACATGTCCGCTTGGATGGAGCTGCTCAGGGACATTAACATGTCCTTGAGCGTATTGTCTAGCACTGGCTAGACATAGTGGGGAAGGCCGCAATGGAATCCGGTGCATTGGGTTGTTCTGGTAGTGTGGAGATGAAGCATGGCATGTGGCTTACCTCCCCATGTGCTGCTGCTGCATCTTGGCTTTGGCCAGGCTTGCAGAAACTGGTGTGCCTGGTGGGGATGCCGGAAGGACGTTACCCTCGTGCAGCACTGCATACCGTTCATTGTGTTCAGCCACTGATCGCTGTGACGCTTGTGGGGCCGGCCCCGGCTCTGTGTATATCGATCTCGTCGAGGCGCCATCTTGGCCGCGCCTCAGCTGGTACATATAGGCCGTGAGTTTGTTCGGCCGTCTATCCTCTTTCCTTTTGAGCGGCATCGCTCCTGCTCGGGTCAGGAGTCGTACCCTCAGCAGTCTGGGTAATTGAAGTCACGATGGGCCGCTGTGAGACGCGGATAGTGCGGTTCTCGGACGGAGCTCTGTACTTAGGCAGCCATCGAGCTCGCGCACCGGCCAAGCCCTGGTCTGGTATGGATTTTGGGGGAGACCCACTTTTTTTTTTTAATTTTGGCATGGTGTTCCCCTTAAAATCCATACCAGACCCAAAGGGGGGTATGGATTGGGGGACCCCCCACACCGTTATTTTTCACATTTTTCTATTGCTGACAATGTTTTTTTTCCATTCAGTTGTCAGCGGGAAGCCCATTGACAGCTGATGACTCATCCGTTGTTAAGGATGCAGCGGCCGGCTTCCTGGCTACTCCTTAATAACCAGCTATTGTGGTTGCCCAAAGTGTTGCCCAATCAGGGCTTAGAATGCACTGTATATGGGGACAAGGTACTTTGAGGGGAGTCCCCCTGCCCCAAAGCACCCCGATGTTGAGAGCATGTGGCTTGATATGGTGCAGGATGGGGCTCGCTCATCTCCCCCTTTTTTGGTCTGCCAGGCTGCATGCTCATGTAAGGATGTGGTATGGATTTTGAGGGGGATCCTACGCCATTTGAAAAAAAAATGGTGTTGAGTTCCCCTTAAAATCCATACCAGACCCAAGGGCCTGGTATGTGTGGGGGAGGGAGCCCCACGCTGTTTTTTTTTTCAGAATTTTTATTTGCCGGCAATTCTGCTTACATTCAGCTGTCAGCTAAGTCATCAGTTGTTCAGGATGCGGTGGCAGGCTTTCCGGCCCACTTCTTAAAATACAGCTATTCTTCAAACAGTATTGAGATCGGTCGATCATTTTTTTAACAGATACGAATTTGAATCATTCTGAAAATTTGGAATTCGTTAGAAAATTAATATATGATACAAAATGAACTGAAACTAAACAAATTCTGAAACGAATCAACAAAACAAAATTAGTAACATAACTAATCTATCCGAAACTAAACTAAACACATTTTTCTATTCTGCATGTGTTTAGCATCAATACAAAAATAAAGTAAAAATAAAAGAACCTAAACACATATTTAAATAAAGGTGAAAAAAAGGGAAAAACACACATAAACAAAAAATGCAGGTGAGAAACTGTTGCTCTGGGGCAACCTGGGCCAACAAACTTCCACTAGATTGTAGTATACACTTTTATTTCTTTTCATGAAATAATCTGATTTGTCTCTTTCAATTTAGTGCCTATGCACACATACTGTCCTTATTACTGTCCTCATGCTATTTTTTTTTATTTCCAATAGTTTTTTATTGAGAATTTTGAACAGTACAAAGAAATATAATAAGATTGTGCAGATATCTAGTCAATTCTAGTTTCACAAGTTATGTTACCAGTCCAGTATATTAAAGACCGTGCATTTCCTATTATTGATTAATCTATATGCTAGAGGAGTACATTTACTCCATATTCACTGACTGATTGGGCCACCACACCCCGTTAGGGATCACGCTGTGCGGCGGGACAAGTGAGTAGAGTTGAGTGAACACCTGGACGTTCGGGTTCTGCGGGTCCTTCCGAACTTTGGGAAAAAGTCCGGGTTCAGCACCCGAACGTTGCCCGAACGTTATCCCGGACCCAGAACCCCATTGAAGTCAATGGGGACCCGAACTTTTAGGCACAAAAATGGCTGTAACAAAGTCCTGGCAAGTGCTAGAGGGCTGCAAAAGGAAGTAAAATGGGGGTAAGAGTGGGGCAAGTGCCCTACAAAAAAATGGGGATAGGGAAAATAAATTAAAATTAAATAAACTAGGAGATGATTTTTGAACAATAATGTGTCACTTACAGCTGCAGCTAAAACCTCTCCCTTTAGAACTAGGAGATGATTTTTGAACAATAATCTGTCCCTCTACCTAGTGCAGTAAGATCGCTCAAAGCAGCAGTATGTGAAATCTCAAATTACTCCCACAATCTGAGCGTTGTGTACGATCCCACAATCTGATCGTTGTGTACGATCCCACAATCTGATCGGTGTGATCGTAACGATCATTGTGTTAGGCAGGGTTTGATCTGCAATGTGTCACTCAAAGCAGCAGTATGTGAAATCTCAAATTACTCCAACAATCTGATCGTTGTGCACGATCGTAGCGATCGTTGTGTTATGCAGAGTTTGATCTGCAATCTGCAAATCTGTAACTCAAAGCAGCAGTATGTGAAATCTCAAATTTCTGCAATCTGTCCCTCAGAGCAACAGCAGTAGTAATCTCAGGATGCAGGATCAGATGTTAAAATGTCTGCAATCTCTCCCTGACAAAAATGCCGGCAGCTTTCCCTCCCTACACTAACCCAAGAGCATGTGACATGCAGCTCTGTGACTCCAGCTTATAAAGAGGCTGGGTCACATGATGCACTGGCCAATCACAGCCATGCCATTAGTAGGCATGGCTGTGATGGCTTCCAAGGGCAAACCAGTGAAACGCTTGTTGATTGACTGCCCTTCAGCTATTCAACATGCATGATCAACTACCAAAACCCAGAACCCGAACCCGAACGTTTTTTGAAATGTCCGTGTTCGGGTCCGGGTCCCAGACACCCGAAAGTTCGGTACGGACCCAAACGTTACAGTTTGGGTTCGCTCAACACTACAAGTGAGCCCTCATGCTATTTTTGTAAACTGCACTGCAACCACTATTCATCTCCTAATTACCCAATATACATACTGTATATTTTGTGTATGTAACAATGTTAACCACATGAAAAATTATAAATTCTTTATCAATACATTGATCAATAAAAATGTCTTAAAAACAGCCTTGTGTCTTCAATATATTTGTGTATATATTACTATCAATAGTAGCTGTAATTGTGCCAGAAACAATAATATTCACCAGCAATGTCATGCTCCTCCACCATTCAAATAAACTGCCTACTGTCATGTAACCAGCTAACACATCTTATCTGTTGCCTACCTTTGCTGCATGTGTCCAGTTAGAGGCCAGGCCTCCCTCACCTGTGTGCTTTATTAGGCCCTCTTCAGCTGGTCTCTGCCCCAGGCCTTAATTGGTAACAGGACATAAGCCTGGCAGTACAAGGCTGCATTGCTGATCAATGTTTGTTCATGTTTGGCTTGTGTCTGTGATTGTCTATTCAGTTGCTCTGAGTCTTATCTGTATTCTGATCCTTGGCTTGTCTGACTAACCCTTCTTGCCTATTACCTCGACCTTCGGCTTGTCTTTGGTTTCTCCTGTCTTCTGTTTGCCCTGACCCCTTGCTATTCCTCTGACTATTCTTACTGTTTCTGTGCTGCTGCTTCCCCTCTATCACCTGGGGCCAGCCAAGCAAGAGCTAGGGAACCCTGGGGGCCGTGACCTGGATCCAGCTGCCGCCAAATCCATCCTCACCACTAGAAGCTCTGGTGAACACTCACTGGCTCTTAGATTCCGTGCCCTGTGAAAACCGATGCACTAGCTCCCTAAGTTTCAGTGTCCGTGCTCTAGGGAGTCCTCTCCCTGTATTAGCCGTTACTACCTAGCAGCAGTCAGCCATAGGTTCACAACCTTGTGGTGCGCTACACTATTTTGGTGCGATTCACACTCCAGTGGTATGCACCTGTCACCAGACCCCATTGGAGTTGTGACAGTTTGATCAGCCATGGACCCGGCTGATGTGCCGCTACCTGTAGATCATCCGATGCAGGGCATAGTCTGCAGACTGGAGACACAAGAGGCTAATAAGACACGATTTCTGCAAGATTTGGCATCCCGCTTTGACCAGTTCCAGTCCTCCCTGGAATCTTCTGTCCAGCAAACCCCACCACGGCCGGTGGCCGCGTCGATTCCAGATACGCTCGCAGCAGCCAATCTGTTGCAGTTACCGGCTCCGTCCCGGTACTCTGGAGACTCTAAAGCCTGCAGGGGGTTCCTCAGCCAATGCACCATTCATTTTGAGCTTCCGTCCGGCTGCCCCTCTGTGGGAGAAGAGTGTCCCCGTGGTCTCTAGCCTGTCTAGTTTCCTAAAACTCTTCCGAAACATCTTTGAGGAACCAGGTCGTGTCTCCTCAGCAGCCAGCGGCCTTTTACACCTTTGTCAGGAGTCTCTTTCTGTGGGCCAGTATGCCATCCATTTTTGGATTCTGTCTGCCGAGTTGAATTGGAACAACGAGGCCTTGGTTGCAGCTTTCTTACAGGGGCTCTCCGACAGAGTGAAGGATGAATTAGTGGGTAGGACCATTCCCACTCATCTGGGCAATGTGATCTCCCTGTGCAACCAGATCCACATTCATTTCCAGGAGAGGACCCTAGAAAAAAGACGTCTTCACCCCCTGGCCCTTAGTCAGCCTGAGCTCTCCTCTCTGCGGTCCATGAAGCTCTCCCTGTCAGCTGAGGAACCCATGCAGCTGGGCCGGACCAGGCTATCTCCCGAGGAGCGTGCTAGGTGCAGAGTCTTGGGCCTGTGCCTTTACTGTGGGGACAAGGGTCACCTTCGTGACACTTGCTCACTGCGTCTGGGAAATGCTCAGGTCTAATACGTCTGGAAGGTGGAGAATTGGACCCAGAAACCTCACCTTTGCGTCTCGAGCTGTCGGTGTTCCTTCACACCAACACTTCCTCTCATTCGGTCCGGGCATTTCTTTATTCTGGAGCTGTGGGCAACTTTATGGACTGGAAAACGGCTTCTTCCATGAAGCTTGACCTTTTGCCTCTCGCCACTCCATTGGTGGTCTCGGCGATCAATGGCACCATTCTTCCAGGAGGACCAGACCCTTCTGGTTAAGATGTCTGTTGGAATACTCCATCAGGAGGAGATATCCTTCCTTGTTCTACCTAAGGCCTCAAACTCCATCGTATTAGGTCTTCCCTGGTTATAGTTTCATTCTCCACACATTGAGTGGACTTCTGGGCAGATACTGGCTTGGGGTTCATCTTGTTTCTCATCCTGCCTATGCAAGGTCGTCCCTAAAGAGAGAATTCCTGTTGCCACCACTTCAGTTTCCTCTGCTCTTCCCGCTGCTCATAGCGATATCCAAGATGTCTTCTGTAAGAAATCGGCTGAAGTGCTTCCCCCTCACAGGTCCTTTGACTGTGCTATTGACCTGGTTCCTGGAGCAAAGCTGCCGAGGGGTTGTACGTATCCTCTGTCCATCCCTGAGACCCAGGCTATGTCAGAGTATATCTCCGAAAACTTTGGGAGGGGATTCATTCAGAAGTCCTTATCTCCAGCTGGAGCTGGATTCTTTTTCGTTACCAAAAAGATGGTACGTTAAGGCCTTGTATCGACTATCGAGGTTTAAACCCGGTGACTATTAAAAACCGTTACCCCTTACCATTAATTTGTGAATTATTCAACAGATTGAAAGAGGTCTCCATCTTTACCAAGTTGGATCTCAGGGGTGCCTACAATCTGATCCGGATAAGGGAGGGGGACGAGTGGAAAACCATGTTTAACACAAGAGAAGGGCATTACGAATACCTCGTTATGCCTTTTGGACTGTGTAACGCGCCAGCGGTTTTTTAAAACTTCGTCAATGAGGTCTTCAGGGATTTGCTGTATCAATTTGTGGTCATCTATTTGGATGACATTCTAATCTTTTCAGACAATTTGCTTGCCCACAGGAACCATGTCCGGGTGGTACTTCAGCGCCTTAGGGAGAATAATCTGTACGCCAAGCTGGAGAAATGTTCTTTCAAATTTTCTGAGGTTCTGTTTCTAGGATGCTTTGTCTCCAGTTTGGGTCTTTGTATGGATCCCAAAAAGGTCTCAGCCATTACCAAATGGCCTCTTGCTTCCAGCCTCAAAGTCACTCAGCGATTTCTTGTATTCTCCAATTATTACAGGCAATTTATTAAGAACTACTCGGCTATTGCTGCGCCTATTATTGCCTTGACTAAGAAAGGTGCTAATGCCAAGGAATGGCCTCCTGAGGCTGTTGCTGCATTCCATGAGCTGAAACAAGCCTTTGTTTCTGGTCCTCTCTTTAGGAGACCTAAGCCTGGGGACCCATTTTTTATTGAAGTGGATGTTTCCTCTACTGGAGTAGGAGCGTTGCTCCTCCAGGTATCCGACAATAAATGACAGCCATGTGCGTTCTTCTCCAAAAAAAATTCTAAGGCAGAGAAAAATTACACTATTGGCGATCGGGAGCTTCTTGCTAACAAAAATTGGCGCTAGAAGAATGGCGTCATCTCTTGGAGGGTTCCCCACACTCCATAATGATCTTCACGGATAATAAAAATATACAGTACCTACAGAGTGCTAAATGACTGAATCCCAGACAGGCTAGGTGGAGTCTGTTCTTTTCCCGGTATAATTTTATGATCACGTACAAACCTGGTCCCTGCAACGGTCGGGCCGATGCTCTCTCAAGGTCCTTTGACATGAGGGATGAGGAGCCTACCTCTGAACCTGAGCCGATCATTCTGGCCAAGTGTATTCTTGCCCATTGCACCACTCTGGAGTCTAAAGTTCCCCCTGGCAAGACCTTCATCCCCATTAAACTAAGACCTAAGATCCTTCGTTGAGGACATGATTCCAAGGTGTCGGGTCATGCTGGGGCCCTCCGATTCTTTCAGCTCATCAGTCGCCACTACTGGTGGCCTACCCTCCGTGTGGATGTCAAAGGCTACGTGAAAGCGTGCCATGTTTGTGCCCAATCCAAGTCCTCCACACAAGCTCCTGCTGGTCTGTTCATGCCCTTGCCCATTCCAGAGGAGCCCTGGACTCACATTGCGATGGATTTCATCACCGATCTTCCACCGTCTGAAGGAAATACTGTCATCTGGGTGGTGATCGATCGGTTCTCCAAAATAGCTCATTTTGTTCCCCTTCCTGGTCTCCCTTCTGCTCCTGTGTTGGTCCCCATCTTTGTTCGAGAAATCCTCCACCTCCATGGGGTTCCTTCTCATGTTGTTTCTGACAGGGGGGTTCAATTTACTTCCTGCTTCTGGAGAGCTTTCTGCAAGTTTCTCAATATTGTCCTAGATTTTTCTTCTTCTTACCACCCTCAATCCAATGGACAGACTGAGTGGGTCAATCAGGAGTTGGAGGTCTTCCTCCGCACCTTAGTCTCCGCTCATCACGATGACTGGTCCTCTCTACTCCCGTGGGTAAAATTCTCTCACAACAATCATGTTAACATCAGTTCGCAGGAGACCCCCTTTTTCACAGTCCATGGAAGACACCCTCAGCTTCCTCTTCCCATGATTTGTTCTCCTGATATTCCAGCGTTGGCTACTGTTCAGCAATCTTTCAATACCATTTAGGGTGAGGTTCATGATTCCCTTCAAGCAGCGGCTGATAAGTTTAAAGGTTTTGCTGACTGTCACAGGCGTAAACTGCCTTCTCTACAGATTGGAGACAAGGTCTAGCTTTCCACCAGGAATATCAAACTCCGGGTTCCTTCTTTGAAATTCGCACCAAGATTCATTGGTCTGTACTCGGTAATTGCCAAGGTTAACCCAGTCTGCTTTAAACTTCAGATCCCCAAAAATCTCAGGATTTCAAACTCCTTCCATGTTTCCCTTCTGGAGCCCTTGGTCCTCAATAAGTTCTCTTGGCTCATCCCTACTGTGGTTCCAGTCTCTGAGGATAATCAGGAGTACGAGGTTAGTCAAATATTGGATTCTCGTCTCTATAAAGGCATCCTTCAGTACCTCATGCATTGGAAAGGGTTTGTTCCTGAGGAGAGGTTGTGGATTCCTGCATCTGAGGTTTTTTCACCTCATCTTGTGAGCAGGTTTCATCTGAGATTTCCCTCCAAGCCTCCACCCAAGCGGGGGAGGGGGAGGCCTCGTACTGTCATTTAGTCAGCTAACACATGTCTTATCTGTTGCCTACCTTTGCTGCATGTGTCCAGTTAGAGGCCGGACCTCTTCAGCTGGTCTCCGCCCCAGGCCTTAATTGGTAACAGGATATAAGCCTGGCAGTACAAGGCTGCATTGCTGATCAAAGTTTGTCCGCGTTTGGCTTGTGTCTGCGATTGTCTATTCGGTTGCTCTGAGTCTTATCCGTATCCGTATTCTTTTTTTTTTTTATTATAACAATAGAACAAGTTTGACTGAAGAGCCACAGAAGTTACAGAGTCATATGGAAAAACAGCATACTTGCGGGGGAGCTTACAATCATGCATAACAAACAACAATTGTATTAAAGAGAAATTAACAGATTCTTAATGAATGTTTGTATAGAAGAAAAATTTCCCACATTACATTTATATATATAGGAGCAACCAATGTATAATAGTTATGTTAGCATGAAATAACATAACAGTAGCGTAATTCAACTGAGACCCAGTTGTCATATGTTTCATGGTAAAAATTTATATTCATGATAAGCAAAGGGAGGGGGGGTGGCATCCCCCTTGCATTATATCTGTAGGGACTCTGATAAAAAATCAGAACACAGAAAAGGGTGGGAAAAAGACAGAAGAAAAGAAGAGCACTAAGGGGAGGAAAGGGATCACCGGATGGAGGAGTAGATCAACTAGGGTAGGACTTCAGCTGCAACGTTGGCTTCACATATATAAAGAGTCAAGGGAGCATAAGGCTTTCATCAAAATCAGGCGGGAGGAAATGATGAATCCAAGGCTGCCATTGGCGTTCAAATTTGGGAATTGTGCCTAAGACTGTAGCCTCAATTTTCGCATGAACCATGGATTTAGTTATTCTGTGTTTTACTTCTAAGATTGGGAGCAATGAAGTCTTCCATGCTCTTGCTGTCGTTTGCTTTGCCGCAGTAGTCATCTGCAGCAGAAGTTTGAATTGTGCATGAGTGATCTCTGGAGGTTTATGATTGAGTAGGGCAATAGAGGGAGCGGGCTGAAGGATACAATCTAATAATGTGGACTAGAGGGCATTCCCACCAAATGTGGACATGAGTGCCTTTGTAGGCGCAACATCTAAAGCATGCTGGGGAGCATGTAGCTTGGTACTTAGCTATCCTAGAAATGTCTTGAGTTTATCTGGGGTAGTGAAAGAGTAGGCTCTGAGGAGACCTGCATCCGACCATCTCTGAAAAGAAGATGTGACGTCTACGCTGGATAAAATGAGGGGTTACAAAGATACGAAAGAAGGGGTTATGGGGCGACTGCAGTTTGTACTTAAATTTGAGTGTGTCCCAAAGTCTGAGAGAGTGACAGGTTACTGGATTATGGATACATTTGCGATCCTTGGATTGTAGCCAGAGTAGGTTGGCTGTTGAAAAGGGGTCACAGTCCATGGACTCTAGGGCAACCCATAAAGGGGTTTCTTTGGTTGCATGATATTTTGTTAGAGTTGCTAACTGAGCTGCCTGGTAGTTCTTAAGAAAATATGGGAGACTTAGTCCGCCATTGGTTTTTGTGTGATAGAGTATAATTTTAGGTAATCAAGGTCTGGTCTTTCCCCATATAAAGGTGGAGACTCTATGCTGTATTTAACGCAAGTAGTATGCAGGAATACGAATGGGGAGCACTCTAAACAAATATAGTATTTTAGGCAGAATGACCATTTTCACTGCTGTAATTCGTCCTAACCAAGAAAGTGTGAGAGGGGTCCAAGAGCTCTGGACTTCTGCACATTAACCACTAGCCCGGATAAGTTGGCGAAGCGTGACAAGGTGGACAAGAGATTAGGAACAGATGTCAAAGGAGAGGTGTGGAAGAGTAGGACATCATCAGCAAACAAACAGAGCTTATGAACGTGTCCTCCCACTTCCAGTCCTTTTATGTTAGGGTCTTTGCGTATCTTCAGGGCCCATGGTTCAATGGCTAGGGCAAATAAGAGTGGAGAGAGTGGGCACCCTTGTCGTGTACCTCGCCTTACTGGGAACGGGTCTGAGCAGTGTCCAGCATAGGTAATATGAGCTGAGGGGTCTGTATAAATGGACTGGGTCCATTGAAGAAATTGGGGTCCAAAGCTCCATTTCTGGAGAACACAATTCATGTATGGCCAAGAGAGGTTATCGAAGGCCTTTTTTATGTCTAGGGAAAGGAGACATGTGGAAATTTGTCGAGTGCAAGCCAAATGGGTCAAGAGGACTACCCTGCGTACGTTGTCTCCTGCTTGCCTCGAGGGCATAAAGCCTACTTGATCTCTGTGGATCAAGGAGCCTATGATAGTGTTGAGTCAAGAGGCTAGAACCTTTGCCAGTAATTTGATATCATTGTTTAGTATTGAGATAGGGCAGAAATTGGTCCAGGAGGTATCATTAGTTTGGGGTTTAGGGATCATTGAGATCGTGGCACGTAGAGAGTCTGGAGTAAAAAGCTTATCCTGGAGAATTGAGTTGAGGGCATCTGTCAGGAGCGGGGCTAGAATGTCTGCGAAGGGCCTGGACGTTTGTTATTTTTAAGTGTTTTAATGGCTGTTTGAATTTCTGTTTCAGAGATGGGTTGGTCTAGTTGAGTTCTTTGGGCTCCTGTTAGTGTGGGTATTTTTAGTGAAGCAAGGAAATCTGTGATTCGTATCATGTTTTCTTTTGGGGGTGGAGCAGAATATAATTCTGAGAGGTTCTCACGGAAGATTTGGAGGATTTTCACGGGGTTGCTGGTGTAGGAGTTTTGGGCTGTTTTTAAACAAATAGGTTTATGTGGTTTATCAAGGTTGCGAAGAGAAAGGGCCATAATGGTATCTGGTTGGTTTTTGTATACACCTGGTGGTGTGGTCGCCGCCGGGATTTTTCCGCTGAATCAGTTAGAAAAAGATCTAGCTCTAGTTTAGTCTTGTCAAGTTTATCTTTGTTACTGGGGATCGGAGCAGTTTGAAAAGTAGTATGTGCTTGAGCAAAGGCTTGCTCTAAGACCCGGAATCTATCTTGACACTCCTTCTTTCTATGGGAGGCTAGACTGATTAGAGTACCTCGGATTACCTGTTTGTGTGCCTCCCAAATCACCAGAGGTGAAACATCACCCATGGAATTTAGGGTTATATAGTCCTTAAGGACCCTTTCTAAGTCATGAATATGCGAGGGGTGAGTTAGGAGAGGGTCATTGAGAGTCCAGGCCCTATTGCTCTGCAGGGGTATGAGGGACGAAAAGGAGGTTAAAACTGCTTCATGGTCAGACCAAGGAATAGGGACTATGCGGGAAGACTGAAGCAAAGGCAGGGAGCCCACTGATGTTAGGACCTGATCAATGCGGGAGAATGTTTTGTGTGGATGTGAGTAAAATGTATATTGTTTTTTGATGGGGTTACATTCTCCCCACGAGTCTGCTAGAGAGTGCGGTTGTAAGAGCTGTTGAAAAGTTAGTTTACCTGGACTAGTTGTAGGGGCATACAGTGATTTATCAAGAAAGGGGAAGAGGACCTCATTTGAGTCTCCTCCCAAGGAGAAGTGTGCCCTGTTTATGAATATCAACCACTTGGAAAAGATGGGAAAGAAATGAGGAGGGATTACGATTGGGGGCATAGTAGGAGACTACGGTGACAGGTGAGTCTAGCAGCTGGCCTATAAGAATTAAATATCTGCCTTTTGGATAGTGTATTTCTGACTTCAGTGTGAAGGGAGCAGATCTGTGGAATGCTACTAGGACCCCTCTTTGTTTTGTGTCAGCAGAGGCCGTGTAGTACTGGGGGTATGAGGCATATAAGTATTTGGGAGTAAGCTGTTTCGTGAAATGGGTCTCCTGAAGACAGATGATGTGAGCTTTTAAAGAGGCAAATGTGCAGAGAGCCTTACACCTCTTGCATGGAGTGTTTAACCCTTGGACATTTAGGGAAAAGATATTCAACTTAGCCATGGGGAGGTATCATTAAAAGCGTATGTTCAGGATTCGTAGCTGAGCGTTGTCTCCTCCATCCGGTTTATAAAGGTGGGGTGAATAAAAGTGGAGAGATAAAGGAAGAGAATAAAGAACGAGAAAGAAAGATCAAGAGTGCTTAAGGAAAGGGGGTAATAAAAGGGTGGTGTACGGTCTAAGCAGGACAATCTGCCCTGCTCAGAGGGGAACATGTTGCCCAAGGAGTCCCCACTAAGGGAGTCATCGGGCAAAAATATGGGGGTCGCAGTGACAGACAGCTAGAGACCGTGAGGCCTAACGGTGTAAAAAGATTGTTTGTTGCCACAGGCCAGCCCGTAGATGCAGTAGTGAACTTCTGATTAGCTTACTAAAAGTTATAGTATTAATGTGCGCCAATGAGTTAAGCTGGCATATATTAGGGCGATAGGCGTGCAAATCCAACCAACAGGTTCAGAAAATACAGTATGTCTGGAATTTATGTTATGTATGTGAGTCTCGAGATTTAAATGAAGTAGACATGTATTAAGTGGGGTATCTTAGGATCCTTAGTCCAGTGAGACAATAATTGTGAAGGTAGATCCGAAATGATCTATGACTAGTGGGGTAGGAGGGAGGCATCTAGAGAGTCACATACTATTTTTCAATAGGCAAATAATCGCAAACCATGTATTATAGTCTCTAACCCAGCTGGGAAACTCCCTGTCTGGGTACCACGCAAGGGTCCAGTCTCTTCAGGGGACCGAAGAGAGTGGATCACCTTAAAGCCCAACTTGAAGGACTTTATAGAGCCCTATTCAGGCTTAGTAATATCAAGTGTCCAGAGGGCCGAGAAAAAAGAAAAAAACATTTTTAGGTGTCATCTGTGGTTTCTCAAGGCAGTCTCATTAGTGATGAAAATATGAACATGTAACCAGAGCAATAAAAAAGGACAAAGATGAAAAAAAATGGGAGAGGGAACATGAGTTATATTAACAGTCAGAGTTTTCCAAGCTTTCCCAGCTTTTCCCATTGTTCGGATAAGCTCCCCCTTTAGCAACCAAAAGGAGGGGGAAAGGTTTAAGTTTATAACATACCTAGAAGAGCCAAGAAACAGTATAAACCTTTCAACAGGGTCGATAGTCTTTTACGTTACAGTATGAAGCTAGGGGAGGGTGTTGCAGTGACAGGCAGTCAGAGCCAAAAAAAAACGCCAAGTAGAGGCGTGCAGTGGTCGCATCAGGGTGGTTTATTCTTTCAGTCCATCGAATCCGAAGGGTCTTGATGGGTAATTGCAATCCTACTTCTTTTGGAGGAGGACGATGGGGTGTGGGTTGTTTCTGTGATGAGCAGGAGGCCGAACGACGGCGGGTTCCTTGTGAGGAGGTTATATCAATAGGAGTCAGATGGAGGCCCTGAAGACAGCTCTGAAGGTCTTCAACCGTCTTGCAGGTGCGTTTACGGCCCTGATATGTAAATTGTAAGGCGAATGGAAAGCCCCAGGAGTAAGTTATGCGGCGCTGCTGGAGGATTTGTAGGTGAGGTTTGAAGGCCCTCTGTTTCGCTATGGTGGTCTTAGATTGATCTGCAAAGAGTTGGTATTCATTACCTTGAAAGGCAAGAGAGACTTTTTGCCTGGCAGCGGCCAAAAGTTGATCCTTGGTGCGAAAGTAGTGCATCTTGGCAATGATGTCCCGAGCAGGATCATTTTGTTTACGGGGGGCCAGTGCTCTGTGTATTCGGTCTATTTCTAGACGATCGATGGGAATGGAGGGTGCCAGCTCTTGAAATAAGGCTGTGGCTGTGAATTGAAGGTCATCAATTGTTTCTGGGATGCCTCTTATTCTTATATTAGAGGGTCTGGCCCTATTTTCAAATTCTTCCAGCTGAGACTGGAGTGTTAGGTTCTCATCCTTGAGGGACTCAAGTTCATCTGCCTGGGAGGAGATGTGGTGCTCAAGTTCATACACCCTTTGCTCTAGTTCTGATGTACGCTGCCCCAACTCCCTTATTTGCTTAGTGAGCCTGTCTGTAATCTGGTCAGATGTATGCTTCAGTGCTCGGTGAAGCATCTTTTCAAACTTCTGTAGTATATCAGCTTGTAAGTCCCCTTGCTGTGTGCAGAGAGGGGATGCCAGGGATTCTGCGTCTGATTCCCCCTCATCTGGGTGGCGGAACGAACATTGTTTAGGCGTTCGGGGAGTACCTGTTCTGGTGGCGGTCGGCGGCGCCATCTTGGAGGAGGCCCGAGCCAGGGCCTTGCGAATCATTTTGCGGGTACAAGTGGTACAGATGGCCAGGCTGATATTTAGGCGGCCGTAGGTCCCGTAGCTGCATGGAGCTCTAGAGCGGCATGTCCGTCTTGTTGAGCTGTGCGCCCCCCTTATCCGTATTCTGATCCTTGGCTTGTCTGACTATCCCTTCTTGCCTGTTACCTCGACCTTCAGCTTCTCTTCAGTTTCTCCTATCTTCTGGTTGCCCTGACCCCTTGCTATTCCTCTGACTATTCTTACTGTTCCTGTGCTGCTGCTTCCCCTCTATCACTTGGGGCCAGCCGAGCAAGAACTAGGGGACCCTGGGGGCCACGACCTGGATCCAGTTGCAGCCAAATCCATCCTCACCACTAGAGGCTCTGGAGAACACCCACTGGCTCTTAGATTCCGCGCCCTGTGAAAACCAATGCACTAGCTCTCTGAGTTTCAGTGTCCGTGCTCTATGGAGCCCTCTCCCCGTATCAGTCGGTACTACCTAGCAGCAGTCAGCCATAGGTCCACAACCTTGTGGTGCGCTACACTATTTTGGTGCGATTTGCACTCCAGTGGTACGCACCTGTCACCAGACCCCATTGGAGTTGTGACACTTACTAAACAACATTGACCAACTTCACAGTGAGGTCAAGACCCACCTTGCCCTTTAAGTAGGGCAGCTGTTTCTTGTTACACCAAATGGGATACTCTCCTCAGTTTCATGTATTGCCATATGTTTCTCTACAATCTGATATTGCACTTTTCTCCATACCATATACCACCACTGGCTCCTCCAATAGTTTCAGCTCAGAATAAAAACAGCCCTCGTTGCACAATATATCATAAAATGAGCAAGCATTTATTAAAAACAAAGCAAATCTCACTCACAAAATAAGTGTACTGTGACCCAGTACACAAAGGACAATCGCCTCCTTAATATTTAAATTGCCCTCTTAAGAAATAGATTGGCATAGATACATATAATAAATTCCTCACTTCCGGCCCACTCATGCGTGATAACGCCATCCAGCCACGGGCCTTTCATCACTCCATAGCAACTTTGTCAAAGGGATAGCTTTCCTTTAGCCACTTAAGGACTACCCACTGACAGATATACTGCAGCAGGGCGGCTCTATTGCATGAAACAACATACCCATACCTCGTTTCGTGTAATAGATACTGTGGGCGTGCGCATCTGCAGCATGGAGCGAGAGACAATGTGTGGGTTCGGTGGCCACGATGTACACCAGCCACCCCCATTGCTCCACAGAGAGGCAGAATGGGGTAAAGAGAGATCATCTGTTCCTAGTGATCAAGAATAGCGATCTCTGTATACTCCCTGTCTGTCCATCCCCCACACAGTTAGAAAGCACCTCCCTAGGACACACTTAACCCTTTGATCAATGGAAACCCTGAATCACACACTGTTTACCATCAACCTTTGACAAAACCAGGGCTGGTGCAAGGATTTTTGACACCCTAGGCGAAACCTAATTTTTCAGCCCCCTTTGGCTCCGCCCCTTATTCCACCCCCTTTGCCTTGTGCATGTATACGATGGAGGTGGCAGAGGTGGAGATTTTTGCAGTGCCTCTCTACCTATTTTCACACTTCCTCATGCCAACCATGGTCCGCAGGTATATGGACAGGCTATGGAAGTATATGGACAGGCTGGAGTAGTATATCGACAGGCTGGAGTAGTATATCGACATGCTGGAGTAGTATATGGACAGGCTGGGGT
This sequence comes from Glandirana rugosa, assembly GCA_018402905.1. Lineage (NCBI taxonomy): Eukaryota > Metazoa > Chordata > Amphibia > Anura > Ranidae > Glandirana > Glandirana rugosa. The sequence goes on along the minus strand of BLSH010163903.1, from coordinate 443,538 downwards.
AGTATATAGACAGGGGCTGGGTGCCCCCTGGGCGGCAGTGCGCCCTAGGCGGCCGCCTACTCCGCCTAGTGGTAGAGCCGGCCCTGGACAAAACGGTCCTCCTGCCATGGTAGCTATCACCCCACCACCTCTACTTAGCGATGTGCCAGGGGCCAGACATCTCCTTGGACTCCCTCTCTCTTTCTTCTTTCTCTCTTTCCTTTATTTCCCTCCTCTCTAGACCTGGAACTCCCCTCATTTTGTACAATATGAGCTTCATCCCCCCAGACTAAACCCCATTTAACCACTTCTTGGTATCTGCCTAAATCGTACCCTAGCAGTACACATTTGAACTTTTACTATGATCACCATATTTGTCCTGGTGCTAGATTATCTCATCTTTTACTGTAAGCTCATGTTAACTGGTGGTTCATACTCCACCAACTTTGTTCATGTCAATATATAACTGTTTAATTTTGATCTGTGTTGTCCCTTGTATACCTAATAAAACCTCATCAATGGATTTGTGTGGCTTCTGATGTAAATGAAGTTGAAACAGAAGGTTTCTACATAGTATGGTGGGTAATTTAAAGCTCTTTGTGAAAAAAAAAATGCACAATGAATTATTTGGTTTAACCACTTCAGCTCTGAAAGATTTACCCCCTTCCCGACCAGGCCATTTTTTTGCGATACGGCACTGCGTTATTTTAACTGACAATTGAGTAGTCGTGCGACACTGTCCCCAAATAAAATTTTTGTCCTTTTTTTTTCCCACAAATAGAGCTTTCTTTTGGTGGTATTTGATCACCTCTTTGTTTTTTATTTTTTGTGCTATAAACAAGACATGAACAATGACAATTCTGCTATAAAACTTATCCCATAAAAAATATGTAAAAAAAAATCACATTTCAATTTAAGCTAATATGTTTTGCTACATATTTTTGGTAAAAAAAATCCCATAAGCGTATATTAATTGGTATATTAATTAGTTTGCGCAAAAGTTATGGCGATCAAGGGGTTAACTGTGTGCCTAGCTGGTGTTTTACTGTAGTGTGGGAAGTGCTTGTACTAGGGATAGGCCTAGATCCGTGTCCCTGCTTTGCAGAAACACAGAATCAATGCCTTCCTTACTGACAGAACGGCAACCTGATTTGTTTACATAGGTAGATCACCGTTGTGCCTGCATTCTGAACAATGGCGGCTGGTGGATTTTTTTTTTGGTGGGGGAGCTGCAAACAACCACCCCCCAGCGTGGGGTCCATCATGGGAGGCATCATGCAGTGGCAGGGTCCGGCATCATGCAGCAGTTCTAGTGTCTTCTCCTACTCCTTGCTTCCACCATGCGCCCCCCCTCCTCCTAGGCATCCATTTGGATTGCCTGTCCTTTCAGCCAATCAGGTGATGGGTCTCAGACCCACTTCCTGATTGGCCCGGAGGAGGATCAGTGTTACCATGCAAATATTCCTTTGCTATTGCAACAGACCCGGGTGGGCTCTGGGCACAATGTTCTATGCCCCGAGCCCACCCTATTTTGTAGCCTATTAGAGCCTCTGGCTCTAATCAGTGCTTCAAAACAACACACCCAGCCATAGGAATTCAGGCATCCCGCATCCTGCAAGGGGCCAGATGCATGGAAAGAGGGGACGGTGGCACGGATAGGAGGGGGCGTCGCCTGTGCACCCTCAGTGGACAGGCCTCCACTGATCCTGAATGATCAGCCAGTGCCAGTGCACATCGGGTGAGTGGGACCCACTGATCAGCTCCCGCTGTGTAGAATCACTGCAGTAAAACTACTATAGGGCAGTTGTAAAGTGGTTAATGTACAGTGTGTATGTATGTATAGGAAATAGAAGCAAAAGCTCCATGGTGGCAGGTGCAAGCCAGTCACTTTGCATTAAATGATCATAAGAAAATTGCAACAACAAGGGACAACCTTGACATACTATCAATCTTATGTTTACTAAGCAAGCTATTTGGTTGATAAGGTTGATGTAGACAAGTTACCAGTTAGGGAACTGGGTTAAACTGAGTAGGGTCATTAGGTAGTACAATCTTTATAAGTTTGTACACTGACTGCAGCTCATGCGCAGTACAATGTACGGTCTTGGCTTATTCCTGATATCAGCATGCATGGGTAGTAGTTATATCGCCCATAGCCATCCAATGGGTGACACAAGACGATGTCAAAGCTGGCAAAAGAGGAGAAGGGAAAAGGCAGTGGCAACGACACAGTTGAGGAGGGGTGTGCAGTTTAATTTAGATAGAATGGAGGGGTGGGTTACAGAAAATTTAGTAGATGGTTCAGCTGTCCTTTGGCACCTGATATATCCCCCCTCTCTGATGAATCAAGTAAAATTGGTCTTCTTAAAACTAAGCTTGTTATTTTTTGTTTTGTTTTAAACAAAAAACCCTAAACTTACCATTTCTTTAATATCGTTTGTTATTAACTTGCACAGGACTGATCATATCACTGGATTAAAGGTGAAAGACCTCTTTCTCTTATAAAAGACAGAAAATGAATAACTGTTAACTTACTGCCAGGTCCTGACTCTGCCAAAAGCTAATAGCAGCAATGGATTTAGGAATTCCTTTAGCTACATACATTGTGTTGGCCCTATCCATATTATATATCCTTAATATACTATATCAGTGGAACAAAGGCAATGTCAGAAAATTTCCTCCAGGACCATGGGCTTTGCCACTCATTGGAAATTTACATATTATGGATTTAAAGAAGCCGCACTTTACTTATCTAGAGGTAAGGCAATCTGTGTATCTAAATTGATATAATGGTTGGTATACATTATTTTACTTCTCTTGCCAAAGGTATTTGGCTTGAATGGAAGCTTTACAAAAATTGAAGGAATGTTAAGGCAACTAAAATATTAACATATTCAACCAATGTTTTACATTTTTTGGGCAATTATTAGCATTCCTTTTACTGTGTATTATAATTAATAAAAATGAAAGTGAGGATTTTTTTTTACCCACTGGGTTTTTCTTTCCTGTGGATCAATTGTGGGTAAAGAATTCCGTACTCTATATGGAGGTTTTCTATTTGTTCTGATGACGTCAATTCTGACAAAACTGGTAGGAGCTACGCCCGCACGCTGACCGACCAACTGTTTCCGATCTGCGCATCTGCGCATGCGCGGCCCCATCGCGGCCATTTTGGTTTCTGGTGGATGTCCTGATAGTGCTTTCCCAAGAGGACAGAGATGTGAGTTTTATTCCTTTTATTTAAATAAACGTTTTTAAGCAATATCACACCATGTGGATTGTCTATCCTTTCATGTCCTGACTGATCTGGAATCACTGGAGAGTATCAGATGTGACAGCCGGGCTCTGGAGCGATTGCAGCAGGAGGAGGGGAGACTACCGGGTGTGACCGCTGGGCTTTGGGGGGATTGCAGGAGGAGGAAGGGAGACTGCCTGCTATTTGTAAACACAACGTGTCTGACCACCCTTATCAGAGGGTCACACGTTCTCTGGTAAGAGCGGAGTATCTGCGGTGTGGAGTGACACCTGTCTGTCCATTCCTTTCTGACACGGATTGGGGACTCCTCTTACATGTGACCACCTATCATTCTTGATTAGTTTGCTCATTTTTTGGACTCATATGTTTATTCTGTGACTACCTATCATCCTTGCAAAGCTTGCTCATTTGTGGACTCATATGTTTAGCGCTGCACTATTTGTTTATACTTTCTATTTGTTTGTTTTTTCTTTTGGTTGAACTAGATTGACTTGTATCTTTTTTTAATCCAATTAACTATTTACAGTAACTAGACATGCGCACTACCGAAAAATGTGTTTATTTTTGTTTCATTTGTTTGTTTTTTCCATTTATCGGATCATTCCTTGTGATCGGCATGTGTTACTTTGGATAATTCGTAATTTTAGATGCATTTGTATTTGTTCTGTTCCATTTGTTTAGATGTGGCTTTCGTTACTTCGGATAAATTATAATTTCAGATGCATTCATATTCATTATGTTGACTAACAGTTACTTTAGCCAAATTTGAAAGGCAATTCCAATACCTTTAATTTAATAGTTTATGATAATAAATAATAAATCATAATACAAATAATAATAATATAAACTATAATAATAGTTAATAATTTAATTATAATAGAAAATATCCAAAATTATCCGAATGTAATCGATTAGTTAAACTCGTAGGTTGAATCGTTTTTCATTCCTTCAGATTTCGTATTTTCGTTCTTTCTGAAAATTTGTTTTCGTATGCATTCGTCAAAAGAGTCTTTCATTCATTCAGATACTTCCGAATGAACGAATATGCTAAATTTCCTCCGAAAAAGAATTTGTAAAGAAACAAATTGCACATGTCTAACAGTAACTGTGGAAGGCTGTTGCCTTTTAAAATTCTTATGTTAAATTTGGTAAAATGTATAATATTAAAGCATTTAACTACTCTGTAAACCTTCATCTGTAGTTCTATAAGCTCGAATTACATACGAGTAATATATTTATATATAAAATTATAACACAGTTTCTGATCATGACATACAGACATAATCAGATATTCTGACCAGCAAGTTTGTGGGGTACTACTAAACCCACTAATCAGGAGTGAAAGGTAACAAGCACCAACCTGCACAAATATCCAAATTGGCAAAATGTATGTCAAAGTGTTACGGCAAATATGTATTAATAAAAATTGACATAGTTACATAGTTCATCTGGTTGAAAAAAGACACCAATCCATCCAGTTCAATCAACACAGAAGAAAAAAAAATTGGTTTAGTCAAAACAGGTTTTGTATAGAGTAGAGAATGCTTAAACATTTTAACTTAAGTTAAATGTGAGTAGATGAGAAATATCCCCACCTAAAGGGGTTGTAAACCCTCTCAGTTTTTCCACATTATTGCATTCTATGCATTAATGTGAAAGATATGTTTGGTTGCAGCAGCCCCCCCAGTGCCCCTTTTACTTACCTGAGCCAGATCGTTCCCACACCGGGCACACGCCGGGCACAAGCTGACCGACTCCAGCCGGTGTCTAGAGTCCTGATTGGATAGAGTGATAGCAGTGCAGCCATTGGCTCCTGCTGCTGTCAATCAAATCCAATGACGCGGAGGCGGGGCCGAGTCCTGTTGTTTGGACACAGACACAGGACACAGGAGCGCGCCCGCACAAGAGTCCCCAGGGAAAGCGCTTCCCTGACGAGTCACTTGAGAAGAGGAGGAGCCAGAAGCGCCACCGAGGGACCCCATAAGAGGATGATCGGGGCCACTCTGTGCAAAACCCTTGCACAGAGGAGGTAAGTATGACATGTTTGTTATTTAAAAAAAAAACTGAACCTTTACAATCGCTTAAGCTCCTGTTCCAGAAACAACTATCAACGGAGAATACCTTTACCTACTGTTGGGTCATTGAGATAAGAAGTGAGGGAAAAGAAGGACAACAATAAAACGTTTTCTAACCCTTTCTAATACTATCCAAAAGTAAAGAAAACTTAAAAAGAAAACACACTTTTGTCTATACTTCAAAGAAAAAAAAAAGCAACCAGGCAAATAGCAAGTAGTGGGAGGTCATCAAAGTTATCAGCTTTATTTCTATCAATGTGTGCATTGATTATATTAAAACTGAAACTCCAGCCTTTTTGGGAGGTATATTTTCCCAAAGAGAGAAAATTGTTATGTGCAGCCCTAAAACACATTTAACAGACCTTTTAATGTTTGTGGAAACAAATAAAATAAATGTGTCAAAACCATCATTGTGTTTGTTACAAAATGGTGAATCTCACTCACAAAAGAGGTAGATGGTAAATTATGTGAAAAAATATATACAAAATCGTATAAAACTACAATGGTGAATATATAAAGTAAAAGAAAATAAATGACCGTTTAACTGAAGCTGAAAACAAGTCAGATGAATGTGAATTAAAAGTGTCACATAAAATTAATTGCTGAAATATCAGAAAGAAGTTCTTGTATTCAGTTCTAATAAAGGTGAATAAAAATCCTATCATGACACCAATCATTACGTGCAAGAAAGAGGAGCCACCACGGATATAAAAGGGGCTTACCAGAAGAAATGGACTCAATAACAATTTTCTCAATGGACTCTGCTTTCTGAATAAGACATACGTCCAATGAGTCAACCAAGCATACGGTGTAACAACATCGGAAACAGGGAGATCTTCCACACTGCCCTCTTCTTAGCATCAGTGGAGGATGGTTATTTGATCAGTGTTTAAGTGTTGGCACTTTCAAAATGGCACTTTAAATAAGGCACTACTTTAAAGGCAAGTACAAACATTAGTTATCCATTACAAACTCTATAAATTCCCCCTTTCCTTTCTCTTTCACTCTGCCTTATTTTCCCCTCTCTCTACTCTCCAACATGCTCATACTAATCTTCTTTGCAGTAACACCCTCTCTCCTCAAACTCTCATTTCTTAACCTCCCTTTGCCACCCCCACAGTCTATACATATCCCCCTCACTTTTGTCCTATCAATATTTCTGCACTTATCACCTCCTACTCATTTTGAGCCCAAACAATGCCACCACCTCCACTTCACTGCAGCGCCAGCCCTCGTATAGGTCCCACTCCCACCTTACTGCCCTCACCCTCCTACTACTCCTTATGTCTGGGGATATTTCTCCAAACCCTGGCCCTCCTCCAGCCAACTCTTACCCCCAGAATTGGCAGTCTAGCGTCTCATACAATAGCCATAACTACCACTGTCTTATTTCAATTCCCCTGATTCCAAGAGTCAGCCCCCCCTTATGTGTGCCCTCTGGAATGCCTGCTCTGTCTCCAACAAACTTGCCTCCTTCAATGACCTTTTCCTTTCCAACTTCCTCAGTTTCCTTGCTATCACTTAAACCTGGCTCTAGGAATCTGACACTGCCTTTCCAGCTGCCCTCTGCCATGGTGGCCTCCTCTGGACTCACTCACCCATATCCATCGGATGAAAAGGAGGCGGAGTTGGACTTCTCCTCTCCCCAAAAAGCACCTTCCAGGTTCTTCCTACACCTCCCACTCTTTCTCTCTGTTCTTTTGAAGTGCACTGCACTTGTCTATTTTCTCCAGTTTGTTTGAGGGTTGCAGTAATTTACCGACCCCCTGGCCCTGTGTCACGCTTTCTTGACGACTTCTCTGCATGGCTACCCTACTTCCTCTCCTCTGAAGTACCTGCCATCATCCTTGGAGACTTTAACATTCCAGTCAATGCTAACACCTCAACCACTTCCCAACTACTCAATTTAACCTCCTCCTTCAACCTAACACAATGGACACAAACCACCACTCACTCCAATGGCAACACTCTTGACCTTATATTCTCCCACCTCTGCACTCCCTGCAACTTCTCCAACAGCCCCTTTCCGCTCTCTGATCACAACCTCATCAGTTTCACACTCTCCCTGTCTCCTACCTCCCGTGCCACCAACCTGCAAACAGTTACCTGCAGGAACCTTTGCCAACTCAGCCCTTCCCTTTTTCATTCTGCTACTGATTACTAGGGAAGGGCTTGACCAGAACATTTGCTATTCATTTGTTCGGGTAATCCCGAACATTATGGGGCATTCGTGACAACTTTGCGCGCCCCATAATGTTTTCAAATGGCAGCGGAATGACGCCCGCTCAATCCACGCCACACACTACATAAAGCCGCTTGTACAGTGGCTCTGTGCAGTGTGTCGGCAATGTTAGTGAGAGAGCGTAGGTAGGTAGTGCAGACAGGTTAGTGTAGGGAAAAAAAAAATTATATACTTATACTGTATATATATATATACTGTATATATATATATATATATATATACACAGTCTAATATATATATATATATATATATATATATATATATTTATATACGCATGGTGTACTATATATCTGTGTACACTGTACATAAGGTATATAGTACACTTGACATGGTGTATTAAAATATATACAGCCTGGTATATATATATATATATACATATACATATATATATATATATATATATATATATACCACGTATTGAGTGTGCACTGTATGTCTGTCCATATGGTATATAGTACACTTGATGTGGTGTATTAAAATATATACTGTTTTTAACCCCTTAACCCCCAGAGGTATTTGCGCAGCAGTCTTTCAAGTGCTTTTTTTTTTGGAAAAAAAATCACTTTTTTGAGTTAAAAAATAAGACAACAGTAAAGTTAGCCAAATTTTTTGTATATTGTGAAAGAGGATGTTACGCCGAGTAACTAGATACCATACATGAAACGGTTGAAAATTGCGCACACTCGCGGAATGGTGACAAACTCTGGTACTTAAAAATCTCCATAGGCGCCGCTTTAAAATTTTGTAACGGTTACCAGGTTAGAGGTGCAGAGGAGGTCTTTTACTAGAGTTATTGCTCACACTCTGGTGATCGTGGCGATACCTCACAACAACGTTTTCTTTGCTGCTTGGTGGCGCTTTAATTTTTTTTTTTTTTTTTATTATATTTTTTCCTTTTAGCACTGTTCCTTTAAAAAAAAATCTGATCACTTTTATTGCTATCACAAGCAATATAAACATCCCTTGTGATAGTAATATATGGTGACAGGTACTCTTTATGGAGGGGTGGGGGGGTCTAAAAGCCCCCCATCCCTCCTTTACACTCCACAATATTCAGATCGCCAAAAACGGCGATTCTGAATGCTGTCACTTTTTTTAAAACTGGCAATGTGACGTTGTAACGTTTCTTCCGGAAATGTGCGAAGGAGTCCCGATCGAAGCCGATTCTGGCTTCCACAGGGACTCCACACAGCCGGCGGACATGGCGGAACGGAGCTCCGGTCTCCCGGTGGGACAGGAGGCCAGAGAAGAGCAGCAGACGGTGGCAGGAGGGGGGATGTCCCCTCCCGCTGCCTGTGATAACGAACGAGTGGCTCCCGAGCCTGATAGGCTATCAATGGATAGCCGGCCGCCTGCTCTATAAAATGGTACCAGGGTATAGCCTGTAGCTGCAGACTATACCCCAATACTTCCACTTAAAGCAGCCACAGTATATAAAGAGTGATTTGCATTAAGTGGTTACATTAATTTACAAAAGCAGGGCCCGCTCCTGCGCCCAACAAAAGTAACTGCATGGAGTTACAGTGTTCTGGCACAGACAACACCCAAGGCCCAATTTTTCACCACCTGTTTGACTGGGGCATGTCATCACAATTTTCAACCACTTAACGCGAATCACAGTTTATAAATGGTGGCAGCTTTTAGTGGATGTATCGGGATATAGCCTGCAACTACAGGCTATACCCCGGTACTGTTTTTTAGAGCAGGCGGCCGGCTATCTGGTGATAATGGCCGATCTGGCTTGGAAGTCTTTATCCCAGGGAGAGGGAGGGGCAACCCCCCCATCCCACCACCGTCCGGCACTCTTCTCCAGTCTCCAGGAAACCGGAGCTCCGATCCAACACTTCTGGCCGCTGTGTGGAGTCCCTGTGGAAGCCGGAATCAGCTTCAATCAGGGACTCCTTCATATATTTCCGGAAGCAACCTCACAACGTCACTTCTGTTTTACTCTGCGCCGGTTTTAAAAAATGACAGTATTCAGAATCGCCATTTTTGGTGATTTGAATACTGTGAAGTGCAAAGTGCATAAAGAGTACCTGTCACCATATATTGATATCACAAGGGATGTTTACATTTCTTGTGATAGCAATTAAAGTGATCAGATTTTTTTTAAAACAAACAGTGTTAAACAAAAAAAAAAAAAAATGAAAAAAAAATTTAAAGCACCACTGTAACCGCGAGCTTGAGCAGCAAAGAAAACGCATACGTAAGTCATGCCCACATATGGAACTGGTGTTCAAACCACACATGTAAGGTATTGCCATGATCGCCAGAGTGTGAGCAGTAATTCTAGCAAAAGATGTCCTTTGCACCTCTAACCTGGTAACAGTTAAAAAAATTTTAAAGCATTGCCTTTGGAGATTTTTAAGTACCGGAGTTTGTCGCCATTCTGCGAGTATGCACAATTTACAACCCTAACATGTATGGTATCTATTTACTCGGCGTAACATCCTCTTTCACAATATACAAAAAAATTGGGCTAACTTTAATGTTGTCTTATTTTTTAACTCAAAAAAGCAATTTTAAAAAAAAAAAAATTGTGCTTGAAAGACCGCTGCGCAAATACCGTGTGACAAAAAGTATTGCAATGATCATCATTTTATTCTCTAGGGTGTTTGAAAAAATATATATATAATGTTTGGGAGTTCTAAGTAATTTGCTAGCAAAAAATTATTTTAACTTGTAAACAACAAGTGTAAAAAAGGGCTCTGGGGCTTAAGTGGTTAAACTAATTTACAACAGCAGGTCCCGTTCCTGCGTCCAACAAGAGTAACTGCAAACGGTTACAGTGTTCTGACACCGCCAGCACCCAAGGCCCAATTTTTGGCCACCTGTTTGACTGGGGGTTTTCGTCACAATTTGTAAACTAATTTACAACATCAGGCCCAGTCCTCCATCCAACAAGAGTAACTGCAAGGGGTTACAGTGTTTTGGCACCGCCAGCACCCAGGGCCCACTTTTTCGCCATCTGTTTGACTGGGGGATTTTATCACAAATTTTTAACTAATTTATGACAGCAGGGCCTGCACCAAAATTTAAAAAAATGACGTGCGGATCCCCCCAAAATCCAAACCAGGTCCTTCAGGTCTGGTATGGAATTTAAGGGGAACCATGTGCCATAATTTAAAAAAAAATGATGTGCGGTTCCCCCCAAAATCCAATCCAGGCCCTTCAGGTCTGGTATGGAATTTAAGGGGAACCCCGCACCAATTTTTTTTTTTTAAATGACGTGGGGTCCCCCCCAGAAACCCAAACCAGGCCCTTCAGGTCTGGTATGGATTTTAAGGGGAACCCCGCGCCAATTTTTTTTTTAAATGGCGTGGGGTCCCCTCCTAAATCCAAACCAGACCCTTATCCAAGCACGCGGCCCTGGCATGGCAAGAGGGTATGGGGATGAGCGAGCGCCCCCCCCTGAACCATACCAGGCCACATGCCCTCAACATGGGGAGGATGGTTTGAGGTCGCCCCCAAAGCACCTTGTCCCCATGAGAAGGGCCTCATCCCCACAACCCTGGCCGGTGGTTGTGGGGGTCTGCAGGCAGGGGGCTTATTGGAATCTGGAAGCCCCATTTAATAAAGGGGCCCCCAGATCCCACTCCCCTATGTGAGTAGGTTTCTGGTAGTGAAGAGTAGTGTAAAAAAAAAACAAAAAAAACAAGAGGCAGTTTTTGACAAGTCCTTTATTTTGTAAAATAGCTCTTTCTTCTTTCTTCCTCCATCTTCTCCTGGCCCGGTCCTTCTTCTGGTCTCCTGATTCTTATTTTAGTCTTCTTGCTTCCTCTCTTCGTCTTCAATCTTCATCTTCATCTTCTTTCTTCTTTCACCGCCACTGCTCTTTCAGCTGCTGTAGCCCAGCCCCGACGCGTCTTGCAGAATGGGCGGTCTTCATGATGATAGTACTTTTATAAGAAAGGGCGGGGCCACCCAGTGACGTAACTGAGTGAACCCGCCCCTTCTGACGTCATGTGATGTCAGAGGGGGCGGGTCACCCATTTACGTCACCGTGTTGCCCCGCCCCTTCTTATAAAATAACTAACATCGCGAAGACCGCCCATTCTGCAAGACGCGTCAGGGCTGGGCTGCAGCAGCTGAAAGAGCGGCGGCGGTGAAAGAAGAAAGAAGATGAAGATTGAAGATTGGAGATGAAGAGAGGAAGCAAGAAGACTAAAAGAAGAAGCAGAAGACCAGAAGAAGGACCAGGCCAGGAGAAGATGGAGGAAGAAAGAAGAAAAGAGCTATTTTACAAAATAAAGGACTTGTCAAAAACTGCCTCTTGTTTTTTTTGTTTTTTTTTTACACTACTCTCCTTTTTTGGTGAATGGGTAGGGGTACAATGTACCAGAAACCTACTCACATAGGGGAGTGGGATCTGGGGGCCCACTTATTAAAGGGGGCTTCCAGATTCCGTTAAGCCCCCGGCCCACAGACCCCCACAAGCACCGGCCAGGCTTGTGGGGAAGAGGCTCTTGTCTGCCTCAACATGGGGACAAAGTGCTTTGAGGTGGTTGGGCAGAGCCCCCCCTCCCCCAATGCACCCATACTCCCCATGTTGAGCGCATGTAGCCTGGTATGGTTCAGGAGGGGGGGTGCACTCGCTCGCCCCCCATCCTAACTGGCCAGGGCTGCATGCTTAGATAAGGTTCTGGTTTGGATTTTAGGGGGACCCCACGTCAATTTTTTTAAAATTTGGTGCGGGGTACCCCTTAATATCCAAACCAGACCCGAAGAGCCTGGTTTGGACTGGGGGGGACCCCACGCACTTTTTTTCAGCGATTTTTTTTTGTATATTGCCAGGATACGGCAATACATTACAGCCGTGATTTTAAATGACAATTTTTCCTATGGAAATGTCCTTTTGCTCTGGCTATGTTCTACACCATACAGAGATGCACCCTTTTACACACGGACTAAGGACACCCCCCACACACAATATTTAAAGGAATTTTTCTTTTTTTTTCACTTTAATCATTATTAAAATCACTGCTCCTGAAAAAACTATTGATTTAAAAACTTTTTTTTTTTCATTGATACATGTCCCCTAGGGCAGGACCCGGGTCCCCATACACTTTTTAGGGCAATAACATTCCATATAAACCTTTAAAATGAGCACTTTTGATTTTTCATGTTCGGGTCCCATAGACTTTAATGGTGTTCGGATGTTCACCCTGAACTTTTTGTTTGTTCGCATGTTCTGATGCAAACCGAACCAGGGGGGTTCAGCCTATCCCTACTGATTGCCTTCATGAAGAAATCACAGCCCTGTCCTGCCCAGACTTGGCCACTTCTGTTTACAACAACATATTGTCATCCTCCCTGGACACACTTGCCCCCATCTCTTCACGCAGAACCAGGCCTCGTCTGCTACAACCCTGGCAAACAGATGACACTAAAAGTCTCAAGAAACGCAGCCGTGCTCTTGAGCAAGTGTGGCGTAAAATGAAATCCCTACAAGACCTCACCCTCTACAAATCTGCCCTTCTCAAATACAACTCCTGCCTCCACTGCACTAAACAAATCTACTACACCACTCTCATCAAATCCCTCTCATCCAGGCCTCGTCAACTCTTCTCTACCCTTAATTCCTTACACCACCCCCACTGCCTCCACCCACCAACTTGCTCACTTCCCAGCAGATTGGCAATCCCTTCAAAAACAAAATTGACACAATTCATGATGAGATATCCTACATCCAGTTTCCTCCACCAAGTCCAACACCCCACTCCACACTTTCCTCCTTCAAACCTGTTAGCCAAACTCCTTTCCACAGCCCACCCCACCACCTGTCTCCTGGACCCTGTCCCCTTGCAACTACTACGTCCACCCTCCCGTTCTGTCCTAAACTCTCTAACCCACATCTTCAACCTCTCCCTCTCTTCCGGGACCTTTCCCTCTCCACTCAAACATATGCTGGTTACTCCCATACTTAAAAAACCCTCACTGCACCCCACCTGTTTGGATAACTTAAGGCCCATTTCCCTGTTCCCATTTGCCTCCAAGCTTCTTGAATGCCTTGTCAACAACCATATGAGTTGCTCACTGACAACAGCCTTCTTGATCCCGTACAATCCGGCTTCTGCCTACAACATTCAATTGAAACTGCCCTACTAAAACTCACCAATGACCTATTAACTGCTAAAACCAATGGCCAATACTCCATACTCATACTCTTAGACCTTTCTGCTGCCTCTGACATAGTTGACCACCCACTCCTCCTCAATAAACTCCACTCCCTTGGCTTCCATGACTCTGCTCTTTCCTGGTTCTCCTCCTAACTTTCTCAGTGCACCTTCAGTGTCACATACAACAGCATCTCCTCCGCTACTCTATCTCTTTCTGTTGCGGTACCCCAAGGCTCTGTCCTTGGGCCCCTTTTATTCTCCCTCTATACCTCTTCCCTGGGCCAGTTGATAAATTCCCATGGCTTAAAATACCACCTCTGTGCTGACGACACCCAGATCTATCTCTAGACTCCTCAACTCTGCACCTCAATCTCCTCACGCATCACAAACTTACTGAATGACATATTGGTATGGATTTCACTCCACTTTCTCAAACTCAATCTTTCTAAAACTGAGCTTGTAATATTTCCTCCTCCCCAGTCCCCTCCTCATGACTTTACCATTGAGATCAACGGCACAACCATTGGTCCTTCCACACACGCCAGGGTGCAAGGTTTAATCCTAGACTCTGACCTCTCTTTCAGCCCCCACATCCAATCACTGGCTAAATCTTGCTGCCTTAACCTTTACAAGATCTCCAGAATTTGCCCCTTCCTAACTAACGACACCTCAAAACAACTTATTCACTCATTGGTTATTTTGCTCCTTGACTACTGCACCTCCCTCCTTACTGGCCTATCTTTACACAGGCTATCCCCCCTTCAGTCTATCATGAATGCTGCTGCCAGACTTATACACCTTACTAACTGATCCGTGACTGCTGCCCCGCTCTGCCAATCGCTTCACTGGCTTCCCCTACCCCACCGTATAAAATTCAAAATACTAACCATAACATACAAGGCCATCCACAACACTGCCCCCAGCTACATCACCAATCTCATCTGCAGATATTGCCCAAATTGTCCTCTCCACTCCTCCCAGGAGCTCCTGCTCTCTAGCTCCCTTGTTACCTCCTCCCATGCTCACCTACAGGACTTCTCCAGAGCCTTTCCTATCCTCTGGAACTCCGTGCTTCAGAATGTCCAGTCAGCCCCCACCCTGTCTGCCTTTAGACGATCCTTGAAAACTCACTTATTCAGAGAAGCCTACCCCACCTCCACCTAAGAACTGTGCTTGAGCCACTTCTATCAGATCATTCCCTGCAGCCATTACATTTTGTACAACCTCCCCCTCCCTTTAGATTGTAAGCTCCATGAGCAGGACCCTCCTATTCGTTCTGTGTTGAACTGCATTTTCAGTCATGTCATTCAAAAAAGAAAAACATTTTACATACAGTGTCTATTAGTAATTAACAAGCAATTCTAACATTTGAAGATCAGGGAGAAAAGGTAGAGGTAGCAACAAACCTATAATAACATTGCAGAAAATCAGGGTGCGTACATGACCGGGGTATTATGTTGGGCTTAATTCCTAGGTCAGGAGGCCAGCGCTCCTTCATCGTGCTTGGAAAAAATTGAGGGATATAGTGTGTTGTGTTATAGAGATCCGGCACCCCGTACCAACACCCCTGACGGGTACAAGCTGTGTCAGGAACTGAGGGGGGGGGGGATCTGGAGAATGCTGACACCTGCATTTAGGCCTGTTGGTGTTAGTAGACTGAGGTTTGGCAATATTGATTTTAGGTAATAAATCAGGTGGGCGATGTGGTAATTGAACTCTCTAGAGTTTTGTTTTATGTAGACATCTTAGTTTATGGGCATTGTATAGTCCACATTTATGTGTTAGGTTGGGGGGTAAGTTGATGTGTTGTTAGGGTTGTGTAATTATCCGAGTAGCGGAATATAGTCCAGGGAGTACACAGTTAATTAAACTTTTCTGATGTCTCGTTGGCAATAGCAGCGGTTTCTTCCATATTATAGATTAGATCTGTTTCATAGAGCCATTCCTTCAATGTGAGGGTATGTGTAGTTTTCCAGTATCTAGGGATAAGTAACTTTGCTGCAGTTAGCAGGTGTCTGGTAAGGGATCTTTTATATCTTTTCAGTGGCCCTGGGGTGATGTGGAGTAGGCAACATGATGGTGTTGAACTGTATTTTAACTGTACCATGTCCCTTCTTTATTTTAAAGCGCTGAGCAAAGTGTTGGCGCTATACAAATCCTGTAAAATAATAATAATAATCAGTGTTATGGATATAAATTGTAAGCACGGTAGTTTCAATAATAGTGCACCAGAGAGGCAAGAAGATTTTAAACCACCCCTGCTGCAGGCATACATGGTAAACAGCACCTGAAACACATGATTGATGACTACATTGGGTCAAGTGCTGATGAGAACACTCTCAGAAGTAAAGACCCCATAGACTATTGGGTGTCTAGGCTGGGCCACTGGCTGGATTTTGTACAGGATGTCATTATTAATATTTCCTTCAAACTCTCTTGACATATTCAGATGATCCAGCACTGTAAAGGTGTCACAAAATGTTCTGTAGCTTAGCTTCAGGTGCAAAATGTCTAATGTTTACTGCAAAGTATTTCATTGTTTGCAGCCTATTCTGGTTCTCTAATTAGATAATCAAGGGAAGGGGCCACGCAAAGGAAATGTAAGCTTAGTAATGATCAGGTATATTGCGGATGTAGTGTAATGCTAAAAGTAGCTGCTGCCACCATACATGTGCCCATATGCACAGGAACTGGGATAAGCAAAGTGCAAAGTGTGTGTGATTAGGCGCTGCTAAGAGATATATAAAAAGTATGAAATATTAAAAATGTATGCAAAAGAATCATCCAATACAATCAATTAAAGTGCCATAACACAAAAAAAGTTCACATCAATTGATCAATTGTTTTGGGTTATGGCACTTTAATTAATTGTATTGGATGATTCTTTTGCATACATTTTTAATATTTCATAATTTTTATATATCTCTTAGCAGTGCCTAATCACACACACTTTGCACTTTACTTATTCTGGTTCTCTTTCACTATAAAAATGCCACACAATGTTTCTGCAGATTAACCTGAGCTCCAAAATGTCTAATGTTTGATGCAGGGTAAATTCTGCATTGTACCAGAAAGTTTCAGGCTTATTCCGGTGATTTGGAACTGTAAAGGTACTACACAATATTCTGCAGCTCATCCTCAACTGCAAAATTTATTTTGTTTAATGCAGGATAAATCATGCAATGCACCTCAATTTTGCAGCCTGTTTTCGTGTGCCAATGTGTAGAAATATTTGTGGTTATTCCCTCTCAGATAATTTGCTCTCAGATAATACATTCAATTATTTTTCAAGATATAACCTGCCTTGTCTCTCGATCTTATATTGTGGCCTAACCAAGCTGCTTACATACTGTCCAGCCACTATAAATGATATGTGCCTATTATCTTTTATTTAATACATTACAATATTTAATTCAAGGTAAAACTTGCTTCATATCTCACTCTTATATTGGAATCTAACCAAGCTGCCTACCAGTGGTGGGCCATGCATTAAGGGCACACGGGCGAGGCCCCCCTATCCCTGACGCCTCCCCCCTATCCATGCACCTGGGCCCGGTACTTTTCAGGATGCTGGTTCCATGGATTCCTATGGCGGGGTTGTTTTTTTTTAAGCACCTGATTAGAGCCAGAGGCTTTCATAGGCTTCAAAAAGGGTGGGCTCAGGGCGCAGAGAGTGCGCCTGGATCGCACCCAATTGTGTGACCATAGAGAATGAATTTTCGCTATTTTTACACTACAGTGCCTCCTCACCAAGCAGGAGACAGGTCAGTGAGACCTGTTTCCAATTTCACAAAGCGCCAGGCAATCCTATTGGATGCCTAGTAGACATGTGTAATCTGTTTCGTTCCGAATTTGTTTTTTAACAAATTTTTCAAAATTTGTTAATTCGGACAAATCCGAATTTCCAAATTTAGAATTTCCGAATTTTTCCCAATTTTCGTTATTTCGAATTCAAAAATTCAGCAATCCGGAAATCTGAAAATTCGGAAATTAGGTAATCGGAAAAGCCGAAAATCCAAAATTTGAAAATTCGGAAATCCGAAAATTCGAAAACCCGATAATTTGAAAATCGGAAATAATGACTAACTAATAATAACTTAACTATTTAACTATTAAATTATAGGTATTGGAATTTCCTTGAAAATGTGGCTGTTAGTGATAAATGTCGTATTTAAGTTCACTAACAGTCAAATTTGAAAGGAAATTATAATACCTATAATTTTTTTTTTTTCCATAAGTTTTATTGAAAGGTAATTAAAGCGTACAGAGTGTCATTGGCAAATGAACATACTTAACTCCATCATAAAGGATTCAGTCATAGAGATTTAGATTACATCAGTGATCATCTATTGTAACATCAAAAAACTATCAATTCGTTAGTTTCACATGAGGATTTGGTGTAGTAGTCTTATGGTCTCTTAGTCTTGCTTTCATGTCTTGTATTGTCGATAGAGTATTAATCGTGTCATCTCTTATGGGTTTCAGGGAATTTTAACCTTTGAGGGAGTGGGAGTAAGTCGAGCTGATCTGGGCAGAGCTGATATCATGGGGAGTGTATATGTGGTGAGAGAGGCTATGGTGGGTGGGGTACGGGGTCTGCGGGTAAGAGGAGGTAAAAGGGGGGGATGGGGGGAGGGGGTCAGGGCCCCCAACACTCGGGTCCGTCGGCCTGGTCAGTCAAGGGGTGAGGTTGTGTAGGTTTAGTGAAGGTTGGTCTTTTCTTATGTCCCTCCTCTTATTGCGGAGGAGGTGGATAGCGAGTGGTTCTGGGTTGCCCCCCCTCTCTCTTCCCCTGTGTGGGGGGGGCTTGGTTATGTTGGTTGCGTGCTTAAGTGTTTTGTAAGAAGACATTTCGGTGTTTTGCTGTATGTGTGGTGTTTTCATGTGCGGTGTTAGGGAGTGTCTGTAAGGGTCTTGAATCTATCAGAGGTGTAGAACTGGTTCCAGCATGCCCATGTAGCCGAGAATTTACCCGGGCGGTCGTGGGCGATTGCAATTAGTTCTTCCATCTCTACAGTTTTCTGAACTCGTAGGAGCCATTCTTTGATAGTAGGAGGGTTAGTTGATCCCCAATGAAGAGGGATACACAATTTGGCTGAGTTTAATAACGGTGGGATCAGGGTTTTGCGGTATTGGTGTATGGGGACGTCTGAGAGGTGGAGAAGAAGTTGTGCTGGGGTATTTTCTAGCGTGAACGTTGAGATATCTGCTATTAGGTCTCTGACTTGGTTCCAGAATGGTTGGATTAGTGGGCACGACCACCAAATGTGTGTCAGGGTGCCTATCTCGTCCGCACATCTCCAGCATTTGTTTGACAAAGCTGGGTTAATTTTATGGAGCAATACTGGAGTTCTGTACCAGCGGGACAGCACCTTGTAACTGTTTTCTTGAGTTGAGACATTGAGGGAAGATTTGTGTGTGAGCGTGGAAATGTTTTCCCATTGTTATCGTCTATAGAGTTGCAAGTGCGATCTTTTATGGGGTCGTGTTGAAGAAGAGGTGGAGAGTCTGCAGGGGTATGTGGTTATGGCGTTTTGGGACTAGGGTGGCAATAATTTGAGTCGGTTTAACACATAGGGA
>BLSH010163903.1:411776-423980 GCA_018402905.1 Glandirana rugosa | reverse complement strand
CAGAGGTTGAAGTTTTAGTTGATATTATTTAGGGTTCGTGATTTGTATAGGGAAGGACTTCTTTATCGGGATGTTACGTTTGCATTAAAGGGGAAGGTGACCCGGGCTCTGGTGTAATTTATGAATCCTTAGTTAGATTGTGGTTTGTAGCGACTGTAGAAGAGGTTTTTAATGTATGGGTGTAACTTTTGTTAATAGTCGCTAGATCTATTTACCTTGTTTCGGGTTAAGAGGACCAAACCATCTCGGCGTTAATACTTTTACTTACAAGAGGGGGCGGACGAGATGAAAAAGGTCTGGTAGGGGTAGTTTTAGGACGGGAGGATACCTCCTTTTGTTTTGGGTTTTGATAATTGTCTGAAGGGGATTCTGGCCCTTTTTTGTTTCCATAGAAAACTGGAGCACGCTTTATTGAAAGATTGGAAAAAGGAGGGCAGGATTTTGATGGGGATGGTCTGGAAAAAGTAGAGCAGGCGGGGGAGAACATTCATTTTCATAATTGCGGCTCTACCAAACCAGGAGAATTGGGCTTTGTTCCATTTATCTAGATCGCTGATAATTGTTTTCAATGTGGGTATGTAATTTTTGGAGAAGATGTCAGCGATGTTTGGTGTTAGATTGATTCCTAAGTATTTAATGTGGTCTCGGGCCCAGTGGAAGGGGAAATTACGTTTGCATTGTAGGGCTATTTCTTCAGGAAGGGATATGTTTAGTGCTTGGGATTTATTATAGTTGATTTTGAAGTTGGAGACGTGGCAAAATTGGTCTAGTTCTTTTAAGAGATTGGGTAGGGATACATGTGGTTCTTGTAAGAAGAGCAAAATATCATCAGCAAAAGCTGCGATTTTGTACGTATGATTGGCTATTGGAATGCCTCGTATATTGTTGTTAGCTTGGAGGCAGTTCAGGAAGGGTTCAAGTGTCAGAACGAAGAGGATCGGGGATAGCGGGCAGCCCTGTCTCGTCCCATTTTTTATGGAGAAGGCGTTTGACAGGTGTCCGTTTATCCTGACTTTGTCGGACGGGGTTGTGTAAAGGGACATGATTGCATTGAACATCCAGTCTCGAATGCCCAGCCTTCGTAAGACTGCACCTAAATAGTCCCAGGACAACCTGTCAAACGCCTTCTCCGTGTCTAGTGAGAGGAAGAACCCCTTCTGGTTGTGGGACTTGAGCCAGTGTTGGATATTTAGAGCTTTGATCGTGTTGTCCCTGGCTTCTCTGCCAGGGATGAAGCCTACTTGGTGTTTTCCAATAAGGGATGGCAGTAGGGGCAGTATTCGATTGGCTAGGATTTTAGCATAAATTTTAATGTCAACGTTGAGAAGGGATATGGTTCTGTAATTGGCTGTTGAGGTGGCGTCTTTACCTTCTTTTGGGATCACCGTTATGTGGGCTTCTAGTAGTCTGGTGTTGGGGGCGTTTGAGGTGGGAATAGAGTTGAAGGCTTTAAGAAAATGGGGTTGTAGTGTATCCGTGTATGTCTTGAAGTATGCGGATGATAGTCCATCTGGGCCTGGGCTTTTGCCATTTTTAAGTTGTTTAATAGCTGTCTTGTATTCTGTTATAGAAATGGGGTTTTCTAGCGCTCGGGAATCTTCTGAATGGATTTGATTAGGGCAGTGCTTTTCAAGAAAGTTTGTAATTGTGGCTGTTCGGGTCTGTGTATCTCTATCTCTTGTGGTCGTATTAGGAAGGTTATATAGATTGGTGTAGTATTTTTCAAATTGGGTTGCTATGTCGATGGTGTTTGACAGGGGTTTCCCTTGGGTGTCTTGAATTGTGTGAATGGTTGTATTCGATTTTTTAGAGTGGAGTGCCCTGGCTAGGTATCTTCCACTTTTATTGCCAAATTCATAGAAAAGTTTTTGTTGTAGAGTGAATTGTCATCTGGTTTTGCGGAGTAACTCCTCTTTTAGTAGCTGTCTTTGTGTCATGAGTTCTGGGAGTATTTGGAGGGCTAGTGATTTTTTGTGTTCCTGTTCGAGTCTTTTAATTTTATCTAAAAGGTCTGAGATGACCTTTTGGCGGATTTTTTGTTTGGCCGCTTTTAATGCTATCATTTTACCTCTAACTACACATTTGTGTGCTTCCCACTGTGTAAGTGGGGAGGTGTCTGGTGTGTCGTTGTTGTTGAAGTAATCCTGAATGGTTTCTCTGATGTCTTGGGCATCTTTTTCTGAGGTTAATAGGGAGGCGTCCAGTCGCCAGATTTTGGTGAATGGGGTAATTTCTGGGAATGTTAGGGTCATTGAGATGGGATGATGGTCAGAGAGGACCATTGGTTCAATTTTCGTCGCCGTTAGGAATGGCAGGTCTTTTTGGGAGAGGAATAGATAATCTATTCTTGAGTACTTATCGTGGGGTGAGGAGTAAAATGTATAGTCTTTATCAGTAGGGCAGAGTGTTCTCCAGGAGTCATGTAGGAGAAGACTCTGGAGTTGTAGTTTGATTTGTTTCAAAGCCTTGATTGGTAGGGATGTTGCACCATTTGAGGTGTCAAGTAGTGGCGATAGTGCTACATTAAAGTCGCCCCCCATTATAGTAAGTCCGGATTGGAATTCTGCTAAATGCTGTGCGATAGATCTGAAGAAAGAAACTTGGGCAGAGTTGGGGCTGTATATATTTGCTAGTGTTACCGGGCGGCCTTGTATGAGACCTTTTAAGAAGATATATCTTCCATCTTCGTCTATGTGTGTGTCTATAGGGGTCCAGTCAAGGTTTTTGGATAGGAGGATAGACACTCCCTTGGTTTTTGCATGTGGGTTAGTGGCATGGTATACTGTCGGGAAGTAGCGGTTTGTCAATTTGGGAATTTTCCGCGATATAAAATGAGTTTCTTGTATGAAAGCAATGTCTGTTTTAAGCTTGTTCATCAGGTGTAGAACCTGGCTGCGTTTCTCAGGTATATTAAGACCCTGGGCATTGAGGGAGACAGTTTTTAGAGTAGTGTGTTTGGTTTGGGGCCGTATGTCTGGCATCTTGTTTGTTTGAAGATATATGGGTTTATTAGGGGGAGTGTGTCTTGTGTTGGGTGGTTGATGTGAGTATGTATGATAGGGTTCTTACCCTGTATTCTGGCGCTAAGGCTGGATGGATGAGACGGTGTCTGGACCCGAGTGGTGGGGGTCTATTGGCTATTAGGGGGGAGGGGTGGTAGTAGGGAGTGGGGGGGAGGGGTGGGGTTCACGGGGTAGAGTTGGGTTCAAGGGGTAGGGGTGATCCGGAGGAGGAGTCTACGTATAGGCTCCTTGTAGTGGAAGTGTATTCCGGTAGTGGTTGACAGGGAGGTGTGTCACCCTGTCTTGTGGGAGAGTGGTAGGCGGTGGAGAGGATGTACGGTGTGTGTGGTAACGGTGGTTACTCCTGAGGCACCTGGGAAACTAGGTTTTGGAGTAGGGATTTTGGTTGAGCCGTAAGAGTTGGGTAGTCTGCTAACTTAACCTGTTGTTCCTTTTAAGTTCAGGTGGGTCAGTTAGCAGCAGGGTTGCACGTTTTGTGTGGCTGCAGAGGCACTGTGTTAGCGTTATCTGTCTGGGGAGGAGGGGGATAGGGTTAGGATTCGAGTCGGGGTATTAAGTCTGTTAGGATACATGTTATGTGTTTGATGATTGGGTGTTTGAATTTGCTCTCGTATTTCTGTTGAGGAGGGTTTAGCTTTTGTGGGGATGGTCGGTAGGTCGCTCGTCGTCATATCATTTGAAATGCATCATGGTATGCAATATGCATGCATTTTCCGTACGTAATCTTAAACAACAGGAGGGGCGAGTCCACCTGGAGCAGAGCTGAGCGACTATGTATTTGGGTCATGTTGTGATATTATTTAGTGTGGATAAGAGAGTATGTATTGTGTCACCTATTGCGGTGCGTAGGATATCTGTTCCCCATTGTGTTTGATATGTTGTAGTTTTGTTTGGGAGGGGGGGGACAGTCGCCCGGCTCTGCTCCACGCGGAGAGCCTGTAATGTGGTAACATCATATTTTAACATATATGCATTGGGGGGCTAAGCCCTTTTCAACAACTAGAACATATAACCATTTCAAAACATGGGTGTAAACATTTAAAGCAATAATACTGGTATGGGTGGCTGTACCTATACCCTCAATAAGGGGTTTACAGGCTGGGGGTAAAACCCATCATGTGTGCCAGCTTGTTGAGATTTGACTGGGTAGGGGCAGGGGGCAGTATAGAGTCTGCAAGCTGAGTGGCAGACTGGGGGGTAGAGGTATGGGTGAGGTATTTGGGTTAAGGGTTGTTAAGCCCGGCTTAGTTGGGCGATATCAAAGTTCAGTTCTTGTTCGTTAGTCTCTTGAGCAGGTTTCGTAGACAGCGTGTGAGATCTGAGCATCTGGTGATGGGAGGGTGCAGCGGAGGTGTAATTAGGTTACCTGCAGGTTGCGGGCTGAGAGGAGGGTGGGTCTCGATGACAAGGAAGAAGCGTTCCTCAGTGCATGTCCAGTTTGACTGCAGGCAAGGTGCATGTTGGTCTCACGTTTCGTGGGTATGCTGGCATCTGCATCTTGTGAGGCCTGTAGAAACGAGATCAATAAAGGAGAGGGGGGGGAAGACAACAGAGGGGGGTATGAAGAGGTAGGGTGATACTGGGACAAAGAAAAAAAGGAGGGATTTTTAGACAGGGAGAGAGAGGTGTGAGGGCTGGTCTTGCTGAAGCTCTGTAGCTTGTCTTTCCTTTGCAGATCTGTAGTGTCTAGTGCGCTTGGTGGGTTTCTTGCGGGTTGGGTGTTGGTATCAGAGTTGGCTGGGTAGGTCTGGAGTATTCAGGTGCGGGAGAGATCTTTGAAGGCTTTGAATCAGTCTGTATGTTTAGTCTTGTCTGGGTCTTCTGTGGGCCGGGGAAGCAGTGGGGCTGCTGTTAGATGTGTTCCTGGCAGCTGACGCGTTGGTGTTTCTTGGGGATGCAGATCTCCTACGTCTGATATGGAAGTCATCGCGGACTGGGATAGCATCCGTGGAGGCCGTTCTTCTTAGGCTTCCCTGGTTAGTGCAGCTGTACCAGTCTGGGAGGTCTAGATGGGGGAGATTGAATGTGTCGCAGAATGAAGGCAGGTCCTCCCTGAAGCGTATGTTTGCTGAGCGATTCTGGAAGGATGCTGATAAGCAAAACGGGAATTTCCAACGGTATTGGATGCCCTTTTCTCGTAGAAGGTCTAGAAGCGGGCGTAGTATTCTTCTATTTTGAAGCGTGATAGGCGAAAGATCTTGGAAGAGCTTTATGTCTGTGCCGCGGTATAATAGGGATTGGCGGTCTCTTGCTCTACGAAGAATTTCTTCCTTTAATTTGAAGTTAACCAAACAGCATATCACGTCTCTCGGGGGGTCTGTGTCTCGTCTTCTGGGCTTTAGGGCTCTATGAACGCGTTCGATTTCAATTGGCGTTTCAGGTGGTCTACCGAGCAGGTCGTTAAAAATGGCGGTGGTCGCGTGGGCGATATGGGTTTGTTCGACCGTCTCGAGGATACCTCTGAGCCTTATATTGTGCCGGCGTCCCCGGTTTTCCACGTCTTCTAGATGTCTCTGCATTTCTCTGAGTTGGATGTTTTGGGATTGTACAGACTCTTGAAGTTGCTGGATTGCTGAGTTATGTACTGCTGTTGTTTCTTCTATATCTTCAAGTCTGTTGTTCATCTCATGTATGTCCCTTCTAAGGTCTGTAATGGCGGCGGTCATTGCAGCGGTCAGTGAGGCTTTGATGTCTTCTGCTACTGACCTGAGGTCCTCCATAGCTAGCGGCCTTGCCCTGGCTGACTGCTGGTGGTGGGAGTCGTTGTGCTGTCTTCCAGGCGGGCTCAGGCTGATGGATCGTGGTGCGGCCTGGTAGGCCCGATCTGGAGCCGGGGGCTCGCGTGATTGCGAGCGGAAGAGCTCCGGGATGCTGCGGCCGGTGCAAGCGTTCGTCCTCCTCGGGGAGCGCGATCGTGCCGGGGAGGGTTCCCTGGATGTTTTACCCATTTTAGGGCTTTGTGTTACTGCTGAAGGGCTCTCTAATGTGGCTTACTTGTCCCGGTGCTCAGGAGCTCTGAGTTCAGGCGTCCATTCCTCTCCGACGCCAGGCCACGCCCCCCTCCCTATAATTTAATAGTTATTTATTAGTTAGTTATTATTTCAAATTTTCTTTCTTATTTTCGGATTTTTCGAATTACCGAATATTTGAATTTCCGAATTTCGAATTCCGAATTTTTGGATATCCAAATTTTTTGAATTCCTTAATTTTCGAAGGAATAAAAAAAACTAACAGAATGAAAACGAACAAATTTTTCATCCGTGCTCATGTATAATGCCTAGTGCTCTGGAAGAGGAGACAAGCTGGAGCTAGAGCCGCAACTGCCTGCATGCTCACGCTCCAGAGGAGGACAGGAGATGAGAGCACACCACAGCAGCACAGCACTCCTTAAAACACAAGGGACGGACCTCCTTCAGGGGGGTGTTGTGGGATGTCATCAGTCCCGTGCCATGGGGGGCGCTCGATGTTAGTCCTGTGGTGCGGGGAGATTGGTACTGTCAGTGCCACCCCCCCAAAGGAGAAACCCACCAGCACCACTGCTGTCTACATACTGTCCTGTCACTGTACACAGTTTGTGGCTATTGCTTCTCAGACAATAACTGTAATTTCTGTTAGATAAGACCTATATACAATGTTTAGTCTGCACTTCCTAAATGTTCCTTAGCTGCTACAGTTTGAGCCAGCTGCACAGAATCACGTTTATGTATGTTATTCTGCATTTCTGGGTAGGGGGGCACCCGTCCGGCTATGCTGTGCTGTGATTCATGGCCTGATCGTGAAGGGGGTAAAACCTTTCAGAGCTGAAAGCACATTTGTAGTTTTAATGAAAAATTAGAAAGTAAAATAAAGTTGAGGTTCTTCAAAAAGGTAACTTCCCCATAATAAAAGTTTGTACCCTGCAGTAGTCTACAGCTGAAGGATGCTGTGATAAAAGAGAAAACCACAGTCTCTCTACAGCAGCTTGACATGTTGCTTGCATAGGTACTACAACTACAGACTTGTAACAAGCAGTATTCACACTTCTATTTTGATGGGGCAGCGGGGAGACGATTCTGGAGAGCATGGTGATAGCACCTTGTAGTTCACTGCTTGTAGGTTGCATTATTAGATTTATATTTCTTGAGTGGGGGAAAAATTACAGTGTAATATACTTTATTTATTTTTCTTTTTTATCTAAGCTTGCAAAGAAATATGGCCCAGTGTTTAGCGTTCAAATGGGTACAAACAAAATAGTGGTATTGGCCGGATATGAAACCGTGAAAGATGCTCTTGTCAATTACGCTGAAGAGTTTGGAGGAAGAGGGAAAACTCGAATATTCCAAAACATGGACAAGGATTTTGGTGAGTCAGTTTTTTGAAAGATGTGCTTTAAAGCTGAACTTCAGCTTTGTAATCAATAATATTGTACATCCTTAAATGTATATATTTTAAATTCAAGTAGAGTAAGTGATTGAACATAATTCATTATCAGCTTGTATCAGCCCCATGTACAGTAGAGCTTAGTATGTAAGAGGCAGGAGCAGCATAAGAAACCAATCAGATGTGTTGCAGTGCAGTTGTAACAAGGAACGTGCCAATAGGAGGAAAGACTGACAGAGAGATGAGCTGATCAGTCAACTTCTTTTCCTTTCACTGTCCATTCACAGGCTGGGGAAGGTGGAAGCACTGGATGTTTTACTTAACTGAAACAGAAAAAATAGGATTTTTATACCATAAAATCCTTTTTATAGAGTTGAGGGACACATCTTTAACAAGAAACCTAGGTTGCCCTGTGGAGATAAAGGTGACTCGAGATCCTTTACAGCCAAATATACACCCTGTTTTTTCAAAATGTGCTGGGGTTCCAAATTTTTGTACGTTGTAGAGATTTTGTTACTGGATAATAAATCTTTGAACTTCAGCTTTGGAGTTGTCAAAAGTATTAGG
This sequence comes from Glandirana rugosa, assembly GCA_018402905.1. Taxonomy (NCBI): domain Eukaryota; kingdom Metazoa; phylum Chordata; class Amphibia; order Anura; family Ranidae; genus Glandirana; species Glandirana rugosa. The sequence goes on along the minus strand of BLSH010163903.1, from coordinate 416,031 downwards.
ATGCCTGTCTTTACACGCACATGAACTTTGTTTTTTTTTTTTAACTCTTTTTATTGACAAGATATATAGAAACAGTTTGGTATGACAACCATTACAATCAACATAAGCGTTAAGAAATATAAAATTTGTTACACAAAGATGAAGAAAAATTCACGTTTACATATGAATTATTGAACCTGAACAGTTTTGATGAGGCAAATAGTGACACAATACTTTTTGGGCAGCTGGATCCAGACTAAAATAACTCAGCAATTCCAGATAGTATACCAATGAGCATATATTCAGATTCAGATTTAGGGAATTTCATACAGTATGTACCTTATGTATTAACAATGGTGAGAGTAGAGGAGTACTTTACATCCCACACCCAATTATATTTACCTGGACAACCCTGATGTTCAAAAATTAGTTTTTCATAAGGAAGTATCTGATTCACTATCCTTATCCATTGACGGATAGAGCAGACTGATTTCTAAAATGCACATGGATTTTAATGGCCTTCCAGTCTTAGTCCGCTGGGTTCAATATTGAGTTGGCCCACCCTTTTTGTACCTATAACAGCTTCAACTCTTCTGGGAAGGCTGTCCACAACGTTTAGGAGTGTGTCTATTGGAATGTTTAACCATTCTCCCAGATGCGCATTTGTGAGGTCAGGCATTGTTGTTCGATGAGAAGGCCTGGCTCGCAGTCTCCACTTTAATTCATGCCAAAGGTGTTCTATCGGGTTGAGGTCAGTCAAGTTCCTCCACTCCACACTCACTCATCCATGTCTATATGGACCTTGCTTTGTGCACTGGTGTGCAGTCATGTTGGAACAGGAAGAGGCCATCCCCAAACTGTTCCCACAACGTTGGGAGCATGAAATTGTCCAAAATGTCTTGGTATGCTGATATCTTAAGAATTCCCTTCACTGGAACTAATGGGCTAAGCCCAACCCCTGAAAAACAACCCCACACCGTAATCCCCCCTCCAGCAAATGATTTAGACCAGTGCACCAAGCACGGTCCATAAAGACACGGATGAGCACTTTTGGGGTGGAGGAACTTGACTGGCCTGCATGGAGTCCTGGCCTCAACCCGACAGAACACCTTTGGGATGAATTAGAGCGGAAACTGCAACACAGGCCTACTCATCCAACATCAGTCCCTGACCTCACAAATGCGCTTCTGGAACAATGGTCCAACATTCCCATAGTCACACTCCTAAACCTTGTGGTCAGCCAATTCAATATTGAACCTTATGGACTAAGACTGGGATGCCATTAAAGTTCATGTACGTTTAAATGAAGACGCCCCAATACTTTTGACAATATAGTGTATATCCCAATATCATCTATATTCCAATTGAAATCTAGCTACATTTCCTGGGCACTGGGTATTCCAGGGTACTCATCCCATGGGCCAGTATGCACTATCCCACCAGCAGCAAATACCTTTATCATCTCATTGGTCTTTGATCCAGTTGTTTTTAAGGGAGGGTTTTTAATGATTGAATATATAAATCCATATTGGTCCTGAGGAAGCACTGAATCCACAAAATGTGTAGACCTCTTCTAAGGATAGACATTGAGACTGCATTTCATTTTTCTGTAAGAATACTTTTATGTCTTCTATGATATTACTGTATGTTTAACATGTATAACTAATTCACTTTTGCTTATTAATTCTTTGTGTTTAGCTAGAAAGTATCACTCTGTCTCATCCCAGAAAGTTGGATAGTAGGAATTTTGTCTGCAGGGACGTAACGATAGCGGTTGCTGGGGTTGCAAATGCAACCGGGCCCCATGCCCTTGTACACCTGAATAGGAGGAATGGCGGGGGCAGCATTTCGAGGAACCAATCTCCTCCATTTTACTCCTATCCTATCACCACTCCCATCCAGTTTACTTGTCTTCTGCTGTTCCAAGGGTCCCTGTGTGCTTCCCTGGTCCCCCCCCCCACAGAGCTGCTGTTTTCCCCCCTCCTCTCTCCTGCCAGCTGCTGTAGAAGTTGTGTCATGATGGAGAGATGGGAACGGATTGGTAAATGTGTCATTTACCAGCTCCTTCCTTTTCTGAATAGACAATCAGTGATTGGTACCAATTGGTTCATTCATAATTGAAGCATAGTAAACAGCTTTTACTATACTTCCATTTCTGAATGAATGGGAGGCTTGGTACACAACTATTCCTGTCCATTCATTCTGTACAGCTGAGGCTACACAGATGGAGAATGAGAGCTGAGGTTTGATAAGACCCCTGATATCTTATCAAAGCTCCCCAACAGAGCTCCTAAAATAAATTGCAAAAAAAAAAATATAAAAATGTAAAAGAAACAAAATGAAATGGTAAAAAAATTATAAAATTAAAAACTACTGACACCAGTGAGGGAACTATCAGGATTGCAAAGATTGCAATTGGGACCGGGCCCTGGCATTTCACCACCATGGGAAGGCCCAAAGATGGCAGAAAGGGGGCCTGCTGCGGAACTTGTGAAAGGGTGCCGCTGTAGGACCATTATAAAGGGCCCCAGGATCAGCGGGAAGAGGGAAGGGCCCTGGTCATGGGGCCCTTCATAATTTCTTGCACCGGGGCCCTGAAGGTTCTAGTTATGCCTCTGTTTGTCTGTGTCCCCATTGAAGAGGCAATTTATCCCCAATGTCAATATAATGGCAATATAAACCTGACAGAGGCTTTAACCATTCACTGCTCTGTTTAAAGTAAAATAAAAAAAATGTCTGGAGTTGGGCTTTAACACACTAGACAAATAAATAAATTGAATTAAATTGTATTCTTGCTTTATTTGACAGATTATATTATGTTGTACTATTAATATGCTGCACATTACCTGACAATACTTTCCTTTATATCTCTTAAAATAGTTTCACTGCAACATACGTGTCAGCCAACCATAACCGTGTAGTGACTGCAATGTAACTTTTTAAGTCCTTGCACATAATTCTCCATGGCCATTGCCACTGGGACTGAAAGTGAGGGAAAGTCTAAAATTCTGAGTTGACACCAAGGTAGAAAATGAGGGGAAATCTTCCAACAGGGACACCTGTTCCAGTGATTACTGCTTAAGATGGGATTTTAGACACTTAAGTGAGATTACCTCTACCTTATGTTGAATCTATGGGATGGGAAGTTATATGAGATTTTGATAATGGGGCACGAGTTAAAAAAAAAAAATATAGGGCTTTAAAAATTTTGGTACAAAACGTAGAAAAACAAAACTTTAAAAATGTTGATATACTTTAAACTCTGGCCATACATTCAAATTAAAATTCAACCCACCCACCAATTTACCATTTGTTAAGGGAACAAGTCCTAGCCCGTACCTGAATCCTGCCTAGTGATCCACTGGTGTGATTTTTCTGCAAATTAGGACCAATAATCCAAAACTGCAGGACCTGTCACCAAATAATCTTGTTTCTAACCCTCACTGCGATGTCATCATGCCACTGATGCACAGCCAATGAAGAATACCTGCATTTCCAGGCAGAGACATGGGCACCCAAAGAGGGACCCTTTGCAGCGAGAAAGATGGAAACCCTGTGGCCGTGTATTTAGGTGAGTATTTCTGGCATTTTTTATTTATTCATTTATTTTGTGACTACTGTTGGAGGGTTTTGCTAAATGAGGTGGGGGAATGTTTTGTTGGGGGTGGGCACTGGCCAGCTTAAACAAACAAATTGGCTAACAAGTACTTGCAATACGTTTCTGCCAAAAAAATTGTAGGGGAAAATCTTCCAAAATATAAAATATACTGTAAACACATACCTCCATGCCAATAGGGTGTCTGCTGTCTAATTAAATATATAAATGCTCGCAATGTTGAATCTCTCAGGACTTGCTCACTCACGTGGTGAAAACTGGAAGGTAATGAGAAGATTTACACTGACAACCTTGCGTGATTTCGGGATGGGGAAAAGTCCTATTGAAGAGAAAATTATTGAAGAATGTTCTTACCTAATTAAAAGTTTTGAATCTTTGAAAGGTAACATTTGATTGGTTACAAAGTGGACAATTCAATTTCCTGCCCCAGCATTATATGTTTGTGACTTTTGCTTTAAATTCTCATTACAGGAAAGCCATTTGATAATACAACGATGATAAATGCTGCAGTGGCTAATATCATTGTGTCAGTATTACTTGGACACCGACTGGACTATGAAGACCCTCAATTTAAAAGACTTTTAAGTTTGAATTCAGAAAATGTTAAACTTTTAGGAAGTTTTATGGTTGGGGTAATATATTTTACCTAATTTTCACCAA
>BLSH010163903.1:386779-402829 GCA_018402905.1 Glandirana rugosa | reverse complement strand
GACTCCATCGGTTCTTCGCATTCCGGAAGGTTCGCCAAACGAGTCTTGAGAAATTTGTCTTCTATGCAAAGAGAGACCGGAAGGGTCGTTAGGATGCCTAAGTTAGGTTACTTCCCGCTTGGAAGGCCTTACGCTTCTTGGCTACCTCAGCAGAGTAATCAGCAAATATTAGCAGGTTAGCTCCTTCTATCCTTAAATTGCGATTTTTCCTGAAGGCCTGTAGTACTTCCAGCTTGTCCGCATAATTAAGGTATTTGACAATGACAGCTCTGGGGGATTTACGGTTAGGATCTGGCGGGCCTATTCTGTGGGCTCGTTCCACGGTGCAGGGTGCTGGAAGACCTAGCGCTTCAGGTATGCGGGAAGAGCAGAGATGAGTGAGTGCGTTGTTAGGGCAGTTCTCTGGTAGGCCTATGATCCTTAGGTTACTCCTCCTGGACCGATTTTCCAGATCTTCGAGCTTTTCCTGGATTGCTGCAAATGCTTTGTCTTGTTTTTCCAGCGTGCCTGTGATCTGATACAGTTCGTCATCTATGTCAGATATCCTGGCTTCTGTAGCTGAAATCCTACGGGCCTGTTCCCCCAGCTCTTTCCTCAGCTGTGATATGCCTGACTGCACAGCCGTGTCCACCACCTGTGATATGTTAGGAAGCAAGAGGGCTGCCACAGCTTGGGCTATTTTGGCATATTCGTCCGGTCCCTCCGCGATGCGGGGCTCCGGGGCCTGTGTGTCCATTGTGACCGTCGCCTGCTCCGTGGCGGCGGCCATCTTTGTACACCCTGGTGTCTGGCCCTGTGTTGTAGCGCGGCCTGGAGCGGCGGATTCTGACCGAGGAGCGGTGAGGAATTTGTCCATCCGATTCCCGGCAGCTTCCCCTCACTGACCTGGTAGTTTTTTTGGGCTGAATCCCGGTGTAATGGCAGTATTTGTGCCTGAGGGAGCGGAGCTGTGCGCGCTCACTCCTCTCTCATGAGGCGCCGGAACCGGAAGTTCTGGCCTATTTTAAAGCAAAAATGTGTAGAAGTCATTGAATGGACAGTTACACTATATTACCAAAAGTATTGGGGCAACAGCCTTTACACGCACATGAACTTTAATGGCATCCCAGTCTTAGTCCGTAGGGTTCAATATTGAGTTGGCCCATCCTTTGCAGCTATAACAGCTTCAACTCTTCTGGGAAGGTTGTTCACAAGGTTTAGCCGTGTGTCTATGGGAATGTTTGACCATTCTTCCAGAAGCACATTCGGGAGGTCAGGCATGGATGCGGATGAGAAGGCCTGGCTTGCAGTCTCCACTCTAATTCATCTCAAAGGTGTTTTATTGGGTTGAGGTGCAGGCTAGTCAAGTTCCTCCACCCCAAACCTAGCCATCTACATACTACCTCAGCCTGTCCATATACCACCTTAGCCTGTCTTTATACTACTCTAGCCTGTCCATATACTACCTTAGCCTGTCCTTATACTACCCTAACCTGTCCATATGCTACCGTAGCCTGTCTCTATACCTGCGGACTACGGTTGGCGTGCCACTATTATTTGTCTTCAGGCCTGGTCCAGAATCACAGGTGCAGGCCTGCGGACCACGGCTTAAGAAATAGGTGAAGAGGCGCCACAAAAATCTCCACCGCCGCCACCTCCACCATATACATGGGCTGGGCAAAGGGGGTGGAGTCAGGTGTGGAGCCAGGAAGCCGCAAAGTGAGGTTTCACCTAGGGTGTCAAAAATCCTTGCATCAGCTCTGCATGGCTCAGTAGACTGAAGCACATTATTCTAGTGTTGTAAGACATTGTGGCAGAGGACACAGGAATTGATTTTGCATCAATCTGTTCCCTATGCTACTTGTGCTGAGAGCCCAGTGTACAATGATATGGTACTGAGGTCCTGGTACTGGAACATAATGAACTAGACTAAAGACTGTCTATTTAAGTACCAGTGTGTTGGTTGGAGCATGCTATAGTACAGTATTTCACCACCAGGTGTCAGGTTACAGGGAAATGCTCACCGTACTCTCTGTGTTATCATTTGCAGGATGCTGGAAATCTTCATTCATACTTTCATAATGAAAATCTAACAAGACTGGTAAGGAATCTTTTCTCTGCGGGAACGGAGACAACAGCGACTACTCTGCGCTGGGGTCTGCTGCTCATGATGACATACCCAGATATACAAGGTATTATATATCTTAATATCTTAAAGTGGTTGTACACCCTTACAGATACCCAGTGAAATGACTAGCCTGAGATGATACCCAGAAATTAAACAAATACGCCTACATAAGATGTACCTGTTTATCTGCTGTCTTCTCTGCTCTACTGTACATCTGATCAAAGTGCAGCATTTTTACAGCTTGTTTGACCTTCCATAAGGCAGGGGATGGGGAGCTGAAGTTACAATCTGCAAAGCTCAGTGAGAGCTGATTGCAGGAAAGGGACCCCCCCCCCTTCACAAAGGAAAATAGCTGAGGCTGTCAATCACAGGCTGTGTACTGGAAGCTCCCTTTCCTGTTACGTTTTTATCTTTTGGTGTCAGGAAAACTTTTCAGATGTGACTCATGCTGATAGCAAAGGAATGAGGCAGCAGAGAGAAATTACATCTAGTGCCCTGGATAGAGGCAAGTACACACTACAGAGGGATATGCTTTGTTCATATTTCATGTCTGAGGTTTACAAACACTTTTAAGCAAAAATGATAAGTAGCTTGAAAATAATAGGCAAATAAATGTATTTATCTGAGATATCATAGACAGGCTTTATTCACCTTCCCTCTTCTTCTCCCAGCGCTCTGCCAAAGGTTCCCTGAGACATAAAAGCACGAGCGCTGTCTTATGGAGGGGGATTTCTCAAAAGTCTTTGATGATAAGCAAATACATTGACATTCATAAAGAGCATCGTAGACACATTTTAGAATTCTGTTGCACCACTGTATTACAAATGTTGGTGCTTTTGATTGATTCATATATCTGTAGGAAACCAGTAGATTAATTTTTCACAGTAGGTGACCAGCAGGCACTGAGACAGGAGTATCCATACTCAGTGCAGCTCAGAAACACTGAGCCTGACAAAATCACTAGCTCAGCTTTACTTACCTCTCTCCCCAGCCACTGCACTAAATCTGAACCCTATTTAAACCAATAGGAGCAGAATCTTAGCTCATGGGAGTTGACTGGAGTAGTGATTTTAATAATGCTTAAAGTGAAAAATTAAAAATATAAAATTCCTTTAACCGGTTCCACACCGCCTACCGTCTATTTATGGCGGCAGTGTGGACGCTGGGCGCGAATTGCCATAAAAAAGCAGCGATCTGCGAGTGGCCGCTAGGGGGCGCGCGCGTGCCCGCCGCATTCCTGAGGAGTGTGCCCGCGGCTCGGGTGGACCCAATGTCCACCGGCGAGCCGCGATAATCGGCCACAGCCAAAGAACGGGGAACTGCCCATGTAAACATGGCAGTTCCCCGCTCTGTTAGTGGGGGCATAGGAGATCTACTGATCCCTGTCACTGGGATCAGTTAGATCTCTCATGCCCATGGCAGCCCAGCCCCCACCCACAGTCAGAACACACCCAGGGAACACACTTAGCCCCTAGATCTCCCCCTACAGGTTAACCCCTTGACTGACAATGCCATTTATACAGTAATCAGTGGACATTTAATTTTCTGATCGCTGTATAAATGTCATTGGTCCCAAAAACGTGTCAAAAATGTCCGACATATCCGCTGCAATGTTGCAGTACCGCTAAAAATCGCAGATCGACGCCATTACTAGTAAAAAATGAAAAAAAATAAAAACCCCAGGAATGAATTCTCATCATCTGTAAACGCAGCCACTTTTGCGCAAACCAATCAATAAACGCCGATTGCAATTTTTTTTTACCAAAAATATGAGGAAGAATATAAATCGGCCAAAACCAATGAAAAAAAATGTTTTTTTATATTTTTTTTTTGGATTTGTATTTTAGCAAAAAGTAAGAAATTTGTTTTTTTTTTTTGCAAAATTGTCGCTCTTCTTTTGTTTATAGCGGCGATCAGAAATGACGCAGAGATGATCAAATACCACCAAAAGAAAGCTCTATTTCTGGGGAAAAAAGACGCAAATTTTGTTTGGGTACAACGTCGCACGACCACGCAATTGTCAGTTAAAGCGACGCAGTGCCAAATCGCAAAAAGTGCTCTGGTCCTAACCTGGGAAATCCTTCCGGGGCTGAAGTGGTTAAATAACCTTCTTGGGGGTACCTTGAATCTGCATGTGAAGTGGTCATCTGTACGATTTAAAAAAACAAACTAATTTCCAAAATGGATTACAGTAAAACTGACAGATAAATTACATTTCCTTGACACTTTGTTCTGTTTGTAAACAAACTGTTGGACTCCCTTCATTTAGATTAGCCACTTTAGCCCCCTTCATGACCAGGCCTTTTTTTACTATATGGCACTGTGTTATTTTAACTGCCAATTGCGCAGTCATGCAGCAGTGTACATCCATTACATTTATGTATTTTCCCCCCACAAATAGAGCTTTCTTTGGATGGTATTTGATCACCAATTTTTTATTTTTTGCGCTATAAACAAAAAAAGCGGCTGTGGACAATCTGACACTAAGTGACACTTTTGACACTTTGTGGGAACTACTGACACTAATACAGTGATCGGTGCTAAAAATATGCAGTGTCACTGTACTAATGACACTAACTGGAAAGGGGTTAAACATCTAGGGCAATTAAAGGGTTAAATGTGTGCCTAACCAGTGTTTTTGTGTGCTGCTTTTACTAAGGGATGTGCTGGATTTTATTCCCTGTTTACATATGCAGAGCTCTGTCCAGTGTGTCTCCTCTGCGATCAGCAGGTGCCGGCGGACATCCATTGGCTGGCATCTGCTGTTGGACTTCTGCTGTGACACCCACTTATCCAGACATGCAGATCTATACAGTATCTCACAAAAGTGAGTACACCCCTCACATTTTTGTAAATATTGTATTAAATCTTTTCATGTGACAACACTGAAGAAATTATACTTTGCTACAATGTAAAGTAGTGAGTGTGCAGCTTGTATAACCGTGTAAATTTGCTGTCCCCTCAAAATAGCTCAACACACAGCCATGAATGTCTAAACCGCTGGCAACAAAAGTGAATAAACCCCTAAGTGAAAATGTCCAAATTGGGCCCAAATTGTCAATATTTTGTGTGACCACCATTATTTTCCAGCACTGCCTTAACCCTATTGGGCATGGAGTTCACCAGAGCTTCACAGGTTACCACTGGAGTCCTCTTCCACTCCTCCATGGCGACATCACAGAGCTGGAGGATGTTAAAAACCTTGCTCACCTCCACCTTCCATTTGAGGATGCCCCACAGATGCTCAATAGGGTTTAGGTCTGGAGACATGCTTGGCCAGTCCATCACCTTTATCCGCAGCTTCTTTAGCAAGGCAGTGGTCGTCTTGGAGGTGTGTTTGGGGTCGTTATCATGTTGGAATACTGCCCTGCAGCCCTGTCTCCGAAGGGAGGGGATCCTGTTTTGCTTCAGTATGTCACAGTACATGTTGGCATTCATGGTTCCCTCAATGAACTGTAGCTCCCCAGTGCTGGCAGCACTCATGCAGCCCCAGACCATGACACTCCCACCACCATGCTTGACTGTAGGCAAGGCACACTTGTCTTTGTTCTTCTCACCTGGTTGCAGGCACACGCACTTGACACCAACTGAACCAAATAAGTTTATCTCGGTCTCATCAGACCACAGGACTTGGTTCCAGTAATCCATGTCCTTAGTATGCTTGTCTTCAGCAAACTGTTTGTGGGCTCTCTTGTGCATCATCTTTAGAAGAGGCTTCCTTTTGGATGACAGCCATACAGACCAATTTGATGCAGTGTGCGGCGTATGGTCTGAGCACTGACAGGCTGACCCTCCACCCCTTCAACCTCTGCAGCAATGCTGGCAGCACTCATATATCTATTTCCCAAAGACAACCTCTGGATATGACGCTGAGCATGTGCACTCAATTTCTTTGGTTGACCATGGCGAGGCCTGTTCTGAGTGGAACCTGTCCTGGTAAAGAGGAAGTAAACCCTGATGGGGTTTACTTCCTCTATGTTGCAATGCAATGTGAAAGAATAATGGGCTTGTATGCATCACATATTAGCTCATTATGTGTCACTTATCTGCATTGGAAGCCCGCGATGTCCAACGATGTTCCCGCTCCAGGCCGCGTGCATCTTCTGCCCCTCTTCCTTCCGGGGCTGCGATCTCCGGCTCTGTGACAGGCCGGAGTTGCGTGATGTCACTCCCACGCATGTGAAGTCACAGCACGATCTCAGTGAAGGAATGGCATGGAGGCTGTTTCTTCACTGCGCATGTGGCCGATGACATGGGCACATGCAAGTACACTGCATATCTCCTAAACCATGCAGGTTTGGGAGATACGCAGGTAACCTACAGGTAAGCCATATTATAGGCTTACCTGTAGGTTAAAGTGGTTGTCAGGGGTTGACAACCACTTTAAACCACTGTATGGTCTTGGCCACTGTGCTGCAGCTCAGTTTCAGGGTCATGGCAATTTTCTTATAGCCTAGGCCATCTTTATGTAGAGCAATGTGGTGCTATGTTGAACTTCCAGTGACCAGTATGAGAGAGTGAAAGCGATAACACCAAATTTAACACACCTGCTTCCCATTCATACCTAAGACCTTGTAACACTAATGAATCATATGACACCGGGGAGGGAAAATGGCCAATTGGGCCCAATTTGGGCATTTTCACTTAAGGATGTACTCACTTTTGTTGCCAGCAATTTAGACATTAATGGCTGTGTGTTGAGTTATTTTGAAGGGACAGCAAATTTACACTGTTATACAAGCTGTACACTCACTACTTTACATTATAGCAAAGTGTCGTTTCTTCTGTGTTGTCACATGAAGATAAAATATTCACAAAAATGGGAGGGGTGTACTCACTTTGGTGAGATACTGTGTGTGTATATATATATATATATATATATATATATATATATATATATATATATACGATTCTGCACAGAGCAGCAGTCCTGTAGCAGTAAATCTGCTATAGGTTGGTCAGCAAGTGGTTAGAGTCTTCTGAGGATCTGGTTTAGATGTTAATGTAAAAAAAACAGACCCTGGTATGAGTTTTAAGGGGGAATCCCATGAAAAATAAACCAAAAAAAGTGTGGTGTTCCCGCCAAATTCCATTTCAGACACTCATCTAAACATTTAACCCTGTAAGCCAGGAAAGGGGGGATGTGTGCACCCTCCCCTCCTTGTAAACCTTGCCAGGCCCCATATCAATAACATGGGGGGGGGGGTACATTACCAGGGAAAAAACCCTCAGACAAAGCAACTTGTGCCCATGTATCTAAAATTCTAAAAAGAATTCCATTCATCTCCTGTATTTTTTCAATTGAATCATGTTGGACATAAGGGTGGTGACAGAGCCAGCCACCAAGAAAATTTTGTAAGATTCTTCAAGAACTGGCCAAAATTCCCATAGTGTATGGCCAGTTTAACATATAGCTTGTTTTCCTCTCATAATATTTGGTTACCAAGTAAGGTGAACAAAAAAAAACTAGCAAGAAATATTATCTTTTACTTTACCTTATTACCTCCAGAAAAAGTGCAACAAGAGATCTCCAAGGTAGTTGGGTTAGCTCAACCTATGTACAGCCATCGGGTACAGATGCCTTATACGAATGCCGTCATACATGAGATCCAGAGGTTTGCCGATCTTGTACCCCTCAGTGTTCCTCACGAGACAACTAGAGATGTCACTTTTAGGGGATATTTTATCCCAAAGGTAACTATTTGAGATCCTGTACAATTCAATTGTAGGCTACTAATACAGCATTGCATTAAAATGAAATTGTGATTTTACTGAGGACATCATTTGAGTTGAGACCAGAACAGTTTTCTTATTATAAACAGCACACCACATTCTATTTAGACCAGAGTTGTTCTTTGAATTAAAGCAGAAGAGTAATTATCTTACATAATATAATTTTTATGTTAGTTATTTTTTATTAATTTTAGGAAACCTATATAATCCCTCTATTATCCTCTGTATTGCGGGACAAGACACAGTTTGAAAAGGCTGATGAATTCTACCCAGATCATTTCCTAGATTCTCACGGAAATTTTGTAAAGAAAGATGCCTTTATGCCATTCTCTGCAGGTTTGTATATCTTTCTGCTGCATCATCACAGCTGCCCTCATTTCATAATATGGAAATGGCTGCAACTGATCAATACAATCAGATCTATGTACACAGAATTGTTTTCTAATGGAGTATATTTAACCACATCACCCCCGGAAGGATTTCCCACTGTAGGAGCACTTTTTGCGATTCGGTACTGCGTCGCTTTAACTGACAATTCCGCGGTCGTGCGACGCTGTACCCAAATAAAATTTGTGTCCTTTTTTTCCCACAAATAGAGCTTTCTTTTGGTGGTATTTGGTTACCTCTGCACCATTTCTGATTGCCGCTATAAACAACAAAAAGCCACAATTTTGCAAAAAAAAAAACAATTTTTCTTACTTCTTGCTAAAATACAAATCCAAAAAAAAAACAAAAAAAAAAAACAAATTTATTCATTGGTTTTGGCCGATTTATATTCTTCCTCATATTTTTGGTAAAAAAACTCATAATCAGCGTTTATAGATTGTTTTGCGTAAAAGTTGCCGCATTTACAAACCATGAGAATTAATTTCTGACGTTTTTACATTTTTTTTTTTTACTAGTAATGGCTGCGATCTGCGATTTTTATCGGGACTTTGATATTGGGGCAGACATGTTGGACATTTTTGACACTTTTTTGTGACCAATGACATTTATACAGTGATCAGAAATGTAAATATCCACTGATTACTGTATAAATGTCATTGGCAGTGAAGTGGTTAACCTGCAGGGGGAGATCTAAGGGTTAACTGTGTTTCCTAGGTTCTAACTGTGAGGGGGCTGGGCTGTCAGGGGCACCAGAGATCTAACTGATCCCAGTGACAGAGATCAGTAGATCTCTTACAAGCCGCCTGTCAGAACGGGGAGCCGCCGGTTTCCCCGTTCTTTCCCTCTGGCAGCTCATTGCGGCTTGCCGGCGGACTTTGGCTCCGTCCAAGCAGCGGGAACACTCACACAGAGTGCGGCACGCTCTCGCCCCCTAGTTGCGTGTCCGCGAATCGCCGCTTATTTACTGCGATTCGCAGAATGCGGCCACATTGCCGCAGTAAAAAGTACGCGGTCGGGAACCAGTTAAAGAAAATCTTTCCCTTTTGTTCACTATGAGTTTACTTTTAACCTAGTAAAATCACATTTAAAATAGTTTTCCTGATGCACTCACATAGTTAATAGGAGAGAGTCTTCATCTCTGAGCAATAGTTGTTTTTCACACCTATTAATATGATCATACAAACCTTCATTCAAATAAACTCAACAAATTTAAAAAAAAATCACAAACCAAAGACCCTCCATTTGTTCAATTTATTGAGTTCTCAAATGATTTTGACCCCACCAAGTCAATCAGCTTATCGCTTATCTGGTGATGACTGGAATGTTGTGGAAGCCCCTCTTGCACCTGCTGCCAAACACTCCTGAAGGTGGACACAGAGAGTATGAGGGCACGGAGTGGCATGATTGCCAGAGTAGCTGACTGGTGAAGTCTGCTCTTAGGTGGATGAAGTTGGGAGTCACAGCTCTAAGAACAGGATACTAAAGCAGCTTGGCACCAGAGCAGGAGAAGGTAGCAGAGCCGGTATGCAGGTGGCAACCAGCAGCAGCCGGGCAACAAGGGACCATGTCATCAGGCAGAGCAAGTCCAGGAAGCAGGCTTAGGTCAGTAACAGCCAGAATCAGCAGGCGAAGACAAGTCCAGTAAACAGGCCGATGTCAGAGAGATCAGATGAACAAGGTTAATGCAGGAGCAAAGGCAAAGCCCAAGAGATAGCTGGGTCATACACAGGTAAGCAGATTCAATGGACCAGGTCACTGTAATACAGGTACAAACTGAAGACCATTCAGCAACAACTGCTCATGGTGTCAGGCCAGTTTAACCATTTGACCACCGGAAGGTTTACACAGCATATTGAGTTGAGTGTGCACTATATATCTGTACCTAAGATATATAGTCCACTTGATGTGGTGTATTAAAATATACACAGTCTGATGTATATATATATATATATATATATATATATACACACACAGTATATTGAGTGTGCACTATATATCGGAGCATTTGGGGGTGTACGGTATATAGTACACTACTTGGCCTGTTGTCTTCAAATATATACAGTCTAGTGTATACAGATATACACGCAGTGTATTAAGAGTAAACTATATATCGGTGCATTCGGGGGAGTACGGTATATACTACAGTGTAGTGTCGTGCTAAAAAAACAAAAAACAAAAAACAAAAACATCATGTCAGGAAGGCCTCAAAGGTGAGGCAGAAGCTCCCAGGCCACTAAAAGAGGGCAAGCAGTCTCTGTGTCTTCAGTGAAAGGTGGCGGACATGGTGCAACATCTGCAGGTGGGTCACTCTTGTCCTTTTTTTCTGCTGTTGGACGTGGTATTGAACCACAACAGCAGAAGAGTTGGTGGAGTGGATAACAAAGCCGTCCTCATCCTCCTCATCCTCTGTCACCCAGGCTCGTACAAGTTTGCTTTCCAATGCATCTGGCAAAGCATCCTATTCCACTGTATCCTTGTCCACAGTTACTCCTTCTGTAGCCCCACCATCATGCATGGTGGAGTCACCTGAGTTGTTTGACCATAGTGTCGGTTACATGCTCATGGAGGATGCGCAGCAGTTTGAAGGCTCCGATGTTGGTTCCCAGGTTGAGGACGGGAGTAGCGTGAGCCTAAAGACAGGGGTGCCGCAAAAGGACAAGAAACTAGCAGTCATGTTCCCCCAGCTGCAGCATAATAACAAGTTTGCTCCAGTGATGAGGAGGGAGGGGATGATGAGGACACAGACTCTACTTGGGTGCCTGAGAGAAGAGAGGAGGAAAGTGAGGAGGAGGAGGCCCAACTCCAACAAGGCAGGATGTCCTCCAGGGGCCAGCTTAAGGGCAGCCACCCAATTGCATCAGCCCACAGAGCTCCACAGGTGCAGGGTGCTGCTGCCTCCCCGCCGACTTCCAAAATTTCTTTGGTGTGGGCATTTTTTAGCACATGTGCAGTAGATCGCACCATTGCCATTTCAAGCTATGTCTGAAGTGCGTCAAGCACAGCCAGGACTCCAGCCGCTTGCGCACTACTGTCTTGACAAGACATATGACGACCAGCCATGCAGTCCGTTGGCAAGAGTACCTGAAGAACCCACACCAGAAAATAAGGCGGACTCCTCCTTGCTCCTCATCTGGGATCTCAACCTCTACTATACCTGCAGTCCTCTCCAAAACCTGCACTGAGAGGAATGAAGGTGTAGCAATGCGTGCCACAACTAGTACTTGCAGCCAGCAATCTGCTAGCAGTACACCACCAGGTGAATTCAGCAGTCAAATATCCCTACCCGGATTGCTGAACCGTAAAAAGAGATACAGTCCCAGCCATCCACATGCTCAGCATCTTAATGCTAGCTTGGCCAAATTGCTAGCACTCCAACTGCTGCCTTTTCAGTTGGTAGACTCTGCGCCCTTTCGTGAATTTGTGGAATGTGCTGCCCCACAGTGGCATGTTCCCAAAAGAGATTTCTTTTCACGTAAAGCCATTCCAGCTCTCTACCGTCATGTGGAAGGCAATGTTTTGGCCTCATTGAACAGTGTGGTCAGCAGCAGGGTACATATTACCGCTGCCTCATGGTCCAGCAGGCATGGTCAGGGACATTACCTTTCCTTCATGGCACACTGGGTAGCTCTGATTGGCAGCTGGGAAGGATGCAGTACAGGGTTCAGTTTTGGAAATAGTTCCACTACCACGCCTCCAAAAAGCTGGTGGCAAATTTTCCGCATCCGCCTCCTCCTCCACCCCCTCCTCTTCTTCTACCTCTGGGGCCTCTTCTGCAGAATTGTCCTCTGAACCTGCAGTGCCCCCTAAGCGTTCAAGGGGCTATGCAAGCAGTCAGGCTAAAAGATGCCATGCAGAGCTTGAGTTAGTCAGTCCTGGGGACAGGAGCTACACTGGGAAAGAGATTCTTACAGCTCTGCGGGGGCAGGCTCAGAGGTGGTTGAAGCCACGGCAGCTTGTGCCAGGAATGGTTGCATGCAACAATGGCACCAACCTTCTTTCTGCCCTCCGACTGGGACAGTTGACACATGTTCCATGCTTGGCGCACGTCTTGAATTTGGTGGTGCAGCATTTCTTGACCAGGTACCCAGGCTTACCAGATATCCTGAGGCAGGCCAGAAAAGTCTGTGGTCATTTCTGGCGTTCATACAATGCCAGTGCTTGGCTGGCTGACATCCAGTGGGAATTCAACCTGCCCAACAACCGCCTCATTTGTGACATGCCCACTAGGTGGAACTCAACATTGGCAATGCTGCAGCGATTGCACGCACAGCAGAGGGCCATCAATGAGTACCTCTGTGAGCATGGCACCAGGACAGGCTCAGGGGAGCTTGGCTCTTTTTCGCCACGTCAGTGGCTAATGATCAAGGATGCATGCACTGTCCTGTCACCATTTGAGGAGGCCACAAGGATGGTAAACAGCGACAATGCAAGCATCAGTGACACTTTGACACTAATATTCCTTCTGGAGCACACGCTTCGTGGAATCATGGACAGGTCACTTGAGGCAGAACAGAGGGAGAAAGAGGAGGACTTTCGTCACAATTTGTAAACTAATTTTCAACTTCAGGCCCAGTTCCTCCGTCCAACAAGAGTAACTGCAAGGGGTTACAGTGTTTTGGCACCGCCAGCACCCAAGGCCCAATTTTTCGCCACCTGTTTGATGGGGCGATTTTATCACAATTTTTAAACGAATTAACAACAGCAGGGCCCGTGCCAAAATAAACAAAAAAATTATGTGCGGTTCCCTCCAAAATCCAAACCAGGCCCTTCAGGTCTGGTATGAAATTTAAGGAGAACTCCTTGCAAAAATGTAAAAAAAAAAATGACGTGTGGTTCCCCCAAATTCCAAACCAGGCGCTTCAGGTCTGGTATGGAATTTAAGGGGAACCCCATGCCAAATTTTAAAAAAAATGGCGTGGAGGGGCTGGGATCTGGGGGCTCTCTTATTAAAGGGGCTTCCATATTCTGATAAGCCCCCCCACCCGCAGACCCCCACAAGCACCAACCAGGCTTGTGGGGAAGAGGCTCTTATCCCCCAAAGCACCCATACTCCCCATGTTAAGAGCATGTAGCCTGGTACGGTTCAGGAGGGGGGGGTGCTTGCTCGTCTCCCCCCATCCTAACCAGCCAGGGCTGCATGCTCAGCTAAGGGTCTGGTTTGGATTTTAGGGGGACCCCCACATCAATTTTTTTTTAAATTTGTTCCCCCAAGCACTTTTTATAGCGATTTTTGGTATATTGCCACCCTTCAGGTCTGGTATGGAATGTAAGGGGAACCCGTGCAAAATTTAAAAAAAAAATTTTGTGCGGTTCCCCCCAAAATCCAAACCAGGTCCTCCAGGTCTGGTATGGAATTTAAGGGTAACCCCACACCAAAATTAAAAAAAAAATGAAGTGAGGTCCCCCCCAAAATCCAGCTCAGGCCCTTTAGGTCTGGTATGGATTGTAAGGAGAACCCCACACCAATTTTTTTTAAAAATGGTGTGGGGTCCCCCCAAAATCCAAACCAGACCATTATCCGAGCACGCAGCCCTGGCATGGCAGGAGGGGGTGGGGACGAGCGAGCACCCCCTCCCCTCCGAACCATACCAGACCACATGCCCTCAACATGGGGAGGATGCTTTGAGGTTGCCCCCAAAGCACCTTGTCCCCATGTTGATGGGGAGAAGGGCCTCATCCCCACAACCCTGGCCGGTGGTTGTGGGGATCTGCAGGCAGGGGGCTTATCAGAATCTGGAAGCCCCTTTTAAAAAGGAGGCCCCCAGATCCCGACCCCCTCCCCCTATGTGAATAGGTTTGGGGTACATTGTACCCCTACCCATTTGCCAAAAAAGGAGTCCTTCTTCTGGTCTTCTTCTTTTAGTCTTCTTGCTTCCCCTCTTCGTCTTCAATCTTCAATCTTCATCTTCATCTTCTTTCTTCTTTCCCCGCTGCTGCCGCTCTCTTTGCTGCTGCAGTCCGGCCCCTGCGCATCTTGCCAAATGGGCTGTCTTCAGGATGACAGTACTTTTATAAGAAGGGGTGGGGCCACCCAGTGACGTAACTGAGTGAACCCTTCTGACATCATGTGATGTCAGAGGGGGTGGGTGACCCATTTACGTCACCTAAGGCCCCGCCCCTTCTTATAAAAGAACTGTCATCGTGAAGACCGCCCATTCGGCTAGACGCGCAGAGGCCGGATTGTAGCAGCAGAGAGCGTGGCGGCGAGGAAAGAGGAGAAAGAAGAGAAAGAGGAGAAAGAGGATGAAGAGAGGAAGCAAAAAGACTAAAAGAAGAAGAAGACCAGAAGAAGGACCAGGCCAGGAGAAGAAAGAGCTATTTTACAAAATAAAGAACGTGTCAAAAACTACCTATTGTTTTTTTTTACACTACACTCCTTTTCTCCTTTTTTGGTGAATGGGTAGTGGTACAATGTACCCCAAATCTGTTCACATGGGGGGGTGGGCCGGGATCTGGAGGCCCCCTTATTAAAGGGGACTTCCGGGTTCCGATAAGCCCCCCCGCCCGCAGACCCCCACAAGCACTGGCCAGGCTTGAGGGAAGAGGCTCTTGTACCCATCAACATGGGGACAAGGTGCTTTGAGGTGGAGGGGGCAGAGCCCCCCTCCCCCAAAGCACCCATGCTCCCCATGTTGAGGGTATGTAGCCTAGTACGGTTCAGGAGGGGGGGTGCTCCCTCGCCCCCCCATCCTAACTGGCCAGGGCTGCATGCTCGGATAAGGGTCTGGTTTGGATTTTAGGGAGACCCCCACGCCACATTTTTTTTAAATTTGGCGAGGGGTTCCCCTTAATATCCAAACCAGACCAGAAGAGCCTGGTTTGGACTGGAGGGGAGAACTGCACGCACTTTTTTACAGTGATTTTTTGTATATTGCCGGGAACCGGCAATACATTACAGCCGCAATTTTAAATGACAATTTTTTCTATGGAAATGTCATTTTGCTCTGGCTATGCTCTACACCTCACAGAGATGCGCCCTTTTACACACCGACTAAGGACACCCCCCAGGCACAATATTTAAAGGAATTTTTCATTTTTTTTCACTTTAGGCATTATTAAAATCACTGCTCCTGAAAAAAACATTTGATTCAACCAGTTCCCTACCGACGTATAGTAAAATGACGTCGGCAGGGACTGGCCGTCGATCCGGGAGGATGTCATATGACGTCCTCCACTTCTCGCCGCTGCTGCGGGCCCCCGTGGGCCCGCACAGGGGCGATCGCGGATCGCTCGTCTGCCTGGGGGTTGTGTCCCCCACCGGATCGGGGTAAAGAGCCAATAAAATTGGCTCTTTACCCCGTGACCGGCTGTGTCCCAGTCACAGCCAGTCACAAACGAGCCTCACGTGCACGCCGCCCGTGCGCGGCGATCGGAGCTGAGGCTTGTCCCTCGGACAAAGCCCAGCTCCGATCCGTGTAAAGAGCCAATAGATTTGGCTCTTTACCACGTGACCGGCTGTGTCAATCACGGGAACGAGCTGTTACCGCGGTTCTCCCTGTCACACACCGATCGTGTGTGACAGGGAGATTGCGGTAACAGCTCGTTACCGCTTACTGTGTACACCAAGCACACTGATCACCCCTCCAATAAAGAGGACCTGTCACCACCCCATCAGAGTACCTGTCACAGTCCATCAGAGTACCTGTCACCTGTCCATCAAAGTACCCGAGTACCTGTCACCTGTCCATCAGAGTACCCGAGTACCTGTCACCTGTCCATCAGACTACCCGAGTACCTGTCACCTGCCCATCAGAGTACCCGAGTACTTGTCACCTGTCCATCAGAGTACCCGAGTACCTGTCACCTGCATGAGCCCATGAGAC
>BLSH010163903.1:355635-386076 GCA_018402905.1 Glandirana rugosa | reverse complement strand
CGAGTACCTGACACCTGCCTTTCAGATTACCCGAGTACCTGTCACCAACCCATCTAAGTAACCGAGTACCTGTCACCTGCCTTTCAGATTACCCGAGTACCTGTCACCAACCCATCTAAGTAACTGCGTACCTATCTGCAGCCCATCAGAGTACCCAAGTACCTTTTACCAACCCATCAGATTACCCGAGTATCTGTCTCCAGCCCATCAAAGTACCCAAGTACCTATCTGCAGCCCATCCAAATGCCTGAGTACCTATCTGCAGCCCATTAGAGTACCCGAGTACCTATCTGCAGCCCATGCCTCATAGAATATACCTCGGGTGTTTGCTTTCCAAAATGGGGTCATTTTGGGCGTAATTCCACTGTCCTGGTGCCCCGGGGCCTTCAAAAGTGTGATAGGTATGAATGAAATTTTATGTGTAAGTTATGTTCCTAGAACGCCTGACGGTGCTCCCTGCATGTTCGGCCTCTGTATGTGGCCAGGGTGTGAAAAAGTCTCACACATGTGGTATCGCCATACTCGGGACGAGTAGCAGAATATATTTTGGGGGGTAATTTTTGCTATGTACATGCCATGTGTTAGAAATATCTTATAAATTGACCACTTTGTGTAAAAATAAAAGCGTTTTCATTTTCTTTCCACGTATTTCCAAGACAAGAAAATGAACCATTCAAAAAATTCATAATGCCTCATAGATTATACGTTGGGGTGTTTGCTTTCCAAAATGGGGTCATTTTGTGGGTAATTCCATTGTCCTGGTGCTCCAGGGCCTTCAAAAGTGTAATAGGTCGTTAGGAAATTAGATGTGAAAATTCTGCTCCTAGAATGCATGACGGTGCTCCCTGCATGTTGGACCTCTCTATGTGGTCAGGCTGTGAAAAAGTCTCACACATGTGGTATCGCCATACCCGGGGACAGTAGCAGAATGTATTTTGGGGTGTAATTGGAAGTTTGCATATGCTGTGTGTGAGAAATAACTTGTTGTTTTGACAATTTTGTGCAAAAAAAAAAAAAAATAATAATTTCTTAATTTTCCAAAGAATTGTGGGAAAAAAGTACAACTTTAAAAAACTTGCCATGCCTCTTACTAAATACCTTGGAATGTCTACTTTTCAAAAAGGGGTAATTTGGGGGGTATTTGTACTTTCCCGACATTTCAGGGCCTCAAGAAATGAGAAGGCCATCAGTGCATCAGGTGTGATCAATTTTCAATGATTTGCACCATAGCTTGTAGACTCTATAACTTTCACACAGACCAAATAATATACACTTATTTGGGTTATTTTTACCAAAGATAGGTAGCAGTATAGGTTTTGGCCAAAATTTATGGACAAAAATTACTTATTTGCAAAATTTTATCACAGAAACTAAAAAAAAGTGTTTTTTTTTCAAAATTTTCGCACTTTTTTCAATTATGTCGCAAAAAATAAAAAAACCCAGAGGTTCTTAAATACCACCAAAAGAAAGCTCTATTTGTGTGAAAAAAATGATAAAAATTTTGTTTGGGTGCAGTGTAGCATGAGAGAGTAATTGAGATTCAAAGTGTGAGAGCGCTGAAAGCTGAAAATTGGTCTGGGCAGGAAGGGGGTATAAACGTCCTGTATTCAAGTGGTTAAAAAATTTTTTTTTCATTGATACATGTCCCCTAGGGCAGGACCCGGGTCCCTATACACTTTTTAGGGCAATAACATTGCATATAGGCCTTTAAAATGAGCACTTTTGATTTTTCATGTTCACGTCCCATAAACGTTAATGGTGTTTGGATGTTCGCCCTGAACTTTTTGTCTGTTCCCATGTTCTGGTGCGAACCGGGGGGTGTTCAGCTCATCCCTAGCGGTGATCAGCAATTTTTAACAGCGGACAAATCAGACACCTAACTGACACTTTTGACACTATTATAGTGATCAGTGCTAAAAATATGCAATGTAAGTGTACCAATGACACTGGCAGGGAAGAAGTTAACATCAGGGGCAATCCTAGGGTTAACTGTGTTCCCTATGAGTGTTTTCTAACTGTGTGGGGGTTGCTCTGATTTGATGAAGACAGAGATCAGTGCTCCTGCTTAGCAGGAACACAAGGTCTCAATCTTCTCCCCTGTCAGAACGGCAATACGCCTTGTTTACATAGGCAGATCGCTGTTCTACGGCTCCCAGAAACAATCACGGGTGGCATCCCATTGTGTCCAATCAGAGCATGATCTTGCCTCCGACAGCATGCACATACCCCCCAGTGGCTGTTGCACAAAATGATGTACAGGTGTGTTATTCGTGCAATAGAGCCGACCTGCCACAGTAAATATGTAGTTGGTGGTCAGCAAGTGGTTAAAACTGTATTGTATATTAAAAGAAAATACACTGTAGAATAAAATGGTGGTAGTTACAATTTTTTTTTTTTTTGTCACACAGTATTTGCACAACTGTTGGGCAAATCTATGTTTTCAGGATACCCATTTTTTTGCAAAATATACAGTATCTCACAAAAGAGTACACCCCTCACATTTATATATATATATATATATATATATATATATATATATACACACACAGTATCTCACAAAAGTGAGTACACCCCTCCCATTTTTGTAAATATTTTATTATATATTTTCATGTGACAACACTGAAGAAATTACACTTTGCTATAATGTAAAGTAGTGAGTGTACAGCTTGTATAACAGTGTAAATTTACTGTCCCCTCAAAATAACTCAATACATAGCCATTAGAGTTGAGTGGACACCTGGATGTTCAGGTTCGGCCGAACTTCGCGAAAAAGTTTGAGTTCGGACCCGAATTTGACCCCGAACCCCATTGAAGTCAATGGTGACCCGAACTTTTGGGCACTAAAATGGCTCTAAAAAAGTCCTAGAAAGGGCTAGAGGGCTGCAAAACAAATTTGGATAGGGAAGTAACTTAAAATCACATAAAAAAAATAAAAAATTATGTCATGTCCTAGGCAGCCCATCCCCCTACAGTTAGAACACACCCAGGGTAAGCAGTTAACCCATTGATTGCCCCTAGTGTTAACCCCTTCCCTGCCTGTGTCATTTATACATTGATCAGTGCATTTTTATAGCAATGATAAAAACAGAAGTCAGGATGCCTCTACTAAACTAAACTCATTCAGGCTTCCTCTATACAGTAATAAGCCCTGAACATACTGTATATATTTTGGTGCCCATGTAGCTGCCTTGCAGATAATCTCAAACACTCGGCCTGCTGCCACTCTCAAAGTCAAGACGTTTTTAGTGAAGAGTGCCGTGAATCTCCTGGCACAGCTAACCCTTTCAACTTGTAGGAGATGAGCTTCACCAACCAAGAGACAACAATCTTCTTGGAAGCCGTGAAATCATTATGTGATCCACCTGGAATGACAAAAAGATGCTCTGACTTTCTCATGGCAGAAGTTGCCTTGATTAAACATTGCAAAGCTTGGCCCACATCAGATGGGCTAATTTCTTGAGTACTCCCCAAAAAGGACTCTGAAGGTCAGTTCAGGCACAAATTTGTGGATTGGCATGAGTACCACCCTGTCTTGGATTTACGCGAGTATGGGTTCTTTAAACCCCAAGGCCGCCAATGCTGACTCTCTTCTGGCTGATGTGATTGCCATCGGTAAAGCAGTTTTCACTGAGAGATACCACAGGGTGATTGAAGGCATCTGATGCAAAAAAAATCCAACACCAATGGGAAATCTATTTCGGAAACAATTCGAGAGTTCAACCAAATTGCATCTTGAAAAATGGTATAATTAATTGTTGGATGCCCACTGTATGCCAGTGAAGGCAGAGATAGGCAGGATGTGTGCTTATAGCATACTTACGCTTAGACCTAAATCAAGCTGAGCCTGCAGAACTTTCAGAACAGACTTCTGAAGAGTCCAGTGTAAAATTTTGATCAACAGTAATCCTGCGAATGTATGCCATATTCTACTATAAGCACTGTTTTCATAAGCGTATTCACAACCTTTACCAAGCATTTGAGATCAATTAGCCTCTGCCTCTCAAGACCCAAGCCATCAGCCTGAGTATGTCATATGCTGAATGAATGGGACTTTATAGAAGATTTGATCTTACAGGCAGAGGGAGTCGATCATTGCCACTCATTAGGAGGAGCAGAGGGTACCAAGGCCCCCTCGGCCAATCTGGGATCACCAGAACTGTCACCTTCCACTATCATAGCCTTAGCTGGAAGCTGAGAATCAGAGGGAGCGTCAGAAAGGTATGCACTGTCTTGGAGATCCACTCTGCAATCAGCACTTCCACCCCAATTGCTTGCGGATTCTGGACCCTGGAATAGAACTTCAGCAGCTTGGTGTTGACTGGGGGTGTGAGTGGGTCTACCTCAGGAAGAAAATAGCAAGCTCTGTTAGTTCTCGAAAGACTCGCAGTAGTCTGGACCATCCATTGTCATCTAGACATGTCCTGGATAAAAGTTTGCCTGAAGCTTCTTCTGACCAGGCCACAGATAGCTGCAGAAGATTGACTAAAGCAGATTCTAGAAACAGAGAACCCTCCTTCAGGAGGGAGAGACAGAGCATTGTTTCCAGATGTAGGCATTGCACTGTCTGTCTAACTTAACCAGGACAGATTCACCCCGGATGAGGTGACTGAAGGCTAGGAGCCTGAAATGCTGCACTCATCTTCAGAATGTTGGACACCATCTTGGACCCTTAAAAAATACCATTGGCCCTGAGCCAATTGCTCTGGAAGTAAGGCTTCTGTTCTACTTTACTGTTGTCTGACTTCGCCACCAGCCACTAGGTCATTAGAAGGGAATGACATTGCCGACCATTTCATTTCTCCAACCACAAGTTTAGGCCACTGATCCAGAAACTCGACTTGAACAGGGCGAGAGTTCAATTGAGCCTACCTGAGCTGCTGGAGAGAGGCTATTTCTATGGCTTAATCTGAGACATGAAGGATGAAAGATCTCCAAGTATGCGCTGAAATACTTGCCTTAAGGGACCAAGTGTCCATATCAAGCTGTACCTATGTCATCAAATCAACATTAACTTACTGAGATTCCTGAAGTATTGTGGAGCTCACAATACACTATACACCCCTCTCAAGTTATATGCAGTTATTCTGCCATCAGATTCACATTAGAATCTCACTTTTTACCATGTTGGTCAAATTCACAATGTTTGACTTCCTCTTTGGTTTCTTTTTTCTTATGTTTTCTCTTTTTCTATTTGGTTTTATCTGAGATGGACACCACCCGGCCATGGAAGGACCTACCTTGCCTTTGTCAAAATTCAAAATGCTTGAATGGTGTTTAGGGAATGGCAATTCCTGCTCCATTAAGGTATCGCTATAATTTCCTTCAATTAGTCATGGAACTTAAGATAGTTTCCTTTAATGTTCATGGGCTTAATCACCCAGCGAAAAGAGCTTGGATCTGGAAGGAAGCCTCAAAACTGAACTCTGATATACTGTGCTTACAGGAGACACATTTCCTGGCCTCCAACTCACACACTTTCCATCACAAAAGCTTTCCACATATCTATAAGGCCCCAGCCCAACATAAACGAAAAGGAGTTTTAATCACCATCAAGAACTCTGTCGCCTTTGTTCCTCGAGAACTACATGTAGACCCAGAGGGCAGGTACTTGATACTAATAGGGGTATTCAACAGCCACCTACTTATGATCGTAAACCCGTATGCATCCAACTCCCACCAGCTCTGTTTCATGAAGAAAATCTTCAAAAAAATCGCTGCATGTAGGAAAGGGGGACTGATCATATGTGGAGACTACAATATCACAGCGGACTATAAAATAGACACTACCACTAGCTCAAAACACACCCCCCATGCTTCAGCCCTTACTACATGTGAAAGATGTGTATGATGTCTGGAGGTGTCAGCACTCTAATGAGTGTGACTATACTTTCCACTCCTCCAGGCACAATACATATTCATGTATTGATATGATCATGGTTGACCGTAACATATTACAGGCAGTGTCATCCTCCACCATCCATGACATCTCGTGGTATGACCACGCACCTGTCTCTATAATGATTGTGGAGAAGGGCACTCCTAGCCCTGCATATATATGGAGAGCTAACTCACGACTGTTTCACTTGCCTACTTATGTGTCCTCTATTATTAACCACTTGAAAAACTTCTTCGAACTTAATACCAACTCGTGTCAAACCCTACTACTCTATGGTGGGCCCATAAGGCCTTTATTAGAGGCTTTATTCTACAACTCAGCTCATAGGCAAAGAGGCAGAGGGCACAAAAATTGGACCGCTTGCTTGACGAAAATAAAAATATTGAGACACAAAACAAACTTCGCTTGGATCTCAGGCTCATGCTTCTAGAACAATAAAACAAACACATCAACTCCCTTGAATTATCACATTATTCAGCTGGCAAGCTCCTAGCCCAAAGATTAAAAGAAAGCAAATTGCAATCCAAAATCCAATTCTTAATCCGAGCAAAAGACAATAGCAAAATTTTAAACCCAAAAGAGATAGCGAACAGTTTTGCTGATTATTATTCCTCCCTATACAATCTTAGAGAGGACCCCAACACTCCTCAACCCACGGACGATGATATACAGGCCTTTCTGGCAGATATTAAACTCCCCTCCTTGTCACAGACACAACTTCTCTCCCTGAATGCCCCCATAGCAGAGACTGAGATCCATAAGGCGATAAACAATCTTCCAAGCGGTAAGTCGCCTGGGCCAGATGGGTTAACAAATGACTACTATAAAATCTTTCAAAACATCTAATTTCCAAATTTACAGTCAGTTTACTCACAAGCTGTGTCTTCGGCCTCTTTTTCCCCCAAAATGCTCAGGGCGTATGTAGTCACCATCCGTAAACCAGGCAAGGATCCCACTACCCCACCCAATTTTAGTCCCATATCGCTGTTAAATACAGATGTTAAACTTTATGCAAAAATTTTGACCCATAGACTCCTTCCAATTTTACCTAAGCTGATAAACCCAGACCAAACAGCTTCACTTCTGGCAGACAGGCCACAGATGCCACACAGAGGGTTATTAACACCATCCAATACGCCAGATCTTGTTGGACCCCTTCTTACATAGTTACATAGTTACATAGTCAGTGAGGCTGAAAAGAGACACAAGTCCATCAAGTCCAACCTATGTGTGCGTTTTTATGTCAATATTACATTTTATATGCCTCAATGTTGTGGTCCCTTAGGTGTGCATCTAATAGTTTTTTTGAAATTATCTATACTCCCAGCAGAAACTACTGCTTGTGGAAGAGAATTCCACATCCTCCCTGCTCTTACTGTAAAGAAACCTCTACACATTTTAAGGTTAAAACGCTTTTCTTCTATTTTTAGTGAATGGCCGCTTGTCTTTGTGTATTCCCTTGCGCTGAATAGTTTCGTCCCTATTGTGGGGTTACCAGTACAGTATTTGTACATTGAAATCATATCCCCTCTCAAGCGTCTCTTCTCCAGAGAGAATAAGTTCAGTGCTTGTAATCTTTCCTCATAACTAAGGTCCTCCAATCCCTTAATTAGCTTTGTTGCCCTTCTCTGAAC
Organism: Glandirana rugosa; assembly: GCA_018402905.1. Taxonomy (NCBI): domain Eukaryota; kingdom Metazoa; phylum Chordata; class Amphibia; order Anura; family Ranidae; genus Glandirana; species Glandirana rugosa. Next base: position 378,546 of record BLSH010163903.1, on the reverse strand, counting down.
CCTTTCCAATACCAGGACATCCTTCCTGAGGACTGGTGCCCAGAATTGGATGGCATAGTCCAGGTGTGGCCTCACCAGAGACTTGTATAGTGGGAGAAATATTAATTTATCCCTGGCATTGATCCCTTTCTTGATGCATGCCAGTACTTTGCTAGCTTTGCTTGCAACAGCTTGGCATTGCATGCCACTGCTGAGCCTGTTCTCTACTAGGACCCCTAGGTCTTTTTCCATCCTAGATTCCCCCAGGGGCTCTCCCCCTAGTGAGTAGTTTGCGTTTATGTTTTTGGTACCCCATTTTTCTACATCTTCAAATCTCATTTGCCACTTGTCTGCCCACCCCATTCATTTATTCAGATCTTCTTGAAAGGCTTCCACATCCTGTGGAGAATTTATTGCCCTGCTTAGCTTGGTATCATCCGCAAATATTGAGATTGAGCTGGTCACCCCGTCCTCCAAATAGTTTATGAATAAATTGAATAGGATCTCTCCTAGGACAGAACCTTGGGGAACCCCACTTTCTACAACAGACCATTCTGAGTATTCCCCATTTATCACCACCCTCTGGACTCACCCCTGTAGCTAGTTTTCAATCCAGGTGCTCACCCTTTGATCCATGTTGAGGGATCTTAGTTTGTACAGTAAACGTTTATGTGGAACTGTATCAAATGCTTTTGCAAAATCCAGGTACACCACGTCTACAGGCCTTCCTTTATCTAGATGGCAGCTTACCTCCTCATAGAAGGTTAATAGATTGGTCTGGCAAGAACGATTCTTCATGAACCCATGTTGATTACTGCTGACACCGTTCTCGTTACAATAATCTTGTATATAATCCCTTATTATTCCCTCCAAGAGCTTGCAAATTATTGATGTTAAGCGAACTGGTCTGTAGTTCCCAGGGATATATCTTGGTCCTTTTTTATATATAGGTACTACATTAGCTTTCTTCCAATCAGCTGGTATCATACCAGTCAGAAAACTGCTCTTAAAGATTAGGTACAACGGTGGGGCAATAACTTGGCTTAGTTATTTAAGGACCCTCGGGTGTCAGCCATCTGGGCCCGGTGACTTATTGGTGTTCAGTTTTTCAAGCCCATTCCTGATTTTATCCTCAGTCAGCCATGAGGGTGCTTCCTGTGATGTGTTGTGAGGACCAGCATTGTAGCTCTGAATTATTGAGCCCCCCGTTTCCCTTGTGAATACTGAGGAGAAAAATGAGTTTAACACCTTTGCCATTTCTCCATCCTTTGTAACCAGATTTCCTTCCTCATTCTTTATGGGGCCAATATGATCTGACCTCCCCCTCTTGCTGTTTATATACTTAAAGAATTTCTTGGGATTCCTTTTACTCTCCTCAGCTATATGTCTTTCATGTTCTACCTTAGCTGCTCTGATTGCACCTTTGCATTCCTTATTGTGTGTTTTATAAATGTGAAAATCTGACTGAGACCCCTCCTCCTTGTATTTTTTGAAGGCCTTCTCCTTTGCTTTTAAGTTTGCCTTTATGTCGGAGTTAAGCCATCCTGGTCTTTGATTAGCTCTTTTAAATTTATTTCCTGTTGGGATACACTGGCTAATACCTTTGTTTAGTATGTTCTTGAAACACTCCCAATTTTCCTCTGCGTTCTTTGCTCCTAGAATTTTATCCCATTTAACATCTTCCAGCAAGGAACGAAGTTTCTGGAAGTTGGCTCTTTTAAAATTCAGTGTCTTTGTATTCCCCTTATGTTTCCTATTTGTGTAATTTATACTGAAATGAATTGACCTGTGATCGCTATTTCCTAGATTGCCCCTTACTTCCATGTCTGTGATCAGGTCTGTGTTGTTAGTAATCAGAAGGTCTAGTAATGCTTTATCTCTTGTTGGTGCATTTACCATCTGACCCATGAAATTGTCCTGCAGGACATTTAGGAAATGGCGAGCCTTAGCTGAACGTGCAGTACCTTCCTCCCAGTCAATATCTGGGTAATTAAAATCCCCCATTATAATAACACTTCCCATCCTAGCCGCTATTCCATATTGCGATAGAAGGTCCGCCTCCCCCTCCTCCCTCTAATTAGGGGGCCCAGTAATACTTTCCCCCTGGTATCTTCCCTTTGTAGCTCTACCAATAAGGCTTCAACTTCCTCCCCAGAACCACTAGTAATGTCATCTCTCACATTAATTTTTATGTCATTTTTTATATACAGGCATACCCCACCCCCTTTTTTGCCCTCCCTATCCCTGCGATATAGGGAATACCACTGAATGGTAGCCAGCCAATCATGAGAGCTGTTGAACCAAGCCTCTGAAATTCCCACAAAATCAAATTCCTCCTCGTACAGTAGTAACTCTAGTTCTCCCATCTTGTCTGCCAGACTTCTGGCATTAGTGAACAAGCCACGTAGTTTTGTCTGGACGCCTACTGCTTACTTGCTTGGTATTCCTCGTTTGCATGTAGGCCTTGTTACACTACTTGCCTCGGGTTTTAAATATTTATTCGGCCTATCACTCCTCCCTCCAATACTACCCTCTGAACTCTGTTCCACTCTGGCTATTTCTAAGTCTGGACCCTCCCCCCCGTTTCCTAGTTTAAAAGCCCCTCTAACTTTTCGGCCATCCTTATTCCCAGCCGGTCTGCACCTTCCCCATTTAGGTGCAGCCCATCCTTTCTATAGAGCTTGTAGCCGATTGAGAAATCGGCCCAGTTCTCCAGGAACCCAAAACCCTCCTTTCTACACCAGCTCCTCAGCCACTTCCCTTATCTCCCGCTGCCTCTCTGGTGTGGCTCGAGGTACCGGTAGTATTTCTGAGAATAATACCTTGGAGGTCCTAAGCCTCAATTTTGCTCCCAGGTCCCTAAAAAACTTTTTTTAGGACACTCCACCTACCTCTAACTTTGTCATTGGTGCCAACATGTACCATGACAGCCGTGTCTTCCCCAGCCCCTCCCAGCAATCCATGATGTCCCGAACCCGAGCGCCCGGTAAACAGTTTACAGTTCGGTGCTTCAGGTCTTTGTGACAGATTGGCCTCTCTGTGTTTCTAATAACTGAGTCCCCTACCACCACAATCTGTCTTTCCTTCCGCCTGACTTCCTCCCCACCCTCGCTGGAGGAGTTACTCCCCTGGCAGCTAGGGGTGCCACTCTGCTCCAGCGATGCTGATTCCTGGCTGGTTCCTGGCAATATCACACAACGGGGTGTATCTATTGGGATGCTCCAGCCCAGGGTCAGCCTCCCTGACTCTTTCCCTTCTACCCTTCCTAACTGTCACCCAACTACTCTGTTCTGGTGCCTGCACCTCTTTGTCTCCACCCGCCTCTGTGCTGGCTCCTGTCGGCACCTGCCGAGTACGATCCCAACTTTCCTTAAGTATGGAGAGTCACCTCAGTGTTGACAGTTGCTTCCTCAGATTCAGAACCTGGGCTTCCAGGGAAACAACGTTCTTACATTTTGTACAGCAGTATTCGTCCTCGTTCGCATGAACAAGATGTACACCGAATCTCTTCTCCACACCCGCCGGGTATCGTACCTATTGATTTAGTGGGGACTGGCAATTATGCTCTATCCAATTACCTAACCACTGGCTGCCTGCCTCTAATAGTCACAGCACTCGGTACTCACGCCACACTCAGTACTCACGCCACACTCGGGTACTCACGCTATATTACTCAGATACCAGCCCAATACTCAGGTACTCACACGATAATCAGGCTCTCATCTGATACCCTGGTACTCACTATACTCAGATACTTGCTACTCAGGTACTCACAGAATACTCAGGCACCCGCTACTCACAGAATACTCAGGTACTCACAGCACTCGGATACTCCCAATACACAGGCGTTCCCAATACACAGGCGCTCACAGTACACAGGCTTTCACAATACACATGCGCTCACAGTGCTCACAATACACAGGTGCTCACAATACGCAGGTGCTCACAATACACAGGTACTCACAATACACAGTACTCACAATACACAGGTACTCACAATACACAGTACTAACAATACACAGGTACTCACAATACACAGTACTCACAATACACAGGTACTCACAATACACAGTACTCACAGTACTATCAGTCAATTCTTTACTCTTTGTGTCTCTCTATACAACCACCTCTGTAATCGGATACTTGTATCAGTCAGTGACTCTCAGCCCTGCTGCTCCCCTAGCCTGTCTGTCACCCTCCCCCTTTCCCTCTGCTCTGCAGACTTGCTCACCTGCCGCCTCTCCCGGTCACAGTGACGTTTTTTTTTCCTCGGTCAGGGGGAGGGGGGTCCGCCCGCCTGTCTTCTGTGCTCTCCGATGCCCCCGCTCCTGCCGCCGCTCTCAATACCTTGTACCCCGCTGCTGTCACATGTGTGGGGGGGTCCGATCCGCTCTTCCCCAGGTCAGCTCCGCTCTTCCCCAGCTGCTCCCTCTTTTGGTCTCCCGGGTCGCCCGCTGCCTCTGGCCCGGTCTCTGGTCCGGTCTCTGTCTTTGGCTTCGCGCCAAGACAAACAACAGCCTCGCGCCAAGCAAACTCTGCAACAGCTCCTCCTCTGCACTCTGCAACAGCTCCTCCTCTGCTCGTTCCTGCAACAGCACTCTGCAACAGCTCCTCCTCTGCTGTGCTGTCACAATTGACTGCTCTGCTCCTACCTTTGGATGCGGAGAAGGCGTTCGACTGGGATACATTGGGGGGCCAACTTCATTCCCCTGATTAACAAAATAGCTAAGGAAACGAATCGTTTAGCCAAAGTTGAGTTGTCTTGGTCAGGCCGCTTGGCCTCATTTAAAATGCTATTACTTTCTCAAATCCTGTACATATTTCGTACTCTCCCCATCTCCCTCAAAATTACACATCTCACATCGCTCAACTCTATCATCAAACAATACATCTGGTGGTCTAAACGACCCAGATGCTCCAAGGCATTCCTAATTAAACACAGAAACACAGGAGGTGTGGAATTAATTGACCTACATGATTACTACCAAGCCTCCATATTTACTCACATTAAAACATGGTTTTCATCTCTCACAGATGTCCCATGGTGTAACATAGAACAAGCTCTTAGCCCAACCTCAGACCTATGGTCTCTATTACTCCTTGATCTTTGGAGACCCTTCCCCCTCCACCACCTTCCCCCTAACACACAAGCCTCTATCATGGCCTGGAGGGATCTTAACAAATCTACAACCACCTCGGTCAAATTAATCAGCCTTCCCATTCCTATCAATTTTCTATCTAATGCAATACCCAGCCTTGTACTCCAAGATTGGCACAATAAGGGTATTACCCATGTTGCTGACCTATAAGAACAACAGTTTAAAAAATTGTCATACACTCCAAACTGAATATAATCTTAAAGCTAAGGATCACTATAAATATCTCCAAATAGCCCATTTTTTGAGCTCCGTAAAATCACATCATATTTATCTTCACGACACAATATGGCAATTTTATACTTCCTCCCCTACGTCCTGCAAAGGCATATCGCTTTTCTACAATATATTTAAAAAAAAACTCACCTTTATCAAGTCCCCCCCCCCCTACCAAAAATGGGAGGCAGACCTAAACAAACTATACACAATTTCTTAGTGGCAATCTGCAATCTAGACAATCTATAAAGCCTCAAAGTCTGTAAACCACTGGGAGATGTCTCAAAAATTGGCTCTCAGATGGTCCTAACCCCTTACAGGATGTCCAAATTTTCCCAGACCAACTCCCAACTATGTTGGAGAGAATGAGGAGCGGTAGGTAATATCATGCATGTATTCTGGTATTGTAAACAACTGACTAGTTTCTGGAATAGTATATTTAAACAAATCTCAAACATAACAGGCCTTCTCACAACCCCAAATCTGGGATTGGCCTTATTAAACCTGGGTATTGAGATCTTCCCTCCAAATTTGAGCATTGTAGTCACACATATACTCTTAGCAGCAAGATATCTAATAACCAGAAATTGGAAATCAAACACAGTGCCTAATGTATCTGCTGCTCTCGAACTTGTACAATCCCATTTCATATATGAATTCTTGCTGGCCAATAATCCTGGTGCAAAGAAAACATTTGATGCACAGTGGCAGGTGTGGAGGGAGAGAATCCAACTAGCCTAGTGATGACTATATCTCACACATGGTACCTTCCCCCCCCTTCTTCTTCTTATTGATTACCTAAAATGTCCATCTCTGTAATAATTGTATAATATTCTTTTATATTTTCTCTTTATTACTATTTCAACTTTCTAATAATGTTTCTATTACTACTTTCTTATCTCTCCCATTTTAATTTTAATCTGTTCATATCCTGAATGATCAATTATATCTCTCAGGCTCGTTATGATATGACGTGCTATTATTATGACCCATTTTTTTTCCTTTGCATCCTTTGTAAAACATCTATACTCTGTTTGTTATATTATAAAACTCTCTCAATAAAAACAATTTAAAAAAAAGTAATTGGGTGACTCTATATCACTTTTACTTTATATCTAAGTGCCTGCTGAATAACAGTACCAAGCTAACAGTTACTACAGCCATGGTCTTGTTTTAGCCCCTTGAATATTAGGATGTTTAAGTGCCTTATTAGACAAGGGGTTAAATAGCATGTTAGGGGATGCTTTAACCACTTACCAACCGGAAAGTTTTCCAGCTTTAGGACCAGAGCACTTTTTGCGATTCGGCGCTGCGTCGCTTTAACTGACAATTACACGGTCCCGTGACGTTGCACCCAAACAAAATTTGCGTCCTTTTTTCCCCACAAATAGAGCTTTCTTTTGGTGGTATTTGATTGCCACTGCTATTTTTGGCCGATTTATATAATTCCTCATATTTGTGATAAAAAAAAACGCAATCGGCGTTTATTGATTGGTTTGCGCAAAAGTGGCCGCGTTTACGGATGGTGAGAATTCATTTCTGGGGTTTTTTTTATTTTTTTATTTTTTACTAGTAATGTCGGCGATCTGCGATTTTTAGCGGTACTGCGATATTGGGGCGGACATGTCGGACATTTTTGACACTTTTTTGGGACCAATGACATTTATTCAGCCATCAGAAATTTAAATGTCCACTGATTACTGTATAAATGTCATTGGCAGTGAAGGGGTTAACCTGGGGGGGAGAGCTAGGGGTTAACTGTGTTCCCTGGGTGTGTTCTTACTGCGGGGGGGTTGGGCTAACATGGGCATGAGAGATCTAGCTGATCCCAGTGACAGGGATCAGTAGATCTCTCATGCCCCTACTAACAGAGCGGGGAACCGCCGTGTTTACATCGGCGGTTCCCCGTTCTTTCCCTGTAGCCACTCATCGCGGCTCGCCAGCGGACATCGGGTCCGCCCGAGCCGCGGGCACACTCCCCAGGAGTGCGGCGTGTGCGCGCGCGTGCCCCCTGGTGGCTGATTGCAGATCGCCGCATATTTACGGCGATTCGCGCTCAGCATCCCGACTGCCGCCGTGAAAACACGGCGCGCGGTCGGGAAGTAGTTAAACCTACCAGTAAAAATATACCATTTAAATTGTCAGCACAGAATGACATTTCACAGCTGCTTTGTTCTGTTTGAAAACAAAAAAGGATTCCCTTGCATATCTATACCAGACCCTTATCCTAGATCACAAACACAAGGCCGGGGGGCCAAATCCGGCCCTCCGGGTCATTTCATTTGGCCCTCACACCTTTCCTGCAGCTGCAGCACTCCCCTCATCTCCACCACCCCCTGTCACAGCAGTCGGCCACAGAGTGGAGGACAGAACTCCTTCAGATCCTTCACCCCCTCATCTTCACCTCCCCTGGTCTCAGCATTCATAAGACTCCAGCTCTCCTCTGGTCCTCCTCTAGACCCTGCACTTTCTGCTTCCCAGCTCTGCCCCCTACTGTGATGCAAGGACGGATGGGGGACCCTTGACTTCTGATGGTGGGGGGGGGCTCTTGGCATCTGATGTAAGGGGGGGTGGTGCTCTGGACATCTAGTCTTACATATACAACTGGCCCTTTCAGGGCGACCATAATGCTGATACGGCCCACAATGAAATCAAGTTTGACACCCCTGTCCTAGATGATGGTCTGCTATGAATTGTAAGGGCAACCCCGCAAACAAACAATAAAAATAACTTTGAAGTCCTCTCTAAAATCCACATTAGGCCCTCATCCAAGCATGCAGTCTGGCTGGCTAGGAAAGTGAGGGACAGTGAGTGTGCATCTCCCCTTCCCCTTTGTTTTCATTCATCGATAGGGCTGTAATTCATGGTGAGAAATATTTGGGAGGGGTTGGGTGGGGTTGCCCCTTAAAAACTATACCAGAGACCTATCTAGTATAAGGGTCTGGTATGAATTTTTTGGAGGAGCTTTGCACCATTTGTTTTTTATTTAACATTGTCACACCATAACAACCAAGGATCATACAGCTGCCTGCTTCCCAGCAAGAGTGACTTTATTAGTCGCTAGAAACATGGCAACTGGCTTGCACAGCTTCCTCAATTTCTAGCAGGCAGTCACTTGTGTCCTAGTAGCCAAAGATGCTTGTAGACACCCAGCAGGTAGTTTTCAGTTAGTGGCAGTGACAATACTGACACTAAATGGGTGACTTCTGGCTGCAGCCAGAGGTTCACTTCAGCAGGAGGGAGAACACCCTATTTAGTTCACCCATTTGTTGAATTAGAAACACTCAACGTTTTCACAAATACTGGCCAGCAACAAATGTGAACCCAATCCATAGACTTTAGCAACATGCTTTAAGACACTAACAGGAATGCCATATCTTGGCATGGCTTTCTGCTAAACTGTTAAAAGATTTTTCCTTTTTTTATTCTTCATCTATGTGACACTTGTCTCTCTTCTTTCAGGGCGTAGAGTCTGTGCTGGAGAAAATTTGGCTAGAATGGAGCTATTCATTTTTTTTGCCAGCTTGCTGCAGAAATTCACCTTCCGTTTGCCCCCTGAAATTAGAGATTCAGATCTAATGCCAGATGTTGGATTTACCAATATGCCAAAAGAATACAAGATCTGCGCTGTACGTCGGTTTTAAAATTAATTTACAAAGGTTTAAAGTATAGAGATAAAAAATTGCAATAATTGGCTTCTTACGTTAGCAAGCAAATCAAGCACACTTGCAAAGTTTACCTTTTATCTCTTTTTTGTTCTCCTGATGGTCATCCTACTGGAAAGCTCACATTTTCTCTCTGGTTGTTGATTAAGATATCTGCATACTTTTTCAAACTTCAGACATTTTTTTTTTCTACAGTCAATAAACTCTCCATCATGAGGATTAGAAAAAGTATGACCCAACACACTTATAAATGAATAGCCTCCATCCCTGGATATTGTTTGAATTACAAGGAGAGTTTTTTGATGGAACTTTAAATGAGGCAAAAAATAATCCAAGATTGTATGAATAAAAATGTATTTTAAACAATTAATTCTTTCAAAAAACCTTTCATTTCATAAAAATCCATGGACTCAACTTTGATGTACCATGGTTGCGTGCAAATTGCTATATATTGAAACACATAATTTCCAAGAATAGATAATTGACATACATATACATAGAATAATACAATGCATCAATCAAACTTGTCTTGGTATATTTTCAAAGATCTACGTGTTTCGTGGCTACATTGCCACTCATCAGGAGCAGGATACAAGAGTATGCTATATACACAGATAGATAAACAAAAATAAAATTTTATTTTTTAGAAAAAGGGGGGTGGTAACAATGCACAGTTGTAAAGAACAAGGGGTCTGCTACCTGTAAATAGACTCACAATTGAGCCCAGCTTGTGAGGGTTGACCATGGGGACCTCCGACATAATGTCCAGTCCAGGGCTGAGGCAAGGAACCCCACCTAATATAGGGGAAAAAGTCAGGGAAAGGTCGAACCACCACCACACAGTCCATGTGTCTTGCAAGTATATGTTTGATGCCACGTTTGTCTGCAAAGGTGTGAAAAGATAAAAAATGAGTATGTATGATCTGGTGCAAAAAAATTGATATTGGTATTTAAAATTGTGCATGGTGCAAGTGAAAGAAATGGACTGCTGTCAATCTATGTGTCCCGAGTGAAGGCCCTCAGATGTGATGAGTGTGGTGGAAAAATGAAAAACAAGATCAAAATCAAAAAATCTGGCCATAAAAAGTGAATGAGCAATGATACGATATCATTGCTCATTCACTTTTTATGGCCAGATTTTTTGTTGATAACAAACATGTTATACTTACTGTGCAGTTGGTTTTGCACAAAACAGCCAGGATCCTCTTCTTCTCAGGTCCCTCTTTGCAGCTCCCGGCCCCTCCTTCCTATCGAGTGCCCCCTCAGCCAGCAGCTTACTACAGGGGGCACCCGAGCCGAGTCAGAGCTCCATGTATCCATTCAGACACAGAGCCCCAACCTAACCCCACCCTTTCTCTCCCCTGATTGGCTGACTGACTTTGATTGACAGCCACGGGAGCCAATGGTGCCATTGCTGTGTCTCAGCCAATAAGGAGGAGTGTCCTGGATGGCTTAGACATTTGTGGACATCGCTGGAGAGAGAAGGGGCTCAGGTAAGTAATTAGGGGGTGCTGGGGGGATGCTACACACAAAAGGTTTTTTATCTTAATGCATAGAATGCATTAAGATGAAAAACCTTCTGCCTTTACAACTCTGTTAAAGCAGAACTAAATTGTTTCTGAGCACCACAAACTGAAAATGTTATTTAATTCATTTTTAATATTTAAATAGAATAATATTTAATAGGTGAGAAAGCTCACCTAATCATCCATGTCTCTGTGCTTTATTATGTTGAAAAATCACTTTGAAAAGCACCCTCTAGAATTTCTAGCCATGGCCACCTTGAGCAAGGGCAGATGATTCAATGGCAATTTTATGGAGGTTGAGATGGCAAGATCTGGACAGTAATTGGATATGGGTTCGAAAGGAGAGTTCAGAGTCCAGGATTACACCTAGCACCCTGGCATGGGGGAACGGGCTAATAGATGTGCCACTGATTTTGACAGAGAGGTCAGCAGAAAGGACATGTGGGAAGGAAATATTATGTGCTCGGTTTTGATTTAATCAAGACAACTTTAGTTTGTTTTATTTACTTTTGAAATTGCATTGAGCCCTGGTACAGTATTTGGGTATATAGGCTCCTCTTTCCATTTTGTCGAAGACTGGACACAGTCAGTTTGAACATAAAAGGAGAGCATAGTAAAGTCAGACAAAATGTTGTTGCAAATTAAACAAATAATGGTGGCTAAAAAAATGCTACATAAAGTGAACTAAATGTTAGTACATACATAAAAAATTGTGAAAAATAAAAAATGTTATATAAGTCCCATCACTGTAAATCAGAACTTTTTGAAAAGCCTCCAATCAATGTGATGAAAGATGTGCACTGCTCATAGTCTCCTCATAATCTCCTTCTTATAATGCTCCACCAAACATGTTTATAAAATGCACACTCACCAACCATCAATATAAAATCCGCCTTCAGATATTATCAGCTCCTATTTCTCTAACTGAAAACTAGAACCAGAAGATCCCGTAGTAGCATAAAGGGTTCACCAACCCCGGCCCTCCAGATACCTCTCTCTCATAGTGTTAAGAAAAGGACCCAAGAAAGCAATACAGGATATCATAGTATAGTAATTTATTCAAATTTCTTCAATATATAGAAGCACAAATGCACACTTACATTTAGTGGTGCTAAGGTCCGCACCAACATAAACAATGTGTTTCCCAGCCACTCACTCCAAGCCAGCATGCGTTCCAATGACCGTAAACAGTGCCTGAAGACAAACCGAAAGTGACGTCAATGATGGCCGACACGCAGCATAAATGCATTTTGTAACTCTGTGTTATCAGGAAGTGCCTGCTCCCCAAGGTTCCTGCTGATGCAAAGTTGCGAAATGCATTGAGACTGTGCATCCACCATCATTTACGGCACAGTTTGTCCCCAGGCACTGTTTCCAGCCAATGGAAAGCACGCCGGCTCTGAGTGAACAGCTGGGAAATACATTGTGGCTGTTTCTGTTGGTGCTGATGTTAGCACCACTAAATGTAAATGCACATTTATGCTTCTATATATTGAATACATTTCATTAAGTTACTACACTATGATACCCTTTATTACTTCCTTTCGGTCCATTTCTTAACACTATATGAAAGAAAGGTATCTGGAGGGTCGGGGTTGGTGAACCCTTTATGCTACCACAAGATCTTCTGGTTCCAGTTTTTGGTTGGAGAAATAGGAGCTGATAATATCTGAAGGCTTGTTTTATATTGATGGTTGGTGAGTGTGCATTTTATATACAGGTTTGGTGGAGCATTATAAGAAGGAGATTATGGGGGCACATCCGCGGCTTGGAAGATGTAGGACGCGTGAGTCTTCAGTAGAGTTGAGCGGACACCTGGATGTTCGGGTTCGTCAGGTTCAGCCGAACTTCGCGAAAAAGTTCGGGTTTGGTACCTAACTTGACCTGAACTTGACCCCGGACCCCGAACCCAGGGCCGGCTCTACCACTAGGCAGAGAAGGTGGCTGCCTAGGGCGCACTGCTGCCTAGGGGCGCCTGGCGCCTGTTGATCTGTCACTGGCTGCTCTGCATTGATTCATGTAAAAACTGACACTGTCTTGAGATAATGAGATTGTATTTTCACATGCCATTTGCAAATGTATATAGAAATAGTGATTGATCTGCCAAATACCCCCCCTCCGCCCCTAACCCCCCGTGAGGCTGTATTTGATGGGCACAGGTGAAGCTGTATTTGATGGGCACAGATGAGGCTGTATTGAATGGTGCTGGTGAAGCTGTATATGATGGGCACAGGTGAGGCTGTATTGATTGGCGCTGGTGAAGCTGTATATGATGGGCACAGGTGAGGCTGTTTAGATTGGCGCTGGTGAAGCTGTATTTGATGGCGCTGGTGAGGCTGCATTTGATTGGCGCTGATGAGGATTCCGAAGTAAAGGAGGTTGGCGTTAGTAGTGGTTTGTAAATATCCGAAATCTTGTAAGAGTTGTTATGGATGAAGGTGTCTACAATGCTGTCTCGGAATCTCTTATTTTTTTCCATGCAGGTGGGGTTTACATAGCTGGTGCATTGCCAAAAATGAAAGATATGATTTTTCGATAGAGAATATTGTGTAGCAATGTTGTAGAAGTCTCGAGGGGAACCAGTGGCCTCATCATATAAGGAGGAAAAGTTTGTCAGGCCTTTGGTTTCCCAGTATCTAAAGACTTCGTAGGCCTCTCCTGGTGGAAAGCTTGGGTTGCCCCTGATTGGAAGGAATCTAGACAAGTAAGGGGGGAGTTTAAGGAGTTTCCTGTGTTCCCTCCAGGCCATTGCAGTGTCCCTGATCAAGAGGTTGTGTTGAATGTCCAGTGATGTAGATTTCCATCTGGAGTGGATTAGAGCTGCCAAGGAGTAGGCGTGGACCATGTTCGATTCTATTTGGAAGTTTGAATGACATGAGGATTTGGTTATCCAGTCCAGACTAAATCTGAGCAGGCAAGCTATGTTGTACAGTCTGATATTGGGAAGGCTTGCGCCCCCTTCGCTCCTGGGGAGATGCAGCTTTTGAATAGAGATACAAGGGCACTTCCCCCGCCAAATGAAGTGGGAGATGCTTTTGTTGAGTGTTTGAATGTCCTTATGCTTGAGTAGTAAAGGGATTGTCTGGAGGGGGTACAGGATGCGGGCGAAGGTAACCATTTTGATTAGGTAGCATCTCCCTATTAGCGAGAGGGGTAGATCCATCCAGCTGTCCATTTCCTGTTTTTAATGGTATGTATGTCTGTGGCTGGTTTGGAGGTGAATATGAAGACATCGTCAACAAACAATGAGGAGCGTAGTTCAACGTCTGTGTAGAGGGGCCACCTAATTGAGGTATCTAGACAGCGGCTCCAGGGCTAGGTTAAACAACAAGTGGGAAAGAGGACACCCCTGTCTGGTGCCTTTGTGTAGCTTGAACTCGGGGGTGAGGAAGCCCGCCACCACCAGCCTGGCCGTGGGAGCTGAGTACATAGATTTAATGAGGTGCACAAAGGCCCCCTCGAAGCCCAATTGATTGAATACTAAGTAAAGCCATTCAAAGCTGACATTGTCAAAGGCTTTTTCCGCATCCAGGGTGATGATGGCGTGCTCCCCTGCCCCGGTTCTTTTCGCAGTCTCTAATACCGCTAGAATCTTTCTGATGTTTAGCGTGGCGGTTCTGCTGCGAACAAAGCCGGATTGAGCAGGGTCTATAAGGTCAGGCATAAGTGCTGCAAGCCTCGTAGCTATGATTTTTTAGAGTAATTTTACATCAATGTTTAATAAGGATATGGATCTATATGATCCGAGTTGGGTGGGATCTTTTCCCTTCTTTTCCAATAATTTAATGATGGCTTGGTTTCCAGTAGGGGGATAGGAGCCGCCCTTCCAAAGAGTGGAGTATACCTCCTGTAAGGTTGGAGAGATGTCATCTGTCAGAATTTTGTAGAATTCCCCAGTGAAGCCATCAGGACCGGGGTGTTGGAGGGGGCTAAATGGTGGATGGCTGTGACTATTTCTTCAAGAGAAATATCAGCATTTAACATCTCTAACTGCGAGGGGGTAATTTTTGGGAGATTGACTTGGGCCAAGACTTTGTGAGCTTTTTCTTTGTCTATAGGGTCAGGGGCACTTAGATTGGAGTAGAAGTCTAACATAATTTGGCTCGGGTTTGGATTTGGTATTGCCTGCGGAGTCCTTTAGGGTTAATATATGTGTGGGTTCGTATGGGCCTTTAGTTAGTTTAGCTAGTAGCCTTCCGGATTTGTTGCCAAACATATGTAACTGAGCTTCTAGGTGATCTTTGTGGAGCGCCTCAGTCCTGTCGGCCCAAGCATCAAAGGATTTTTTTGCGGCTAACCATTCTGCTCTGTTTTCGGGAGTATTATGAGTGCTTAGGGAGTTTTAGGCAGATCTGAGATTGTCAGAGGCCAGTTTATACTGTAAGCGCGTATGCCTTTTGTAAGAAGCTGAGTATTAGATTATGTGTCCTCTTAGATAGGCCTTACCTGCCTCCCAGAGTAGGTTCGGGTTGTCTAAGTGTGGCTGGTTGTTGGACAGATAGTCACGCCATGTTTTAGTCAAGAAAGAGTGGAAATTTTCGTTGTTTTGGAGGAAGGAGGGGAACCTCCATAATTTGGGTGCCTGCTGTTGGGCGTTAAGTTCCACGGATACCGAGATCAGAGCGTGATCAGAGATTGCAATATTATGGATCGCAGCCTCTACTACTTTCGGGATTAGCGTTCTGGTGCAAAATAAATAGTCTATTCTGGATAAAGACTTATGGGGGTGTGAGAAAAAGGTAAACTCCCTGCCCAAGGGGTGAAGTAGTCTCCAAATGTCTGTGAGGTCAAGGGAGTCAATTGTGGAGGCCAGTAATGTGGAATGACAGATGGGTTGGGAGGTGCCCATGGTCTTAATTGGGGATTTATCTTCTAAGGTATGGATTATGTCATTAAAGTCCCCTCCAAGGATCTGAGGGACATCTGGGTGCTTCAGCAAGGAGGATGAAAGGTCAGCTTAGAATTGCCTGTCAGGGGTGTTAGGGGTATAAACGTTGGTGATTAGGAAATCGGAGTTGGCTTGGTGGATCCTTATCGTAACCTACCTTGGCTGTCAGCATCAGAGGCGGAAATCTTATAGGGGAAGTTTTTGTGAATCAGGATTAAGACACCAACTTTGCGGCCAATGGCCTCTGAACCAAAGACCTCTCCGACCCAAAGTTTGCACATACGGTGGAAATCTGAAGATGACAAATGGGATTCTTGTAGGAGTACTATGTCAACTTTTAGACGTTTGAGGTGGTGGAGGATTTTAATACGTTTAGTTGGGGATTTGAGTCCCTTAACGTTCCATGACACTATCTTCATAATAAATTGGGGGGGTTAAGGGGGTATGATGGTTGTGAGTTTCTAGGACATGAAATTTGGTCTGGGGTGCACTCTAGATAGATGAGTCGTGAGAAAAGATAAGGTTGTGACGCTGTGTCTGGTGGGATAGGGGAGTAGGAGGGGATGAATGAGGGTAGGTGGGTTGATCCTTGTGGGTAATATGCTGACTGTGTTATAGAAATGAGGGTACCAACAGGAAAGCATAACATAGCTAGAGAGCACTTCACTTCTTCCCGCATGAACGAACTGCAACTACGAGCTCCCAAAGAAGCACCTCGGTCACACTCCTAGTGAATCCGAGGGATAAAACATTGCATGTCAGGTTCGCCGTGGGAGGGGGAGAACACCCAATACGGCTCCAGAGGAAATTAAGAAAAGGCGAGGGGGTAGGGGTGGCGCAAGCCGCAATTCATTCTGGCTGGAGCTCTGTTGTCATAAATAAAGAACCTTGTAGTTTAAGTCATAAAGCATTAATCAACACTAGGCAACCTTAAACAACGTTAAACAGCAGCACTGTAAAAACTAGCAGCGACACTGGTTTACTGGCCTGCATGGCTCGCAGAGTGTATCATTGCTAGAATGGACAGGCACAGAAGGATTAAGCAGGATAACAAAGAGGCATTTCAACTAATAGTTACATTCCAGAGAGTTCAAAATGATACCGTCACTTAATCCCATGTCGATAAAGAGATAGAGTTGGCACCATAGCAATCTTGTTGTGCGACAGTTCTTTAGGAGAGGCTAAGGCGTAAGTGTGGTAGAACTTTAGTGGGGTGAGGAGTGGTTCCCAGTGTTGGAGTATTTTAAGCGCTTGGGGGAGTCTTTCTTCGGGCTTCTCTGTACCTGAGGGCGGTTGACCCCAGAGGAGATGCTGGCTTGAGTTGAGTGTGACGAGGTATGCTGAGAACGGATGAAATGGTCCGCTTCTGCGGGGTCGTGGAAAGTGAGTTGATCTCCGTTTGGCGTTTTCAGGTGCAGCACTGCTGGATATGCCAGCGTGAATTTTATGTTGCGTTGAAAGAGTTGGGAGCAGACACCTTGAAACGCTTTCCTTTTCTTTGAGACTTCTATGGAATAGTCTGCAAAGATTAGTATCTTGATCCCGTCTATCTGAAAGGATTTCGTCTGGCGGACGGCAGTATGGTAGACTTATCTTTATAGTTTAAGTAACGGGCTTTGACTGGTCTTGGGGAGGAACGCTCCTCATTGTGTGGGCCCAGGCGGTGAGCTCTCTTGACTATTACGGGTGATGTGAGGCTCAATGCCTCCGGGATGCGTTTTGCACAGACGTCTGGTAAGTTTTGACTTTGTAGCGATTCCGGGACCCCAATAAAGTGTAAATGATTCCGTCTAGACCTGTTCTCGAGATCTTCGAGTTTCTGAGTGATAAGTTGGAACTATTTGTCCTGGGATTGTTCAGAACTTTGCATCTGGTAAAGTTTGTCTTCTACATTGGAGACGCGTTGTTCGACTTCATTTAGCCTGGCGGAGTGATCACTTATAACTCTCTGGAACTGGGCTAGGCTATTGTTGATTGCTGTCTGGACCGAGGTTTCAATCGTCGGGGCCAGGAGAGCAGCCACCGCCCGTGCAATTTGGTCAGTGGACGTGTCCCCTTTAAATTGTGTTGGGGTATGTTCCGGAGTTCCTACCTCCATTCCAGGGTCCTCTGGGTGGGCATTGGGAGGATGATGTGCCCCTGAGTCGGAATGAGCCCCTTGTGGGCTGTTCAGAGCCGCCGAATTGCTGCGCTGGACTCCGGGATTGTAGGCCAAAGCCGGGGCCTAAATTTCGGGCGCCAGCTGCGGTAGCGACGGGGCCGCTTGCGGGCCGTTTTTTCCGAATAATTTCTCCATGTGCCAAGGTGGGGGAGCTGCCGGTGTTCCTAGGGTGGTCCCCGGTGTGTGGATGGTTTATTTATGCCGTTTTTGAGGGCCTTTGGTGGGAGCTAGCTGAGTAGCAGCTGCTCCATACGGCGCCGGACCCGGAAGTTTATCTGTTTTTTAGATTATTTTTTAAACCAGCAATATCGACACACTATTTAATTTTGTGCAAAAAATGCACAGCAAGGTGCAAATGTACTGTGTAGCACTATTTATTAATAATAATAAAAAAAAAAAGAATAATAAATTATTATTCTTTTTTTTTTTAAAACAACAGTGTCGACACACATTTTTTAATTTTGTGCAAGAAATGCACAGCAAGGTGCAAATGGACGGTGTAGCACTATTTATTACTAATAAAAAAAAAAGAATAATACATTATTATTATTATTTTTTTTTTTAAACAACAATGTAGATGCACTTTTCATTTTTGTGCAAGAAATGCACAGCCAGGTGCAAATTTACTATGTAGGACTATTTATTAATAATAATAAAAAAGAATAATAAATTATCATCAGAGTTGAGCGAACACCTGGATGTTCGGGTTCGGGTTCGGTACCGAACGTTACCCGAACTTGACCCCGGACCACGAACCTCATTGAAGTCAATGGGGACCCAAACTTTTCGGCACAAAAATGGCTGTAAAAAAGTCCTGGCAAGTGCTAGAGGGCTGCTAAGGAAGAAAAATGGGAGATCTGCAATCTGTCCCTCAAAGCAGTAGTAATCTCTACCTAGTCCAGTATCAGATCGTTCTGTAATCAGATCGTTCTGTAATGCAGGATGAGAGATCTTTCTGTAATCAGATAGTTCTGTAATGCAGGATGAGATATTAGATCTGCAATCTGTCCCACAAAGCAGTTGTAGTAATCTCTACCTAGTTATTATCACTGCACTCTGTCCCTCACAGCAGTAGTAGTAATCTCTACCTAGTTATTAGATCTGCAATCTTTCCCTCACAATCCGTCCCTCACAGCGCCGGCAGCATCCTCTCCCTACACTAACCTGAGAGCATGTGACATGCAGCACTGTGACTCTAGCCTCATATAGAGGCTGGGTCACATGATGCACTGGCCAATCACAGCCATGCCATTAGTAGGCATGGCTGTGATGGCTTCTAGGGAAAACCAGTGAAACGCTTGTTGATTGGCTGCCCTGCAGCTATTCAACATGTGTGATAAAATACCAGAACCCAGAACCCGAACCGTTTTTCTCAAACGTTCGGGTTCGGAACACGGACACCCGAAAGTTCGATACGGACCCGAACGATACAGTTCGGGTTCGCTCAACACTAATTATTATTCTTTTTTTTTAAACCAGCAATGTAGATGTACTTTTTATTTTTGTGCAAGAAATGCACAGCGAGGTGCAAATGTACTATGTAGCACTATTTATTAATATAATAAAAAAAATATATTATTCTTTTTTTTTTTTTGAAACCAGCAATGTAGACGCAGCAGGAACCTCTCCCTACACCAGTATGAAATGATTTTAGAACGCTAATCTGTCCCTCACAACAGGAGCAGGAACCTCTCTCTAAACCAGTATGAGATGATTTTAGAACGCTAATCTGTCCCTCACAACAGGAGCAGGAACCTCTCCCTTACCAGTATGAGATGATTTTAGTACGCTAATCTAACCCTCACACCAGCAGCAGGAACCTCTCCCTATACCAGTATGAGATGATTTTAGAACGCTAATCTGTCCCTCACACAAGCAGCAGGAACCTATCCCTACACCAGTATGAGATGATTTTAGAACGCTAATCTGCCCCTAACAAAAGGAGCAGGAACCTCTCCCTATACCAGTATGAGATGATTTTAGAACGCTAATCTGTCCCTCAAACCAGCAGCAGGAACCTCTCCCTATACCAGTATGAGATGATTTTAGAACTCTAATCTGTCCCTCACACCAGCAGCAGGAACCTCTCCCTACACCAGTATGAGATGATTTTAGAACGTTAATCTGTCCCTCACAACAGAGCAGGAACCTCTCCCTATACCTGTATGAGATGATTTTAGAACGCTAATCTATCCCTCACACCAGCAGTAGGAACCTCTCCCTACACCAGTATGAGATGATTTTAGAACGCTAATCTATCCCTCACACCAACAGTAGGAACCTCTCCCTATACTAGTATGAGATGATTTTAGAATGCTAAACTATCCCTCACACCAGCAGTAGGAACCTCTCCCTATACTAGTATGAGATGATTTTAGAACGCTAATCTATCCCTCACACCAGCGGCAGGAACCTCTCCCTATACTAGTATGAGCTGATTTTAGAATGTTAATCTGTCCCTCACAACAGGAGCAGGAACCTCTCCCTATACCAGTATGAGATGATTTTAGAACACTAATCCATTCCTCACACCAGCGGCAGGAACCTCTCCCTATACTAAGTATGAGATGATTTTAGAACACTAATCTTTCCCTCACACCAGCGGCAGCATTATCTCCCTACCTACACTAGTATGAGATAAATGATGTGACATGCAGTGCTGGCTATGTGACTCCAGCTTATATAGAGGCTGGGGTCACATGATGCACTGGCCAATCACAGCCATGCCATTAGTAGGCATGGCAGGGATGGCTTCTAAGGGCAAACGAGTGAAACGCTTGTTGATTGGCTGCCCTGCAGCTATTTAACAGGCGGGAAAAAATACCCGAACCCGGACTTTTTAAAAAATGTTCGAGTTCGGGACACGGACACCCCAAAGTCCATTACAAACCCGAACTTTACAGTTCGGGTTCGCTCAAATCTACTTATGACAAAAAAATAACATATTTCATGGACTCAACATGCCTCTCAGAAAATAGCTTGGGGTGTCTACTTTCCAAAATGGGGTCATTTGGGGGTTTGAACTGTCCTGGCATTTTATGCCCAACATCACCCACTCTTCTAACCACTTGAACCACCAAGTCTTTTCTGACACCTTTTGTTTGCATGAAAAAATACTTTTTTTTGCTAGAAAATTACTTTGAACCCCCAAACATTATATATTTTTTTAAATCAGAGGCCCTACAGATTAAAATAGTGGGTGTTACAAATGTATTTTTCACAAAGTATTTGCGCAGCGATTTTTCAAATGTAATTTTTGGGGGAAAAAACACTTTTTTGAATTTTAATGCACAAAAACACACTATATTGCCCAAATATTTGGTGAAATATAAAAGATGATCTCATGCTGAGCGCATAAACACCAAACATGACATGCTTTAAAAATGACACACACCTGTAAAGCGGCAACAAACTATTTACATTTTGAAAAGCCTTTAAATGTCTTTACAGGTTACCACTTTAGATCTGCAGAGGAGGTTTACTGTTAGAATTACTGCTCATGATCTGACATTCGTGGGGTTAATTCACAAGCATGGAGAAATTGCTGTTTATGTACAACACGAGACTGACGCCTGCATTCACCTTTGCGCACGTGCACGGGGGGACAGGGGTGCATTTTTCTTTTTTAATTATTCTTTTTGCTTTTAATTTTATTTTTACACAGTCCCTTTCATCTTTTTTATCATTCTTATTTTTATCACAGGGATTTTAAATATCCCCTATGATAAAAATAGGTAGTGTCGCATATATATATATTTTTTTAATTTTGGGTCTACTAGACTCTAGTTCTCTTCCCAGCTATTAAAGTATCTGACCACCCCAATATTGGTGTGATAAGATGCTTTCCTAATTTCTCAATGGTGCTGTTTATATCCAGGAAACCAAACTCACAAAATGATAGTAGCCTCCGGTAGAGATGATTGGATCCATTCTTGTCTTCGATCAGCTCTATGGTCAGCTGGAGGAACTACCGGCTGCATTCTCGCATTCCCCAGTGGGACAAGAGAGCCTGAGAAGACCAGCAACATACTAGTATGTCGCTGGTGCTTGTTGGGCATATGTTGTAATGTTCTTTTTTTTCATGCAGCCTGTGGGTTAAATGAAAAAAAAGAATCAATCAGTGGGTATGCCTACTATTAGAAAACCACCCTTCATCCATCCACGTCTAATGGTGGGCATAGCCCCTTTTTAAAAATATATACTGGAGCTTTGGGGCAATCCACCCCAATTTCCACCCCTGCCCTTATGCTCCGGTATATATGCTCTTTTTTTAACTGTGGTGGTGAAATCACCTCCAACAGCGCTAGAGTCGCTGCTTTATGTATGGTGGAAGCAAATGCTTTTGCTGTCACCATTTGTGAGGGATCCAGACGAGCGTTGCGATCGCACGCGCTTGTGCGCACGGATTCAAACGAAGGTTCCCACAACCGTTCGGAAGCGCGCACATGTGCGCATGCGCAGGGATTTGTCAGGACACCAAGAGCAGGAGGACTCTAAGACCCAGAATCCGTCAGAGCAGGAGGGCACTAGGACCCAGCATCTCTGTCAGCACATCACATGGGCCTTTAAAAGGAAGTCAGACTTTGGCTGAAGTGCTGTTTGATCTGCAGCTAGTCCGTTCCTGATACCTGCTATCCGTCATCTGCTTCCTGATCAACTACCTGCTCGACCCGGCTTACCTAGACCAGGGCCGGTGCAAGGATTTTTACCTACACAGGCGAAAGTGAATTTTCGTGCCCCCCCACCATCCTCCAGCACTAATTTGTACGCTAATACCCCCCAGCACAAAACCTCCCCCTTCTAACATAAATCAATCAACAATACTTCCCAGTTGTCCTTTTTGTGGGACTTTCCAGAAATAAAAGCACTGCAGTTGCAATCTGCAATGGGTATCAATATTAACTTAATGACATCCCAAACGCAGGTTGCAAATGTAATGCGCTTGCATGCACCGGATTGTATGGTACAATAGTACCATGTGATCTGGTTGCTGGTTTTATAATTTGGTGCAGTCTGGTATGATTTCAGCCCATTCAAACGAATGGGCTGAAATTATGTACTGCACCTGTAACGTATGTGAATCACACAGGAACACACAGTGTGTTCCTGTGTGGTTCATGGTTCAATTATAACTATGGGTAACGTCTAACGTTGACGTCACGAAAATAAAGACCTTTCAGGGTGTTTTTCCTGTTGACCCTTCATAACAACTAACTAAATACAATCTTCCCCCTCCAAAACACGACCCCCCATAATCGCATGTTTAATCACGACCTCCTACCACCCCCCCGTGCTTTTAAGTGAAAGCGGACACATCCAT
>BLSH010163903.1:292473-315510 GCA_018402905.1 Glandirana rugosa | reverse complement strand
TTTTTTTTTTTTTTTTTTATTTTTGGGGTTTTTACTTAAGAGTAGTGGGCATTCGCGCTGGTGAAAACGCGTTTGGTTAGTTATTATCTCAACTCGCTTGGGCCTGACATTTCAAGCCCAGGCATGGCTTGAAACCCCACAGGCCCTGGGCCTGAAAAGTTTTTTTCAGGCCCAAGCCCAGGCCACAAGACCATTAAAATTACTTTTTAGAATTTTTACGACATTTTTTCGTGTCCTTCCAGGATCTCCAGACGTTTTCCTTCCTTTTACACCCATTCCCACCCTGTTCACGGGATGTTTCTTTACCCCTGTCCCTTTATTGAAATTTATAAATTTTTTTTAATTTTTGTATTTTTACGTTTTTACCTCTAGTAGAAGTTTTACCCAGACTTTTCATAATTTATTGACCCGAACTTTACAGTCCGGGTTCGCTCAACTCTATTATTGATTGGTTTGCGCAAAAGTGGTCGCGCTTACGGGTGATGAGAATTCATTTTTGGGGTTTTTATTTTTTTTTTTTTTTTTTACTAATAATATCGGCGATCTGCGATTTTTTGCGGTACTGCGATATTTCAGCGGATATGTCGGTCCATTTTGACACTTTTTTGGGACCATTGGCATTTATACAGCGATCAGTGCTATAAAAATGCACTGATTACTGTGAAAATGTCATTGGCAGTGAAGGGGTAAACCTGCAGGGGGCGCTCTAAGGGTTAACTATGTTCCCTGGACGTGTTCTAACTGTGGGGGGACTGCCCTAACAGGGGAAGGGAAGTGGTCACAGCCTTCATGTACAGGAAGGCTGTGATCACAGCCCTTCCCCCTTCACAGAGCGGAGGTCCATGTTTACTTACACGGACCTCCGCTCCTTCGCTCCGGGGGGGCCATCGCGGGTAGCCGGCGGCAATCAAAGCCGCCGCACCCACTCCCCGGCCCTCCCCGGACACAGTGAGCGCGCGGGCGCGCCTCCGGCGGCGCGCGCGTGCTCACTAGGCGCGATCACGCGGCCGCCGTCAGATGACGGCGATCCGCGTTACAGAGCCACTTTGCCGCCGTCAATTGCCGATTGACGGTCGGCAAGTGGTTAAACTCTCCAGCGCCTTCCCGACTATAGAAGTTAAACTAACAGGTCTATAGTTACTTGGTAAAGACTTTGATCCCTTTTCCCTAAATACAGTATAGGCACTACATTGGCCATACGCCAATCCAGTTATTAAAGCCATTAAAGAGGGCCTAAAATTTAGAAACAGTGGCTTTGAAATGACCAAACTCAATTCTTTTAGGATCAGTGGGTGGATGCCATCTGGTCCAGGTGCTTTATTCACCTTTATTCTGTCTAAATATTTCTGGACCATATCAATTTTTGAGCCATTGTGGATCATTTGAGGTTGTGTAGCTACCATCTCCATTATGGACATGAGCTCCCCCATGCTCCTTCGTATACACAGAGCTAAAGAAAGTATTTAATAAATGTGTCTTCTCTTTGTCCCCAGTCACCTATTCCAGATTGTTTTGTAAAGGGCCTACATGCTCAGACCTGACCTTTTTA
Source organism: Glandirana rugosa (assembly GCA_018402905.1). Classification (NCBI taxonomy): domain Eukaryota; kingdom Metazoa; phylum Chordata; class Amphibia; order Anura; family Ranidae; genus Glandirana; species Glandirana rugosa. Next base: position 313,961 of record BLSH010163903.1, on the reverse strand, counting down.
CTATTAACAACTTGCTGACCACGCTATAGCCGAATGACGGCTACAGAATGGATGGCTAGTTCTGGGAGGCCATCATATAACGGCCTCCCGTGATCCTGCCCACCACGCGCCTGCTGTGAGGCACAGGTGATTAAAGTGTCTGGAGGACACTGCTGATCACAGATCGGGGTAAAGAGTCAATCAGCGTCTCTTTACCATGTGTCCAATCACAACTGATCACGGATGTAAATAGAAGTCGGTTATTGGCACACTTTTCCTCATGCTGACAGCTGGAGGAACAGAGAAGAGAGACAATTACTGGCTTCTCTAAAATGGACATCTACACTTATAATCAGGGCACCGATTATCAGTGTCCTGATTATCAGTGCAGTCCATACGGTGCCTACCAGTGCTGCCAATCTGTACCCACCAGTACTGCCAATCAGTGCCCATCACTTCCATTTATAAGTGCAACCTCATCAGTGCCCACCAGTGCTTCCTCATCAGTGCCCATCAGTGCTTCCTCATCAGTGTCCATCAGTGCCACCTCATCAGTGCCCATCAGTGCAGTCTATCAATGCCTAACAGTTTTTTCAAAATGTTTGGTCTTTATTTGTTTATTTAGCAAAAAAAAAAAAAAAAAACAGTGGTGAATAAATACCACCAAAAGAAAGCTCTATTTGTGTGAAGAAAAATTCTAAAAATGTTGTTTGGGTACAGTGTTGCATGACTGCGCAATTGTCATTTAAAGTGTAACAGTGCTGAAAGCTGAAAATTAGTCAGGAAGGGGGTAAAAGTGCCCAGTAGGCAAGTGGTTAATATATTTGAAGATTTTTTGGTGGGTTTGCAATACTATCTTTTGCAAAGATAGTACTGAAGTTGGGATTTGCAATACTATTTTTTGAAAAGATAGTGTTGAAGTTTGTTTTTAATTTTTGCGGCCTTGATTTCTTTTTTACATATTCTGTTGTATTCTTTGTAACATTTAAACAATGATAGCGTTCCTTCTTTTTTATATTTTTAAAAGATCTTTTCTTATTGTTTATAGTTTTTTTTTTTAACTTTGGCCGTGAGCAACATAGGTTTTATTCTTAGCCTTGGGGATATACTTTGCAGAGTTCACATACCGCCTTTTTGAAGAATTCACATTTCTCTTCTGTGTTCATCAATGCCAATATTCCCTCCGGAGACACTGTACTAACCAATGTGAGGTTAGTCCAAGATCTCCCGTGCTGAGCTGTGGTGTTTTGACTGGGGGACTGATCAGTGCTCTCCGCCATTGGCTGTATTTCGGACTTGTCTGAGTATCTCATCCTACTGGCTAGAACTCAATACCTTAATTTCACAGGTTCTTGGAATTACCATCTCACTCCACCACAACACTCATCTTCTGGGCCTCCCTCCAAAATGGGACCCTTAAATGCTTTGTACTCATATATTGATAGCTAGTTGCTACCTTACAACCCTGAAATAGAAATTCAGTACCCTGCCTACTGAAGGGGAACTCTAAAATGCAATTAAAGATATTCATTCCATGGAGACCTTAATGGCCAGAATTCACAAGGCCATTGATAAACATAATTAAGTATAGAACCAATGGACACTCAATGTTGCACAAGGATGAATTTAATCTCCCTTTCGTCAGCCAGATCTCTCACCTTTGTTTTCATTGTTTCCCCCCTTTAATTTTCTCTCTTCCTTTTTCTCCTTGATGCCAAATGTCCTGGTTTACAGTATATGTGCATGTATTTCTTCTTGCTTAGGTTATTCCAGGAGCTTTTAAATAGATTATGGTTGTGTAACACTCAGAGGTTGGACTCATGCCTAGTGTTGTATTTAAAACGAGGAGTAAAGGGGCTATGGAGAATGAAGGGAATCCCTTTGTAATTGTCAGAGAATAGTATTGTGAACTCAGAGATCATTTTTTTCTTTTTGGTTCCAGGGCTAAATTGGCCTGATATTTCTTCTCCCTGGCTCTGCCCTCTGGGAATAGCATGTTGTTTTGTGAGACATAATTTACATTGCACAGTATATTCTTGTAGTGGAGCTTAATAGTATCAATGCACAGTATATTCTTGTAGTGGAGCTTAATAGTATCAGCCCCATGCTCTGGCACCCCTTATTTTCTTTTGATCTTTGTTTTTGTATGGTGAAAATATCAATAAAAACTACATAAAATCAGAAAAATCAAGTATTTTACATGTATAAAATACTCCTTATATAAAAAGAGAGTACTATGAAACATGACTCTTGAGGGGTAGTTCTAAGTTTGCTGAGGCTGCTGATATCACATCCATGATAAGTATGCTCAGCTTCAGTCTCAGGGTTTTTGGGTGTCTATGTAAGGAAAGCTTTTATAGGTAAAACTCATGCATTAAATACCTTAAATGCAAGCAGTATATAATATTATGGGTATTGTGACATTATGCGAGGCACCACAATGGACGGGCGATACTTGTCGCCTCAAATGCGATCATTTTGAGGCGACTAATGGGAGTCCGACCCGGGTTTTGCCGCCCACTGTGGGAGAGCTGGTTCCGGCCCGGACTTTCTGGTCCACTCAAACCCCTCTCCACCTGCAGTTAACGATCAGGAAGAGATCTCACTAGAGGTCGATCCTGGATCTCAGAGGGAGAAAGCTGAGAGAGCTCTGTGTGCTAATTTGGACTCTAAAAACAAGGTTTTCAATGTGCTTATGTTTTGTGGGTCAGCCCCACTCTGTATAGAGAGGAATCTCTTTGCTTAGCGCAAGACGGCAAGGTTTTGTTTTCTGTTTATGTTTTGATCTTGCAAACCTGTAAAAATAAACCTGGCAAGCCAACAGACTTTAAAGAAACTGACATCCATGCTGAAACTTTTCCCCTGAAAAGTGATCCCCACAAACTAATCTACCACACGTGGTGGAGTTCAGCAAGGTAACTTTCAAAGATGGGTGTAATATTGAAGGCCCTGCTGCAAGCCAATGCAGCCCAGTGGGAAACCAATCAACAGGTCGCAAAGGCCACTGCAGCTCAGCGAGAGGAGGGTCGCCAGGCCATTGTAGCTCAGCTAGAGGAGAGTTGCCAGGCCATTGCAGCTCAGCAGGAAACCAACCTCCAGGTTGCAGAGGCCGCTGCAGTACAACAGGCAGGTCAGCAGGAGGCAACTCGACAGGCCATTGCAGCTCAGCGGGAGGAAAGTCACCAGGCTATCGCAGCACAACAGGAGACGAACCGACAGTTAGCGGAGGCCTTGCTGGAGTTAAAGAAGTGGCCCGCACCTCCCGTGACATTGGAACCAAAGTGGGTACGTGCCTCTTACCATATGCAGATGATGACACCTGTGGATGACGTGGAGGCGTACCTCACGGCATTTGAAAGAGTCGCTCTTTGCAAAGGATGGCCAAAAGAACAGTGGGCGGGACGGTTAGCACCATTCTTGACAAGTGAACCCCAAAAAGCCTATTTCGATCTGGAAACAGATAAGGCCCAGGACTATGAGACTCTAAAGGCAGAGATACTTGCATGCCTGGGTGTCACCCTGGCAGTCTGGGCCCAACGCTGCATCAGTGGACCTACCGCACCGATAAGCCACCCTGTTTGCAGATGCTCAACCTAGTTCACATTACCAGGAAATGGCTACAGCCAGAGACTTTGCCAGGTCTCCAGATTGTGGAACGCATGGTCATGGACCGCTATCTACTGGCGCTCCCTGCTGCTTTAAGGAATTGGGTCAGCCATGGGGACACCAAAGCTGCAAGCCAACTGGTGGACCTCGTTGAGAGATACACGGTTGCTGAGGACTTGTTGCTCCCATCTGTGCCCCACTACAATGTGTCTAGAGGTGAAAGATCTCCCGGCGGACCCGGTAAGACTGTTCCAGGGTTCAGGGGCTTGGGGAAATTTGATAAGACTGATACAGCTAAAGAGTCTGGGGGCTCTAGACCTGAAGACTGGCCAAAGAAGCCAGGAAGATCTTGGGGACCCTTGAGAGGACTGGGTATATAACACATACAGTGCTACAGATGCCATGCATTGGGCCATATTGCTGCCAATTGCCCCCTGAATGATGAACCCATGCAATGCGATTTTACTTATGTGAATAGACACCTTTCTCTTTTTGCACAGGTTGCATATAAAGCATCATGTTCAAGTCACATGGAGAAGCAAATGTGTGTGATTTTTGTTGATGGGAGACCAGTCACTGCACTGCTCAACTCGGGTAGTGTGCTAACATTGGTAAAAAGCAATTGTGTAAACCCTGCAAGGTTACACCCTAGCACTGTCAAAGTAATTTGCATCCATGGGGACACTCGTGACTACCAGACAGCGGTGGTTGAGATTGACACCCCTTGCGGCAGTGTGACTCATTCAGTGGGGGTGGTACATTCACTACTTTATGACGCCCTAGTGGGCAGGGATTTTTGTAATTTTTGGAGGTTATAGGAAGGCACGGGGAGTTTGGAGGATAGAGCTTCCCCTGCTGTGGAAGCACGGGGACCTCTCGCCAGACCTGTTTTGCCAAATGGAAGGGGAGACTGGTGGCGGTGCCGAGGAGGAAGGAGACCCTCTTCCTTTTCCTGTACTGGCTGGGGAGTCAGAGGAGCTGGAAGATAGTTCACAGCGGGGGGCTAATGACCCAATGTCTCTGACCCTGACTGTGAGAGTACAGCAAATGTAGTACCTGACTTAGGGGTCTGGAGGGAGGACTTCTGTACAGAAAAACTACAGGATGTCACTCTCCTTAGAGCCAGAGAAAACATGAAGGTGATGGATGGGGAGCCTGTGGACTCTAAATGGGGGGAGTCTTTTCCCTACATGGTGCTTAAAAATAATTTGTTGTATCAGGTGGTGAAACACAGGCAGACGAAGTGGAACAGCTAGTGGTTCCCAAACCCTTCCACAGGATGGTGCTAGATCTGGCCCATGGGCATGTAATGGGGGGACATCTGGGTATGGAGAAAACCAGGGAGAGAATAACCTAGAGATTCTTCTGGCCTGGGTTGTTTGCAGACGTCAAAGAATACTGTGGATATTGCCCTAGGTGTCAAATGATGGCCTGTCACCCCATTTTTACCCTCTCTCTTAGATTGTAAGCTCTAATGAGCAGGGCCCTCTGATTCCTCTTGTACCAAATTGTGATGTAACTGTACTGTCTGCCTTCATTTTTGTAAAGCGCTGCACAAACTGCTGGCGCTATATAAATCCTGTATAATAATAAAAATAATAAAATAATAATAATAATTTTCACAGTCCCCTTGTCCCACTTCCCATAATTGAAGTGCTAAAGACCTATGGCTGGAGACCCTGTCCTCCTTCTTCCAGGCCATGTCCCAGTTGTATGACAACCCGCTGGGGGCCACCACAGCCAAATCTGCTCTCCATTCCCTCAGGCAGGACGGCCGACTAGAGTTGAGCGAACACCTGGATGTTCGGGTTCGGTGGGTTCGGCCGAACTTCAGGAAAAAGTCCGGGTTCGGTACCGAACTTGACCCAAACTGTACCCCGAACCCCATTGAAGTCAATGGGGACCCAAACTTTTCGGCACAAAAATGACTGTAAAAAAGTCCTGGAATATGCTAGAGGGCTGCAAAAGGAAGTAAAATGATTTTAGAACAATAATCTGTTCCTTGCAGCAACAGCAGGAACCTGAACCTATAGAACTAGAAGATGATTTTAGAACAATAATCTGTCCCTCTAAGCAGTAGACTCTATCTAGTCCAGTCAGATCATTCTGTAATGCAGGATGAGATGTTATTAGATCTGCAATCTGTCCCTAAAATCAGTAGTAGTAGTAATCTCTATCTAGTCCACAATCAGATTGTTCTGTAATGCAGGATGAGATGTTAATATATCTGCAATCTGTCCCTCACAGCGCTGGCAGCATCCTCTCCCTACACTACGCAGAGAGCATGTGACATGCAGCACTAAGTGACTCCAGCTTATAAAGAGGCTGGGTCACATGATGCACTGGCCAATCACAGCCATGCCATTAGTAGGCATGGCTGTGATGGCTTCTAAGGGCAAACCAGTGAAACGCTTGTTGATTGGCTGCCCTACAGCTATTCAACATGCGTGATCAAATACCCGAACCCAGAACCCGAACCCAAACTGTTTTTCAAATGTTCGGGTCCGGGTCACGGACACCCCAAAGTTCGGTACGGACCTGAACTTTACAGTTCGGGTTTGCTCAGCTCTACGGCCGACCCATTGAAGACTATGTCTCTGATTTCAGGCGCTGGAGCATAGATACCAGTTGGAACCACGCCGCCCTTCGGCACCAGTTTCAGCTGGGCCTATCAGAGGGCCTTAAAGATAAGCTAGCTTGGGCTGGAGTTCCGAGCTCCTTGGAAGACCTCATCCAGCGGTCCATACAGATTGATCACCATCTGCAAGAACGCAGGCACACAAGGCCTCCGCCCGGTCTTCCGTGTCCCCCAAAGAGAGGGCACGCAGGCTGCAGGGCAATCTCTGCCTCTACTGTGGTGAAGCAGGCCATTATGTGCACGAGTGCCCAGCCAAACACCCAAAAGGGTTCTGCGACTCCTCCATGGGACAGACACTACGGACGGCCAAACCGGCCCACCTAGCCCTTCCCATCTCCTTCCGACTGCCCGGAAGGTCAGTCTCTGTCACGCCTATTGTGGACTCAGGGGCCTGTAGCTGTTTCATTGATCTGGACTTTGCAGCCAAGCATCAAATTTAGTTCCAGCCCAAGGAGCAAAGTTTCTCTGTGTTCTCTGTGTTCCTGGCTGATGGGTCTCGAATCAAGTCTGGTCTGGTATCCAAGGAGCTCGACCTTTGCTGGCCACCACTCTCTCTGACCATAGAGCTGTTACGGCTGGATGCAATCACTTCTCCCCTGTTCCCGATCATCCTAGGCCTGCCCTGGCTCCAAGCCCACGACCCTAGGATCACCTGGAGTTCTGGATCACTCCAATTTGAGTCCACCTATTGCCGGGAACACTGCCTCCCCACGCCTGTCCTGTCTTCCCCGAACCTGATGTGTCTGGACTCTGATCTTGACCCCGGTCAGAAAGTACCCCAAGTCTACCACGAATATTTGGATGTGTTTAGCAAGCAAGGGGCGGACACGCTTCCTCCGCACCACTCCTACGACTGTCCAATTGAGCTCCTTCCGGGGGCCGAAATTCCGCTTGGATGGATCTTTCCATTGTCCGAGAAGGAGTTAGTGGCACTGAAGGACTACATCGATGAGAACCTGCAGGAAGGGTTCATCCGTCCATCTACTTCCCCAGCCGGTGCGGGAATCTTCTTTGTAGAGAAGAAAGATCACACGCTCTGGCCTTGTGTGGACTACCGAGACCTGAATAAGATTACGGTGAAGAACCGCTACCCCCCTCCCTTGGTACCAGAACTGTTCCAGCGCCTACGCTCTGCTACCATTTTCACGAAGTTGGATCTAAGAGGGGCATACAACCTTATCCGCATCTGGGAGGGGGATGAGTGGAAAACCGCATTCCGCATCCAATTTGGGCATTACAAATATCTTGTTATGCCCTTAGGGTTGTGCAACACCCCAGCAACCTTCCAGTTTTTTATTAATGATATCCTCCGGGACTTTCTGGACATTTTCGTAATAGCCTATTTGGATGATATCCTTATTTTCTCTTCCTCACTGGAAAACCATCGGGAACATGTTAAGAAAGTTCTCTGCCACCTACGCCAGCATAAACTAAATGTGAAACCTGAGAAATACGAATTCGAAAGACAGTGCATTCCGTTTCTGGGATCGGTCATCTCCCCGGGAGGCATCGAGATGGATCCACAAAAGGTGTCAGCCATCCTGTCTTGGACCGCACCTACCAATAAAAAGGGGGTCCAGCGGTTCATTGGATTCTCCAATTTTTATTGTAAATTTATTCTGAATTTTTCACACATCATATCACCCATCATGCAGCTCACCAAGCAGGGGATCCGGTTCCACTGGACACAAACCACCTTCACCACTCTGAAGGGACTCTTCATGTCTGCTCCCATACTGCGCCACCCAGATGCAGCTCTGCCCTACATTCTGGAGGTGGACACGTCAGAAAATGCTGTCGGGGCAGTTCTTTCCCAACGCTCTGGTCTCAAAAGCTTAGTACACCCTGTGGCCTTCTTCTCACGGAAGCTTGCCCCGGCTGAAAGGAACTATGACGTAGGAGACCGGGAACTCCTGGTCATCAAGGCAGCTTTGGAGGAGTGGAGATACCTGCTAGAATGGACGGCTTACCCAATTCTAATCTACACGGATCACAAGAATCTCAAGTACCTCAAATCGGCCAAATGTCTCAGACCCCGCCAGGCCCGATGGGCACTATTCTTCTCGAGATTCTTGTTCCATATAATGTACCGGCCCGGATCCAAGAACAGAAAGCCTGATGCATTATCCCGCATGTTCGGAGATCTGAAAGAGCCAGCAACACCCGACACTATTCTGCCAGCCGGGAACTTCCTGCTTCTACAGACAGACCTTTTGTGGCAGCTAAAGCAGGCCTCTACAGGAACTCCTGGCTCTATCAGAGACACTTTGCAGGTCAGAGAGGGTCTTTTGTGGAAAAGACACCAAATCTTTGTCCCAAAGGAGGTCCGAGTAACCATCCTAGGTCTGTACCATGACCATCCCCTGGCTGGACACTTTGGGATCTACAAAACCTTAGAGCTGGTGCAGCGCACCTTTTGGTGGCCTGACTTGGAAAAAGACTATAAGGATTATGTCAGTTCCTGCCCCATCTGTACTCAAAACAAGGTTCCTCGGAACAAGGCCTGGGGCTTGCTCCGACCTCTGCCAGTACCAGACCGACTATGGGCCATGATTTCTATGGACTTTGTAGCGGAGCTACCTCCCTCGGAGGGCTGCATGGCCATCTTCATGGTGGTTGACTGGCTGACAAAAATGGCCCATTTTGTGCCCTTAAAAGGAACCCCCTCGGCCCCAGAGACCGCCCGGGTGTTCATTAAATAGATTGTCCAGCTCCACGGGACCCCCATAGACATTGTTTCCGACTGAGGGGTACAGTTCACCTCAAGATTTTGGAAAGCCCTGTGTGGAATGCTGAAAATTAAAGTGTCACTGTCATCGGCCTATCATCCCCATTCCAACAGGCAAACGGAGCGGACTAACCAAACTCTAGAGCAGTACCTCCGTTGCTTCTCGTCTTTTGTCCAGGACGACTGGGTGTCCCTTCTGCCGATGACGGAATTCGCTTATAGCAACTCTTGCCATTCTGCCACCAAACAGTCCCCGTTCTTTGCGAACTTTGGGTTTCACCCCACCTTCCTGCCAGACCTGATTCCCGAATCTTCCATGCCTGCTGTTCAAGATACTCTGGACTTCTTTGCCGCTACAACAAACTGCTGCAGGAGGCTATGTGCAAGGCACAGGAGGACAGCAAGAAGATCTTTGATAGGAAAAGGAGGGGGGAGCTAATTTTAAAAACAGGATACCAAGTATGGCTGGCTACGACTCACCTGAAATTGGCATGCCCATCAAAGAAATTGGGACCTAAGTATGTGGGGCCATTTCCTGTCAAAAGGAAAGTCAATGATGTGTCTTATGAGCTGGTCCTGCCGGAGAGCTTTTGAATCCATCCGGTGTTTCATGTTTCTTTGTTGAAGCCCGTGGTACCAGAGCCCTTTCCCGACCGTGAAACCGGTCCACCTGCACCTGTGTTAGTTAATGGAGATGAGGAATTTGAGGTGGAAGCTGTGTTGGACTGTAGAAGGAAAAGGGGGCAAATACAGTACTTGATTAAATGGACGGGCTATGGACCTGAGGAAAACTGGGGAGCCTGAATAAAACCTGCATGCCCCTGATCTGGTAGATGCCTTTCTTCGCAGCCACCCGCAAAGAGGAACCCAGCTGGGCATCTGGAGGCTGTCCCTTGGGGGGCAATGTTAGGGAAAATCCTGGAAAGAGGACTGTTTTGAGCATTCCCGCGCGTTCATGCACGCGCATGTGCGCACGCCCGCGCCGGAAGCGGCGCTAAACGGCTCTATTTAAGCCCAGCAGACCCTGCAGCAAGTGCTGTCTGATCTATAGCGTGTGACCTGTTTCCTGAGAGACCCGTAACCTGTTGTTTGTTCCTGTGACCCGGCCTGACCTGACTCTGTCTGATCTCTGCCTGCACCGACCCCGGCTTGCCTACAACCACACGATTGGCCATCCAGACCACCAGTCCTTCCGTACTGCATCTATTGCCCCGCAGGTCATCTCTATCTCCAGCAATCCTACAGACCTTCAGCTGGTGGACATTAAAGGAACACCACAGGCACTCTTAACTCCCCATGCTCTTGTGGCTGCTGTCTCACTCCCAGCGGTCCTTGAACCGGGGTCGTAGGGGAGGCCATCCCCTGCCGTCAGACTCACTACCTGGTATGTAACAAGTATGCTAAAAAAGGTGGTGGATAAAGATGGGCAAAATTTGAATTTTTTGCTGCCGTACCTCATGTTTGCCATACGGGAGGTCCCGCAGGCATCTACAGGGTATTCCCCCTTTGAGTCTAGTATTGTAGACATCCCAGGGGGCTGCTGGCTTTCGCAAAGGAGACATGGGAAGGAGAGGCCACCCCATATAGAAGCATCATAGAGCACATCTCCTTGATGCAGGATCAAATTGCAGCTGTCCTGCCCCTTGTACGAGAGCATATGGAGCAAGCCCAGGAAGCCCAGAGAAGGGTTTTTCCATCGGGGTGCCAAAACCTGAACCTTCAAGCCTGGATACAAAGTGCTGGTGCTAGTCCCCACGGTTGAAAGTAAATTACTGGCCAAGTGGCAGAGTCCCTTTGAGATAAGCGAAAGAGTAGGGGAAGTAAACTACAAAGTTTACCAGACTGGGAAAAGGAAACTGGCGCAGATTTACCATGTTAATCTCCTAAAACCATGGAAGGACAGAGAGAGTTTATTGGCAGTGCCCACTCCCCAAAAGGACAGGTTACCCCTGACCCCGGATGTCCCCATAACCGAGTCCTTGTCACTGACGCAACAAAACGACGTTATGTGATTGGTCGAGGTCTGATTAAGCCCCAAATCAATAAGACCTGAGGCTAGACAAGAGCCGGTGGTGAGAGAAATAAAAACCATGTTGGAGTTAGACATGATAGAGGAGTCCCACATCGCCTGGTCGAGCCCTATAGTACTGGTCCCAAAGCCAGTTGGTACTTTACGGTTCTGTAACAATTTTAGGAAGTTGAATGACGTGTCTAAGTTTGATGCATACTCAATGCCGCAGGTTGACGAACTTGTAGATAGGTTGGGAGGGGCTCGGCATATAACAACCCTAGACCTAACTAAGGGATACTGGCAGATCCCCAGGAGTAAGCAAAGGAAAAAATGTCCTTCTCTACCCCCAAGGGGGCCTTCCAATACAAACAAATGCCATTTGGTCTGTATGGGGCCCCTGCATCCTTTCAGAGGATGATAGAAAAGACTTTGAGGCCGCATCGGCCCCATGCATTCAACAGTGGCCCCAACCGGTGAACAAGAAACAGGTTCGGGCCTTCCTGGGGATTACAGGGTATTACCAACACTTCATCCCTGACTTTGCCACCATTGCCGTCCCTCTGACCGTTCTGACAAAGGTTAGAGCGTCAGGAATAGTTAAGTGGAATCTCGAAGCTGAAAAGGCCTTCCAGAAATTGAAGCAAGCCCTTTGTGTACAGTCGATGCTTGTGACCTCGGACTTCACAAAGGAGTTTCTCGTTCAAACCAACGCCTCTGAGGTGGGACTAGGTGCTGTTCTGTCCCAGATCAGGGACGGCGAGGAGCACCCAGTCGTCAACTTATGCAGGAAGCTTAATAGACATGAAAAAAATTATGCCATTGTAGAGAAGGAGTGCCTGGCCATCAAGTGGGCCTTAGAGGCCCCAAAATACTACCTGCTGGGAAGGTCATTCAGGCTAGTCACCAACCATGCCCCCTTAAATGGATGTGTAACAGCCAGGAGAAAAATAGCCAGGTGACTAGGTGGTTCCTGGCCCTACAGCCATCTAAGTTCTCAATGAAACACCGGGCTGGAAAGCTCCAAAATAATGCTGATGGCCTTTCCCGGGCCCACTGGATGGTCAGGACAGTTGCTCCGCCCCAGGGGCTTGAGCAGAGGGGGGATATGTGACGTCATGCAAGGCACCACAATGGAGGGGCAAAACTTCCCGGCCATCGTTGCAGAGCTGATTCCGACCCAGACTTTCTGGTCCACTCAAACCCCTCTCCACCTGCATTTAATGATCAGAAAGAGATCTCACTAGCGCTCAATCCAGGAGGAAAAAAGTTGAGAGAGCTCTGTGTGCTAATTTGGATTCTTTTTTTTTTTTTATCCTTTTTGTTTTTTTTTTTTGTAAAAGATTTTTATTGGATAAACAAAAGGTAGCATTTACAGATATGAGCGTCATACAAAGAGGGTACATCGTACAAGAAAGATTAATGCATTTCGTCAAATACAGGAGTATGTGAAGCATGACGTGTGAGCAAACAACAGGTGGCTGCCTCAAAAGGCGCCAAGAAACATATAGTTGGGGCCAGGTTGTTACTAACAACATTACCAGATGGATCACGCTGGTGATGAAAACATAAACTGAAGGGGGGGGGGTGGGTGGGGGGGTAGCTGCACATTCGAGGTATCATAGTCGCACCTGGGGTCCCTGGAAGAGGGAGTCGGGGATACTCCCCCAGGGGTTGAAAGGGTCAGTTGAGAGATGAAGGCTCCGCAAACGGTATTTGGATAAGTTGAGTGTATTCGCGTTGCCAGGGAGTTATCCTGTATACTGGGTTCAGTGAATGTCATCGGAGTAAAAGTAGGTTGAGGTTTCGGGGTAGAAAGAGAAGGTACGCTTGAGTTTTTCCTCATCCTCAGAGGTGAGAGCAAAGGCGATGAAGGCATTCCATCTCTTCCAGAAGGACTGAAGCGTCCGTGGGTGCTCTGGGTTAGTGTTGGCTTTGTCCTTGTAGAGAAGGGATTTGAGTTCATTTACCACCAGTTGGAGAGAAGGGGGAGAGGTGTCGGTTCAGGTCCTCAGGATGATACCTCTAGCAATTAGGAGGCATATGGAGGACCAGTCCTTATCATGGGAGTTAGCTGACCACAAGCTCAGTTCCTTGTCCCAGTAGCCAAAGATTAAGAGGAGGGGGTCTTTGGGCAGGAGGAGAAGGTTTACGAGCTGGATGTACTCTATGATCTTATCCCAGAATGCCGAAATGTACGAGCAGGTCCAGAAGCGGTGGGCCAGAGAAGGCCTGGGGGATCCACATAGAGGGCAGGCGGCCCGATGGGTGTTTGTTTTGTCCGTTAGGAAGGGTATATAGGCTCTGTGGATAATTCTTAATTGTGTTTCTCTCCAGACTTCGTTAGGAGTTAATTTTATCGTATGGTTATAGCCGTCTAGAATTTTTTGTTGAAGGTCTGGGATGGGGAAATCTTTTTCCCAGTTAGTACCGCGGGGTCCACTGTAAGGAGGGCTTGCTTTGCTCAGGAGAAGTTTGTATATTTCGGATAGAGTGTAGGAGCCATTTTGTATTAAAGTATCCAGTGTCCCCTTGGAGATTCTCAGTTGGTTATTGGGGCAGGTCCTCCTGATAAAGCTTCTGGATTGGAGAAGGTGAAAGAAGTGGGCTTTTGGAAGGGAGAATTCGGCCATTACTAAGTTCAAGTCCCGGAGTTCTCCTGAAGAGGCCGAGCAGAGGGAAGAGAAATTATTTAGGCCAAAGGTCTCCCACTGAAGGTAGACGGTGTTGTGGATCATGCCTGCGGGAAAATCCAGGTTGCCCCTGAAGGGGAGGTAGGGGGAGAACGACAATGGGAGTTTGAAGAGTTTTCTGTAGGTTCTCCAGGCGATAGCAGTGTCCCTGGGTAACAGGTTATGTTGTATATATGGGGGGGTGCTCTTCCATTTGGAGTGGAGTAGACCCGTCAGGGAGTAGGGATGGACCATTTCTTTCTCTAGAGCATAGTTGGAGTATCTTGGAGTTTGAGTAACCCAGTCCATGCTGAATCTTAGCAAAGAGGCAATGTTGTATAACCTGATGTTGGGGAGGCCAGCGCCTCCATCGCGTCTGGGGAGATGAAGCTTGGTCAGAGCAATTCTAGGTCGCCTTCCTCTCCATATGAAGGAGGATAGCGATTTGTTTAGAATTTGGATGTCTTTGTGTTTTAAAAGTAGGGGGATAGTTTGGAGGGGATAAAGAAGACGAGCGAAACTGACCATCTTAACCAAGTGACATCTCCCCATAAGCGAGAGAGGAAGATCCATCCAGTTCTCAAGTTCCCGTTTAACCTTGGTAATAAGAGGAGGATAGTTGAGGTGGTAGAGGGAGGAAGGGGACCTACCAATGTTGATTCCCAGGTATGTGATGTGTGATTTGGCGATAGTGAATGGGGAGGAGGGGGCCCACTTTGGGCTCCGGGATGGGCCCAGTGGGAGAATTTCACTTTTTCGATAATTGATTCGAAGACCTGCGTATTGTTTGAATTCTTCGAAGATGTTTTTGATGAGGGGGAGGTCGGCTGCGGGGTTAGATGTGAAGATGAGGATATCATCGGCAAAGAGGGAGGATTTAAGGGAAGAGTCTCCTATTTTGATGCCATGGAGGGGGGCCATGTGATTTATGTATCTAGAGAGGGGCTCCAACGCGATATTGAACAAGAGGGGAGATAGGGGACAGCCTTGCCTGGTACCTTTCGAGAGCTTAAATTCAGGGGTGAGGAGACCAGCCACCATCAGCCTGGCCGCAGGAGCTTGGTACATTGCTTTGATAAAGTGGGTAAAGGACCCATTGAATCCCATTCTAGTACCAAATGGAGCCAGTCAAAGCTGACATTGTTGAACGCTTTTTCTGCGTCCAGGGTGATGATGGCTCGGTCTCCTGTGGGGTCCAATCTGGTGCTCTCGAGAACCGCAAGTACCTTCCTGATGTTAAGCGTGGCGGTCCTGCCTTTTACGAAGCCGGATTGGGCGGGGTCAATCAGGTGTGGGATAATCTTGGCCAGCCTTTGCGCTATAATTTTTGATAAAATTTTTGCGTCTATGTTTAGGAGGGATATGGGTCTATAAGAGCCTGGGTCTGTGGGGTCTTTGCCTTTTTTCTCTATGAGCTTAATGGTGGCTTGGTTGCTAGTTGGGGGGTAGGGGCCACCTTGCCATATATGGGTGTAAAGAGTCCGGAGGGTGGGAGTAATTTTGTCTCATAGTATCTTGAAAAACTCTCCCGTAAAGCCATCAGGCCCCGGGGCTTTGTCAGGGGTGAGATGAGATATCGTTTCTCTGACATCTTGTTCAGTTATAGGTGAGTTTAACTGAGCCAGATGCTCTGGGGAGATTGTTGGGAGATGGAGCTTGTCGAGATAGGAATTGGCCTTATCTAGGTTGATCTGGTCTGGGGCATAGAGGGAAGTATAAAAGCTTACCATAACTTGGCTGAGCTCATGGGGATCGGTTTTGAGGTTACCCGCGGGGTCACGAAGGGCGGTGATTTGAGTGGGCTTATAGGGTCCTCTACAGAGTCTCGCTAGTAATTTTCCGGCTTTATTGCCAAATTTGTGAAACGAGGCTTCCAGTTTAGATCTTTTTGTAGCTTCCAAAGTGTTAGCCCACGAATCAAAAGAGAGTTTGGCTGTTTGCCAGGCTGTTCTGTTTTCTGAGGTGTTGTTTTGGCATAAAGCCTGTTGGGCCGACCTGAGTTCGAAGCTCGTCTCCTGATAGAGGGAGAGGGCTCGTCTTTTAAAGGCAGCCGCGTAGGAGATGATCCTTCCCCTGAGGAAGGCCTTACTAGCCTCCCAAAATAGGGTCAGGTTTTCTGCTTGGGGATGGTTGTGTGTAACGTACTCATCCCATTCGGATTTCAGGAATTGGTGAAAGTCTTTGTTACCTTGGAGAAAAGAGGGGAATCTCCAGGTGGGAGTGGAGTGGGCGGGGGGTTCCAGTGTTATTTTGAGGGACGTGGGCGCGTGGTCTGAAATGGCTATTTCATGTATAACAGATTCCGTGACTTTGGGGACTAAGGAGTTAGTGCAAAAGAAGTAGTCAATTCTAGTCAGGGCGTTATGTGGGTGGGAGAAGAATGTGAACTCCTTGTCTAATGGGTGTTGGAGCCTCCAAATGTCGGTTAAGCCTAAACTGTCAATGGCCGAAGATAAAAGAGTCGGAGGGGAACGTGGGGTGGTGGCTTGGGGCTTGGAGGACGCTTTGTCTTCCGAAAGGGACATGTGGCTATTAAAATCCCCTCCCACAATGTGGGGGGTGTCAGGGTGTTTTAATAGGAATGTGGACAAATCCTTAAAGAACGCTTTATTAGGATTATTGGGGGCATAGATGCTGGATATTACGTATTTAGTTTTATTAATTTCTATGTGTATCGAGACCATTCGACCTTGATCATCTGCCACATGGGAGAGTACCTTGTGTGGCAGGGACTTGTTAATTAGGATCAGGGTGCCTGCTTTCCGTGAGGTGGCCTCGGAACCGTATACAGATCCGACCCAGAGTTTCTGCATGAGGGAAAATTCTGAGCGGACGAGGTGTGACTCTTGGAGTAGGGCGATATCTGCTTTCAATCGTTTTAGGTGGCAAAGGACCTTCATCCTCTTGATAGGGGAGCGGAGCCCCTTAATGTTCCAGGATATAATTCTCATGGGGGGGGGTTGGGAGAGAGGGGCGAAGTTGTGCGGTGGTTATCATACATTCCCTGAGAGGAGTGTAGTTCAGGTGACTTAATGGGGCTAGGCCTGCATGGTGTCGATTGGGCAGCTGGTAGTATTATGTTTCGGGGGGTAGAGTGCAGCGTGGGGTGGAGGAGGGAGAGGGGGGTACAAACAATAATCATAAACAAAGCAAAAGAGAAATCTTCTAGGCACTTCACTTTTTTCCACATGGGGAACTGCCTATGACGACTCCCTCTGCACCTCATAGTATTGGGGAACAATAGGTCTAGGCCGTTGAGCAGGCGCCAGTAAACTCACCTGGTCATATCTAGGAGGATTGTGGAGCAGGTGTCATATGCAGGAAGACATGTGGATTACTGAGAGAGAAGAAAAAAATACATGAACTACTAGACTGACTTTAACATAACAGAATTTGGCAATGCAGTAGTCACCTATAACTCATGGAGGAAGTTACAGGTGGCCTCAGGCAGCTCTTCATCCATGAGGTGTGTTGCTTGGGACACTTGTTCGCGAGGAGTGGTTGGGTCGCGGGACCAGGATGACTGAACCAGCCCTCACCTTACGGTCTGAGTTAGTGGGTGGAAGTGTCCAGAGAACCGGAGATCTTGGGTCTTTTGGGGGAGTCCTTGCGCGGGCTTCTTTGATCCAGGGGTCTTGCGGAATGGGGAGACGAGTTCCCTTGGGCTCCATGGGTAGGAGGACGCAGGGAGCGGAGAAAGAGCTCGGCCTCCGCGGGATCTTGAAAAGCAAGCTGGTCTCCATTAGGTCCCCGGAGTCGTAGCGTTGCTGGGAAGGCTAGGGTAAACTTGATGTTCTTTTGGAACAATTGTGCACATACGTTCTGAAAGGCCTTTCTCTTCTTGGATACCTCCACTGAGTAATCGGCGAAGATTAGTATTTTTACGCCGTCGACTTGGAGTGACCTGTTTTGTCTGAACTTCTGTAGGATGCTGGATTTATCCGAGTAGTTGAGATATCTAGCTATAATAGGGCGGGGGGTGGTGCGGTCGCTTCTCTGTGGTCCAAGGCGATGGGCACGCTCAACTAGAGCAGGAGAGGAAAGGCCCAGGGCTTCGGGGATCCGATTAGCACAGAATTCGGCCAGGTTGTGTGCTGGAAGGGACTCCGGAATACCCACGAATCGGAGGTTGTTTCTTCTTGACCTATTTTCAAGGTCATCCAGTTTTTGGAGTATGAACTGGTTGGTTTTCTCTTGGGACTGTTCGAGCCCCTGCATTTGATATAATTCATCTTCCAGGTTTGATATGCGGTGTTCCGCTTCGTTAAGCCTGTTCGAATGATCTTTGAGATCTTTGTGGATAAGTGCCATGCTGGCTTGGATGGCTCTCTGGACAGACTGCTCAATCGTTGGGGTGAGGAGGGCTGCCACTGCACGTGCTATGCGTTCGGTGTCGGAATCCTTGGAGCCCGATGGATTATGTTGAGATGGAGCGCTGACATCCATGTCTGGGTCTCCCTGTAATGCAATGTCAGGTCCACCGTGTTCGTGCTGGCTCTGATCGTTCGGGTTCGGAACGGGCGGATGAACGATCGCTTGAACGATCGGAAGCGCGTTTCCCGAAGCCGCGGCCGAGCAGGCCGGAGCCGCGGCCTCGATTTCAAGCCGACGTGCCGGGAGCGATCTGGGCGCACCTTTTTCCACGAATCGGTCCATCCCGTTGGGAGAAGTGTGCGTTGATGGAGGTGAGGAGTAGAGAGGGCAGATTCGGCCGGTTTTTCAGGCAGAATTTGAGGGCAGATAGGGAGCTAGCTGAGAGCACAGCTACTCCATGTGGCGCCGGAACCGGAAGTAATTTGGATTCTAAAAACAAGGTTTACAATGTGCTTATGTTTTGTGGGTGTCAGGGACAGTCCTACACTGTATAAAGAGGAATCTCTTTGTTTAGTGTAGTGCCAGACTGTGAGGTTTTGTTTTCTGTTTTTGTTTTGATCTTGCAAACCTGTAAAAATAAACCTGGCAAGTCGCCAGACTTTAAAAAAACTGACATCCATGCTGAATGTTTTCCCCTGAAAAGTGATCCACACAAGCTAATCGCTCACAGTATATTTTTGTTGAAATTGGTTCTGAGTAATGGTAGAACTATCTACTGGGCAAATTCCAATGTCAGGTTCAAAGATGCAATTGGTGAACAGCAATTCCTAAGAGTTACTAATAGATTTTGAAAAGGATTAGGGATTGCACAATAATTGGGTCATTCTACGATATTCAAGTTTCTTATTTTAGGCCACTTCAACGGCATTTGGATTTTGGACTGATGATAAAAGGTCTGGCAGTTCTCATTCTTGTCAAGCACCACACAAAGAAAAGGCATAGTTAAATAAACTGAGCTGTAGCTGGTCAGCTTGGTTGAATTCTACTTGAAATGTTAATGCGAAGGTCAGGCAGCAGCTACCTAAGAAATGTACTGTTACTATGGTCAGTTGGAACACTAAAAAATAAGCAAATAATTGACGCAGCTGAGTTTTAAGGCATACACAAAAAAAGTATTTAAAATCAAATTATTTTATTGATTTACACATGATTAAAATGTAAAATTAAAAATAAAGCATGTTTAGACATGCTATCAAATATCTAGACCTTATCCAGAGGATATGTCAAACTCCCGGCATGGAAAAAACATATTTTAATACTGATAATGTAATGTAGCCTTTTGGCTTCAGCACTCTACATGTATATCTATTGAATTACGGCATTACATTGTGGATGTGTTACACTATTTACTTACACATAACTTCTTTCTTTTTGACGGTACTTGCTATCTCCAAAGGTGTGGAGCGGCCATGAGAGCCAAATTTTCGCCATCCTTGGCAAATCTTTACATGGCTTGGTGGGAGCGGCTCCACATCTTTGGAGATGGCAATCCTTGGAGGACTCAGATCGTCTTGTATTTCAGATATATAGACGATCTGATCCTCATATGTCGGGATCCCTTTCCAGTCAATTCATTCCTGGAAACACTTAACAACAATACTCTAAACCTTAAATTTACTGTAGAATCAGACCGACATACGTTAAATTTCCTAGATGTACATCTGGTTGGACAACATGATAAGGTCATTTGTGACCTATACAGAAAACCTGCGGCTGGCAACAGCCTTTTACATGCTTCCTCCAGTCATCCTTTCCATACTATTAAAAGTGTACCAGTGGGACAATTCCTGCGGCTCCGACGCATATGCAGCAGTGATGCTGCATTTGAGTCGGAGTCGTGAAAGCTCTGTAAACGGTTCATGCAAAGAGGATATCCCAAATGGATGATCTATAGAGCTTACAATATAGCAAAGACCAAGGAGAGATCTGCCTTGTTGGCCCCTAAGGGACATAAAACAATCAGAAGTAATCTTAATTTACATAGGGATTGTACATTTACATACAGTGCTAACACCCCCATAGACAAGGTGACTAACAAGAAATCTTTTTTAGTTCTAAACTACAGTATGGAATTCTTCAACATCAAACGCATTATACGTAAACACCTGCCTATTCTGTATGCAGACAAAGCCTGTTGCCAGACGCTAGACGCTCTAACACCCTTGGTGACATTCTGTCACCTAGTCTTTTTAAATCGAACAAACAATCCAGATCATCTCCAACCTGGCTTCATTGCAAAGGCAACTATAAATGTGGAATACGGGAATGTCCTTGCTGTGGTTATATGTTACAGGGCAGAGTTTTCTGCTCTATAGTAAATAACAGACAATACTCCATTGATCACTTCTTCAATTGTAATACCAGCTATGTTATCTATATGATCACCTGCACCAAATGTCCTTCCCAATATGTGGGTAGGACAACTAGGAGACTCGGTGACAGATTCAGGGAGCATTTGGCGGACATTAGAACCCTTAAGTCCTCCAATGTTGCAAAACATTTTAATAATCTACATTGGGTCAATACATCTTACCTACGTGTTCAGGTGATTGAGCGGGTCGCTCTCAAAACTCGGGGGGGGGGGGGGGAGACCTGTTCCGTCTCCTGTGCAGGAGAGAGGTTTTTTTGGATTTACAAACTGCAGAGTAGAACTTTGAGTGGGATGTGTCACATTTTTATGACAGCTAGAGAGTAGAGTTGAGCGAACTTCTAGAAGTCTGGGTTCTGCTGGTTCAGCCGAACTTCGGGACAAAGTCCGGGTTCGGGTCCGGACAGAACCCGAACTTTGTCCCGGACCCCGAACCTCATTGAAATCAATGGAGACCCGGACTTTTAGGTACAAAAAATGTTGTAAAATAGTCCTGGAAGGTCCTAGAGGTCTGCAAAAGGAAGGAAATGTGGGTAAGGGTGGGGCAAGCGACCTACAAAGAAATGGGGACAGGGAAATAACTTTAAATATTTTTAAAAAAATAAAAACATAAAAAATGCAAAGATGGAGATCATCTTCAAAATGGGTCTGAAAAGTATTAAATAACATTAGAGGCCATCGAACTGTTCTAAAATCATCTTCAAACTGTGTCAAAAAAGTATAAATAAGCCGGGAGTACCCATATCACTGTTCTGCAAAATGTGTGTATCACCGGATATCATATCACTGTTCTGAAAACATCTGTAAACTGTGTGTGAAGAGCGAAACCATATGCATGCTCTTCTCTATGCTGTATTTTCAAACACACTATCCAGATGTTTGATGTGCATGTGTATGGTTTCTCCCCGGTTTTAGGTAAAGTGTTCTATTCTATTTCCAGATGTATGAAGAAAAGATGTAATGTGTGAAGAACATCTTTTCTAGGCAAAGAAAAGATGTTGTGTGTGAATAGCAGATGTGCAAGCATTAGCGGCAATATGAAAAGCGACAGACTAAAAAGAAGTGTGAAGATGAAGAACACTACTTTTTAGTCTGTCGCTTTTCATATTGCCGCT